>CM070563.1:13681222-14203526 GCA_036346405.1 Phyllostachys edulis
CTCGACCTCCTAGAGAAAGCCGCAGGAAGCAATCTCAACTATGGCAAGGTACGCGGACGGCGTGAGGTCATACAACAAGAAAGCGAGGCCTCGCCGCGACTCGGGCGACATGGTCCTCAAGCGAAGTCGCCAACCCGTCTGGCAATGAAGAACTCGAGTCCAAATGGCAAGGGCCATACATCATCACTAAGAGCACAAGGGTCGCAGACGCACTACATCACACCTCGGAGGGGCAGAGCAGCTTACCACACATGGAACACCAAGAGCCTCCGCAGTTCTACCCCTAGAAGGTTTCTTTTTGTATTTTGTAGAAAAAGCTCAAGGCCAGACAACGCCGCCCCACCAACCCCAAATTGTTGGACCTCTACAAGATGTACAAACATGTGTACTTTTGGCAACTACAAAAGGGCGGCGCCGATACCTCAAATACCACCGCAATATAAGTTATCACAAGATGGCCTTTCGCCCTTGCACACCGACGCCTCAGCGTGGTGTATAAACTAAAGCCATCACAAGATGGCCTTCGCCCGTGCACACCGACGCCTCCAAGAAGTGTGTATAAACTAAAGCCATCACAAGATGGCTTTTTGCCCCTGTGCACACCAACGCCCCAGAGGCTGGTGTATAAACTAAACCATCACAGATGGCCTTCGGCCTTGCACACCAACGCCTCCGCGAAGTGGTGTGTATAAACTAAACCCATCACAAGATGGCCTTCGCCCCGGCACATTTCCATGCCTCCGCAAGTGGTGTATAAACTAAAGCCAAGACGCATGGCCTTCGCCCCGTGCACACCGACGCCCGAGGCGGAGGTGTATAAACAAAGAAGACACCACGCAATAAACCACTGCGAGCCGAAACAAAGATAAGGGCCCCGAGCCCTATCTAAAAAGGGTGGGGACGCACGCGAGGCTTCACCTCCCAAACAAAAAGAAGATAAGGCCCTCTGAGCCCCATCTAAAAGGATGGGATTACGCGCAGGCTTCGCCTCCCCCAAAACAAAAAAAAAGAGATAAGGGTTCTCAAGCCCCATCTAAAAGGATAGGATTTACACAGGCTCGCCCCCCAAACCAAAAAAAGATAAGGCTCCTGAGCCCTATCTAAAAAGGATGGGGCGGCGAGGATTCGCCTCCCAAACAAAAAAAAAAGATAAGTGTTCTCGAGCCCCATCTAAAAGGATGGGGATTTTGTGAGGCTTCGCCTCCTCAAACACTGGGATCCGCGAGGCTTCGCCTCAAACAAAAAAAAAGAGATAAGGCTCCTGAGCCCCATCTAAAAAGGATGGGTGACGCGAGGCTTCACCTCCCAAACAAAAAAAAAAGATAAAGATAAGGCCCCTGAGCCCTATCTAAAAGGATGGGGACCACCGCCCCCTAAACAAAAAGAAAGATAAGGGCCTCGAGCCCCATCTAAAAAGGATGGGGATTCGCCAGGCTTCGCCTCCCCCAAACAAAAAAAAGATAAGGCCCCTGAGCCCCATCTAAAAGGATGGGATCACGAGGCTCGCCTCCCCTCAAACAAAAAAAACTCCCGAGCCCTATCTAAAGGATGGGGATTTTACAGGCTCACCAAACAAAAAAAGAAAAAGATAAGGGCCACCCCGAGCCCTATCTAAAAAGGATGGGGATTACATGAGGCTTCACCGCCTCAAACAAAAAAAGATAAGGGCCTCTGAGCCCTATCTAAAAGGATGGGGATTACGAGGTCACCAAACAAGAAGGTCTAGGCGACGGAGCGATATTCCTCCCCCGAAGCTCAAGGAACCGATCAAAGCAAACGACTAGTGGAGGCGGCACAATACAATCACATCGATGTTATTAAAAAAACTCAGAACAACATACACCTCATCACGTTACAATGCGAAACAATAGTGACCACAAATCACTTATACATAGTCGCGCTGCCAAAGCGCCAGACATCTTTGGGACAAAGTCCCACTCTTCCCTCGTATCCGCCTAAGCAAGCAACTCCTCGACACCCAAAACAGCCCACCACTGATGCTCAGATGTGCTCTCAGACAACCATCGCCCTCGAGTGTCCGACGAGCTTGTCGGCTTCCCTGACGCAGAGGGTACCAAGGGCCCGCCATTGCCAATACTTCAATGCGCCGCCCGTAAGGTTCAAGATTCTTCCCGCACCTTTCGCCTCTCGCCTGGCTACGAAAAATATTTTCATAGAACACTGGATTGGCCTTTTTCCATCACCGCCACTTCGCTGCGTGGCATATGGTGTTCCGGAGCAACCTCACAGCCACCTATGCAGACCAAGGCCTCCTTCGAGGTTGCGTGGCAATGGAGTCACGAACCGCCGCCTCTACGGGCGCCGAGGGCCCCTCCCACAAGACACTTAAACAAGCATCGCCTCAGCATGCACTCACAACGCGTGCATTTAAGACAACAAACTCAGCAGGATAAAGCCACGCGGCCAAGCCAAAAGGTTTTCTATTTAACGCCAACAAAGTCATTACACGAGGAAAAGCCACGACAAAAGTGTTTTTCTCCTCCCCAAAGTCCAAAAGCAAACAGAACCGGCACCCAAACCGCACTCAACACTACGCTTATGCCGAGAGTTTTGAGCCGCCCGCAAGTGGAGGGTCACACTTGTCATCTCGAGGGACCTCGCTTGTCGCCTCGTGAGCCTCAATGCTTTGGCCACGGAGACTTCCCTTTAGCCTTCTCGCCGCAGATCTTGGAAGGACTTGTCGATTTTCGTGTCCGCAAGAACACCCAAGAGTCCTCCGTATGACCTTTGCTGCCTTGCGCGTCTGGCTGCTCCACACTCACCAACTCTCGCCTGCGGCCACGCAGAATCGAAGCGGTGGCAAGTGCATCTATATGCGCACACCCCGCTTTGTCCAGTGGACGCCAGGTCTCACACCAGCCGCCACAGTTGGTCTCTCAGACGAGCGGCCGCCGCCACGATCACCTCGCAACGCTTTTTCAACAAGCTGAAAGTGATGTCCGCCTCAAGAGCCGGTGAGTCATCGCGAGGGTATTGGCGCCAAGCTTCGCACAAGATCTTCAAAGATCACCAGCGACTCGAGCCGCAGCCCCCATAGTCTCTGACAACTCGCGCCCGCCGCCATCTCCTCCTCGACTAACGCCTGGCCTTCCATGAGGCCTCGAGCTCTGACCGAGCCCCGACACTTGCTCCTCCAAAGTCTTTACCTCACCTCGAGGGAGTCGACTTGCCGCTAAGGGCCTCGCTTCGAAAGTGCTCCTTTTCGACCTCTCGCCGATTTTGCCAAAGCACCGTGCGACATCATCATCCAGCACCCATGCGAGCATCATTGTCTGCACACAAATAACGCCGTTGAGACGGACATCACTTTCGCGCGGCTGAAAAACGTTGCAAAAGAACAAAGTTGTGCAAAAAAGCCAAACCTTCATGGCGTTCGCCTCCACGCTCTCAATCATGTCCTTTATAGCCATCTTCTTGAAGAGGCCGGACAGGAGCGGTGAGTGAGCAAAGCTCCCCACCGCCTCGCATACCTTCGCAACGCCGGGACTCACGGCGAAGTCTTCGCGACACAACATGGCCGCGACCACGTGGTCCGCGAACCATACCGCAGGAGTCGCGGTCAGGAGCCCCGACCCCACGTAACCGGTGGGCTCTTCGACAGCGTCGCCGCCTTCGCCACATGCGACTCTTCGCCAATTCACCAAGATCGTCGCCTTTACACAACATAAGTGTAAGGCATGCGATAGCAATCACGAAAACAGATCAAGGCCATACTTGTGGCGATCATGAGCGATAGGCTCTCCAGAATAATGTCGGCACGCCGAGCGATCGCGAGCGACACGCCTCCGTGAATAAAGGACTCCCGGCGACAAGGCTCGTTAAGGTCAATTACGCCTGCCGCTTTTCGATATTCTGCCGCGCGCGCTTCCACGACATTCTCCGACGCGCCATCATCGGCCGAACCACTATGCTCGCCTCGACAAAGAGTCGCGCTAACTCGACGACTTTCGCCGCGCGACCACCGCTTATCGCTTGGCGGTGTCGGTCATACAGACCCTTGACGGACCAGACGCCAGAAGGACTGGCATGCATGCTGCACTGCACGAAGACCGGTCCCGCCCATTGCCTCAAGGACAAGACGCTTTCTCTTCCCAGATCCGGATCCGGACGTCGGAAGGCGAACAGACGGAGCGACGCCTGCTGAGCCGACAACAAGACCACCGGACGCTTTTTGAATGCTCTTCGCTCAGATAGGCCTCAAAGAAGACTTTGCCGCGCGAGCCGCTTCGCTGATGGACACAATCGCGAAGGCACGCCACCAAAGACAAAAGTCACGCTACGAGCGAAAAATAAAAGGCAAGATGAGGCGAAAGCAACGAGGCGCGGGGCAAGATCCAGACCTTCGCGCCTTCACGGCCGAGTCGCACGCCTGCATTTTGCCGCCTCGATCTCCACGCCCAGCCCCGGCCAAGGGCGTGATCTCGGCGCAGAATTCTTCCACCAGATCCCGAGCGGAGAACCGCTGTCCACGCCCAAAGAAAGCCGAGGAGGGCTCTCCTCCCGCGCGGTAGGATCGACTCGGATCGGGCGACAAGTCTTATCGCCCACCCCGGATCGCAAACCATCCTCTAGCGAGGACTTGTGGTAAAACCACCGACGCTGCCCAAATCAGATCCCAAATGTTCCGCGTCACCGAGCGAGCAGTACATCGAGCACCGCTCGCGGCCGAAATTCACGCCGCCGGTTCGGGCGCTCGCCATCGTTTTTTTCTTTCTTCGGTTGGCCTCGCCGCTTGCACCGACGGCCCAGTAGCATCCACTCAAGACCTCCAAATTGACGATCGACCAAGATCACCGCGCCAATTCCACCTCAGATAACCAAGCATCGCCCTGACGAGGGCAACGACAAGAAGCGGAGGTCTGCCGAAGAACGCGACGAAGACCACCGCCTCATCGCCTTTGGGGTCGGAGTAGTTTCCGCCCAGCGCGCGACTTTCTCCAGACTTCTCCACCACCTCATCAACGAGGGTGCCGAGCACAAGGTTGGTTACGAGACCTCCCGGGCTTCAGATAGGACACCTCCCTGCGCCATCCCTAGCACCTTCACCATGAGCAAGACCACAAAGAGACAAAGCAAGCAGAGACGCTGACTAAGAAAAGAAGAAATGACGGGGGTGGTGGTTCAGGAGGGTGCCACATATTTATAGGCCTACGAGACTCATGGGTGGGATTCGAGGCACTCCATCACAAGACCGCCACGCGCACCCCGCCAACAAGACGAATCGTCATTTTTGGTGCATGTAACCCAAGAAGTCGCCATGAAATCCTAACAGTATTACAACAAGCGCCAAGTATGGCGCACGACAACCCAGAACATCGGAGACTCCACCAGCACAAGACCTTCGCCAACACTTCCAAATCACGCTTCGCCAAGCCCGAGGGGGCGGTGTGCCTGGACCCTTCGGGAGAATTGCGCGGTTTCAGCCATGGCGGGCAGGACCTCAACCGCTGAGGCTTGTCAGGGCGGCCCACCGCCCCACTCAAGACAGCGACACCCCCAAAGGACCTGGGATGTTTTCGGGGGGCCCCACAGGAGCTCACGACGAAGGGTCTCCGGACGGGCCCCGAGGCCCCCCGGGGATGTTGCCGAAGGCTCCGAAGGCGAACCCGGAGGCAACCCGGGAAAGTGTCCCGGAGGCTCCGAGGGGGTCCCCGAAGCCTCCGAAGGGATCCCCGGGGTCCCAAGGAGGCAGGAGCAAAGACACCCCCGAGGGGGGGGCGGTATGCCCCTCCGAGGGGGAGGCTTCGAAGGGACCTCGTCACCACCAACAAGGGCACAGCGGAAGTAGACCGGGTCCACGACCCAGGTAGGCCAGGTCCAAGGAGGACTACCGTGCGCCCAGGCCTACACCTAGGCTTAGAAACTCCCCTGTTGCCCCTACGTTCAATGTACCTCATTATGGGTATAAGTGTAATTTCATGTACCAGGCAGGAAAGCTATAAATAGCCCTCCTCCTTCACCATGTAAAGGGGAGAGACAAAAATTTTGGCAATAAACACAAGTGCATCCTCAGTCCGGAACTCCCACACTCGGGACCCTTCGGCCCCTCGCTCCGAGGCCGAGGGTCTCCCCTCTTGTTTACTGTCTAGTCCTTTTTATACCACGACAAGGAGCACCCTTGCGCCTCCTCCAACCTCCCACAACCGTCGATTGGAGCTCTCCTGTGACGCCCCGTGTCATTACCCCAAGGGTAATCACACTTAGGCATACGGATTACTATTTATTTGCTCAGTAGAACACTGCTCCAACGAATAGTAAGCCTTTACCAGAGTCACGCAGCAGAACAATAAGATAGAAACTATACATTTTATTCCAGTAATAACCACGCAAGGCTATGATTCTTAGTACATATTTTATACAGCTACAAAAGGAATGACTCCGCTTTTCTTGCCAACCCTGAAGCCTCGGCTTTCTATTCGTCCCACGAGTCAAATATGTCGTCCATCTCGCTCCGGTCCTCGTAGTCCGCGCCTTCTTCTCCCGTGGTTGCTTCAGTACCTGCAAGTCCTTCATCCCACTCGAGATAGGTCCCAGCCGGACTAGGATCTACAAAGGAGAATACTAACAAGGTTGAGTACACGAATGTACTCAGCAAGCATTAATAGCAAAGAATGCACTAGATGATTATCTCTGGTTGTTATCACATTTTCTAAGTCATCTCATTTCTGAAAATAATTTATTAAAACATTAGGTGGCAAATTTTAATACTGAAAACACTATTTGTCACTCCGAGAGAAGAAAGACCCCAAAGGGTTCCTCAGAGACTCCAATCTAGGAGACTCGCATGAATTCATGATTTTGCTTAGCACTGCCCAGGCTTTGTACCACTTTACCCACAGCTATTCTGAGCTCTCTGTGAACTGGGTCCACCACATTTCCTTTGATGCGGTTTCGAGATCAGAATACAGAACGTTTTCCAGATTACATGATCAAGTCTCCACCCATTACTGGCTTGTGCTGATTTAGTCACGCCACGACCTCATCATACACCGAAGTTCCAATAATGTTGGTTGAGGTCCGCTTCTATCCTGCACTCAACACTCCACCTTAGCGCTTATAGCGCCTTGGATCCCCACTTTCTGACTTTTCCTACCGTCCCGGGTTCCTCCATCACACACACACACACACACACACACACACACACACACACACACACACACACACACACACACACACATATATATATATATATTACCCATTATGAGAGCATGATCACGAATAAGGTAGCATTTTCTCGCCCATTTAAACGGGAAAATGGTTGGTACTGAATTTATGGCTTCAGACCGAGTAAGAGTTTTGTTTGTCCTTATATTATAACCATATGTAAAAAGGGGCCCACCTCTTACCTCATCATCATCATCGTCGCGTTCCCCTTTTACCAACCATAATCATTCACATTTCTTTCCTTTATTCATTCTCATCTCTTTCCTTTATTCATTCTCATTTCTTTCATAATCATCTTAATCATTTTCATCTCAATCATTTATTTAAGTTTTGAGAAAACGATTTTGATGCAATAAACATATAGTGCAATATACGGTTTACATTTAAATTAACTATGTTTATGGTCAAGAGGATAGCTTGCCTCGTGGAGTTGTAGGAAAGATTAAGCGCCGATTTAATCTCGATCAATTTCTCCCCGCCTATGCCGGTTCGTCCTCCAGAGCAACACTATGGCACGTAATAGTAATATAAATAAATACATAGTTGATTTTGAGTGATAATACGCGTACATAAGTTAGTAGCTTCTAATTTGTTAGCATAATTTTATTAAATAAAGCTTTTTCGAGTCCTCTGCCGAGTTAGCACTCCCCACTAAGCCGCTCTACTATCCACTCACGCTATGCTCAAAAATTCAAAGTTCGCATAAAAGAAGTACTACTCGCACTCACAAATAAAACATAAAATCAATTTTAAATCGTACAGAAATGTCTAAATAATTTTATTTAAGTCCGCTCGCATTTAATTAATTCTTTACACATGTATGGGGTTGCTTTAATTAGATTAACATGATTGTAGCAGTTCATTTTGCCCTATTAAACGACTTGCCTATGCATGTGTTTGATACGCTCAAAAAATAACTTGTTGCTAACAGAACTAACAGCAACTCAACTTATTTTAGTAGTTATTTAACAGATTTGTTTTAAGCTGGTTAATTCAGCAATATCCAAGTTAAATTATTTAGCCGCGAGAGTAAACAGCTAACAAGTATACAATTAACAACTGCTACCGAAAAAGCCATTAACCGCAGCAATTAATTGCAATCTATCCATTTTTCTTCTTAATATTCCTCTAGACCTAAAGTCCCAAATTAATCTCTAATCCTATCCTATTCCTACTCTAATCTCTCTCTCTCTCTAATCGGCCAGCCCTATCTACACACGCACGCACCCACAGCCACACACACACACCCCTTCTAAACTCCCCCAAACCCACTCTCCTTCCCCAACTTCCTCTTCTCTCTCTCTCTCTCTCAACTCCACATTGCCGACGCCTGTGGCTCCTTGCCTTAATGCCATGCCATGCCTCACGGCCGGTGCAGAAGAACAATGACACCAGGCGCCACCAGCGCCACGCAGGTCTGTTCCCCCCCAGGCCTGGCCAGTTCCTCCCCTCTGGCCCCGGATCCCACATCACCCCCATGCAGATCATCCCCAGCCACCCACAGGCCCGACCAGCCTTCACCTGGCTCACGGCCCGGCTAGGGAAGGCCACGCCACGCCAGATTCCTCGGCTATTCGGCCGGCACGGCCACGGCGATCTCCTTCCTCCCTCAATGCTACTGGGCCACAAGATCAAGGCTTCTCCACGCCGCCGACTGGGTCCGACCATGTCATGTCTCTCCCTCTGTTCTTTGCCCATGACAAGACAACCTACCTCCCGCCTTTTGCCGGGCTTGTGCCGCCATGCGTCCCCGATTCTCTTCCTCTCCCCATCGATGGTCTAGAGATTAATTGCTTTGGTTGATTTTACCAATTTGCTTACTGGTGCTTACTGATGCATAACACAGGAGGTAGTTTGATTGCTACATGATGCAAATGGGTGGTGATTTGGGGGGTGGTTTGGCCGACGCTCACTGAGGTATCAACCCCCCCTGTGCTCTATGACTCCTAATCCCTCCCATGCTCTGTGATGGCTAAACTGAGAGTTAGGTGTTGATGCATGATGAGATTTGGTGATATGTGTGAATGGTGTGTATGAGTAGTGCATGCTGCAGTGTAACTGAGGTTACCTCTTGTTGGTTCTGGGATGGGGGGAAAGAGGGTGCTAGTGCCGGCTTTGTGCTGGTGCTCCCTCCTTCTTCCTGCCGTGTTTGGCTTGCTAGCTATGATGATGAGGGTTCTGAGCTGGCTTCTCCTCTCATCGGTGCTCCGTGATGGCCGCTGCTGGTCACTATGGCAGTCACTTGCCACGGCCGCCTCTTTCTCCCCGCTCCCTGCTCCTTCCTCCGGGCTTCTCGCCTCCCTTGTGGTTGCCTTCTGCTGAATGGGGGTGTGGTTGCTGGTTGGGGAGGATGAAAGGTGTAGTGCTAGCTTTGCTTGGCTTGGGATGAGCTTGGAAGTGTGTTGGCTTGCTTTGGGCTTGTGGGGAGTTCTGGTTGTGCATGAATGAGATTGGGGGGCAAGGGTGGCTTTGTGAATGGTCGCATGCTCCTTTTATGCTCTAGGTTGGGCACTCTCCATAATCTTGCACATGACCAAAATGCCCTTGCTCTCATCCTCATGGCAAGATTTTCGCTAGCTTTTTGTCAGGGTTTGGAAATCACTATGCATGTGATTTTCTCGTATCGAGCAATTCAAGATATGGGGTGTCGATTAACTTAAATGTCAGATGATGAAACCTCTACGAAGCAAGGAGGTGCTTGCTAACTCTAGCTAGTCCGGGTACCTTGACGATCAAGGGTCAAGCTAACTTGAGTTGATCAGTGAACCCTAGTGTGTTTTGAGAATTTTGACTACCACTTCCAACCTTCTACTTTCTATTTTCTATTATCCACTTGGCTTTGACTTACTAACCGCTTTCTAATTTTTCTAACGAGCGATGGGGATGGATCGCGAGATGGCTCTATTGACTGGTGCTCAAGGTACAAGGTGGCAAGGATAACTGATGCTACAAGGATGCAAGGAGCGGATTATGATTTAATTAATTGTTGTTACAAGCATTGCAATTGGTTGTATAATTAATTTTGAAACAAGCAATGGGTTTGTAATATATTATCTGTGTTTTGTACTTGGATTGATGCAATGTTTCAGGGTTGTCACAAGGGTGTATTCTTTGATTGCATTGAAAGGTGTAAATATTTCTGAGTTTGTATTAATGATCCACTTATGCCTGCAATGGATTTATTTTTGTAATTGGATCTTGATTGATAATGATATTGGAGAAATTGCTTTTATAACCTTCTTGTTGCCAGATGTAGCGATTATGTGTTTGATATTAACTCTGAAGTTACTATTTGCTCTGGATTTAAAGAATTTTAATTATCGCTAATTACATATTACTGTTAGCTAGTTTATGTTAATTTTGCGGGTTTTCACATCTCCCCTACCATCATGCCGCCCCCACGGCCAACCACCTACACCGCCGCCGGTGGCACACAGCGCCAGTTCGCTCTGGCCCTCCTTAGCCGCCACCAACAGACCCGGTGAGTTACTCTCATCCCGCCGGTGTTTGTGCTTTCCCCCAATATTTTCCCTATGCCCTTCCAACACCGCCGTATCTCCTCCCTCCCTAGCTCCGACAACGACACACACTGCCTCGATCAAGAACCGCCGCTCAGTAGCTACTGCTGCGCCTCGCCTCCGTCCGGCCATGGCTGAGCTAGATGAGCTCCACACCTCCCTCCAGCCATGCGTTGTACATTTATTTTTGATAAAGACTATTCTTTATTGATGAATGGTTTTGCTGTTTATTTCTTTAGGTTGTGAAAGTGGCGATTTTGGTGTAGCTCTTGCCTGTGATCAAGGAGATATCATGACTAGCTTAAATCGAACATACAGATGGATGACACCGAGGTACAACTCTATTTATCGGAGCAATGTAATCTACTAAAACTAACTTGAGTTAGAAACTCAGCTCCAAATTTGGATTAGTTTATTATTTCAATGATCTTGAGTATTCAATGGTTGTGATATATCATATATATGTTGTTTACAGTGACTGCTAAGTAATGAGATGAAAATGTTAAATTCCTTGCCAATATAATCAATAATGAAAGTAGCATCAAACGTTGTAATGACAATCAAAATAACTCGAATGGAAATTGTTTTCTTGGTTATACAATGCCAAAGATAACTCGAAATCAATAACTGCTTATTGTTGTACTACAAGCGCCTAAAGATCGAGTATCCATTCAAATTCAAGATCTCGTCATCCATCTCAATGAAAATCGCCTTTGATCGGCATCTGAGAATGCTTTTGCATATTTTAGTTTTTTCTTCGACTCAAGATCCTTCATAATATATAACATCTTCATGCATGCTTTGCAAGACGATCCATTGCAAGCACGCATCATCACCGTGGCTTTTGCCCTTTAGGATTATCGGGGCTCCACCTCCATTAGCATCAACGCACTTCATCTTTTTTCTCTCCTAATTTTGGGGGTTTTCACCTGGGATGAACAATGTGCCTAACATGTTTTTTAGGTGAATCAATGTCGTGTACTTCAAGACGATCCATTGCAAGTACTAAGATCATCACCGTGGTGCTTTTGCCCTTTAGGATTATCGGGGCTCCACCTCCATTAGCATCAATGCACTTCATCTTTTTCTCTCCTAATTTTGGGGTTTTTAGTTCTCTGGGATGAACAACAGTATAACATGTTTTTCAGTGAATCAATGTCGGTACTTCAACATCCTCATTCGGATCAATTAGCTTAGATTTGCTTGTAGCCACTACACCCTTTCCTTTGCTAGATATAGCATTAAATCCAGATGCTGTTGAACTAGCACATATCTCTTGAAGATCTATCCAACTAGGCCACACTTTTTCGTGATATTCTTGAATTGAGCTATCTCTCTGCAATTAGTAAATGTATTGGTTAAAAATGTGCGTTATTTCCAAATCTTATGCAACTACAAGAATATATTATTATTAAGATTCGGATATACCGTAATAAGATCCTCCCAATGTTCGTTAGAAGCTTCGATCATTTTGTCATCGCTATCCCAACCAAACCCCGTGTGTGCTAGAAGTTTACTCATGGTAGCGTAGCAACTCCTAAGTACTTATGACGATTTTTCAATTGTTGCAATTCAAGCTTGTCAACTCTGGAATCGTTGAACTTATCTAATATTTCACGCCATGCTTTCTTTGTGTAGCCTGTGCCTTCCTTCCTACCATTTAAGGTTTGATCCTTTAGTATATTGAGGAGGAGTTTGTCCTCAGAAGTTTTCCATATATGTCGCTTTATGGATGTTTTTTCTACATTCTCCTTCTTAACTTTTGTTGGCACCTGGTTATCCATATTTCTCTAAAATAAACAGGTATATGAAATTACTTGATGTAGCATGAGAATGTTGACACAACATGTATTGTAAGATCTACAACTACAGTTATTTAATGATTGATCATGGAAATCCTGCTGCTAACTTAACCTTCTATATTTTCAGTGTCTAGAAGATCCACATGAATGACTGATCATGGAAGGTAAGAATGATGACTAACTACTTAACTAGCATAGCTATTTTCATATTCAGACCCTTGTTTTATGCAACTCATGATTATATCGTAATTAAAATTTATACAAGATATTTGTTAATCCATGTTTTATGCATCAGATGATGAGTATGTTGATGATCATGAAGAACCTAACGAGTCCTATAAATCTGATGATGATCAGAAAGGTGATGACCATTTGGGTACAATGTTTTATATGACTTGACTACTATTCCTGTTGATTTTTTATATGGTTATTGATTATTAGATTTTGTTTGTTCTTTCAGATTTAACTGCCTCAGGACAAACATCATGGCTGGACAATATTCAGCAAACTGTACAAAATGTTTTACAAGCATTCAACTTTTTTAAGACCCCTGTGGATTTATCAGGTAAGTTGTATATACTGCCTCACGTGTTCGGAAGGAGTATGATGATTATTCATACAAAGCTGTGTAGTACTGGGAGGTCAGTTGACTATCAGTCCAATAGGATAAAGCTAGATTACGCCCAACTACACTGCTGAACTGTATCTAGATTATAGACAGATGTATGTATGCTGTCATGCAAGTAATGTTTCTTGTTTGGCAGCATTTTGATATTACCTGTATGCACTATTGAAGTGTATGATCTTCAATTTTTGTTTGACGCACTCCCTGCTAAGAACCCTGTTTCTTGGACTGTAGTGATCACAGGATACTCTCAAGTTGGGACATTGAAAGAGCAGAAGGTCATTGGTGCATGCATGTTTGAGGTTCAATGTATAAGAAGATTGAAGTAAATACCAGTAGGTTGTTTGAAGTGCACCACAGATAAGTCTAGGTATCAATTCGGCAAACGTGTTCGACAAAAGTGTCAGTTCTCTGATCTGAGTATCAGTTCGGCAAACGTGTTGAAGGTCATTGGTGCATGCATGTCTGAGGTTCAATGTACAAGAAGATTGAAGTAAATACCTGTAGGTAGATTGAAGTGCACGACAGAGAAGGCGGCCCGGCCGGAAGGCCGCGGCGGCATTCTCCCGATGTGATTTATCTGTGATCTGAGTATTAGTTCTGCAAACGTGTTATCTGTTGTTCCTTATAAAAGTGATTTATCTCCATGATTGTAACCTTGCCTTCTCCCGATCTGATTTAGTAGTGTTGAGGAGGAATACCCGCTCAGTCGGTGCTGCCAAAAAAACCTTTCGCGCGCAGTGGGAGCCAACTAATCTTTCTACGCGCAGTGGGAGCCAACAAATCTTTCCGCCTGCAGCCTATCTCTCGCGCGCAGAACGTGTTCACGGGGAATCGATTTTCTAAAAAAGGAGGCAGTTTTTGGGAAAACTTAATATATGGGATTACGAGAAACCAGTTTTACTTATCTTGAGAATTAGTTACAAGATCAAAACAGAGTTTTCCTAAAACAATGCTAAAAACTGTTTTGGGAAAACCGGTTTTGACAAAACTCATGATCCAAACAAGACCTTAGTGTCCGGCTACGACACCGCTGTGAGCGATCTTGCAATTAGTCATTTTAATGTAATCAGCTCGGCAATCACGAATGGTGTGGAGTACAAGTGTACAACCCACCATCCAGGTTGGAGTCGTCTTCAACTCGGAACTCAGATTTTGGTGCCTATTTCTTTTAAAATTAATTTGACGCAAGTTAACTCGATTGGAGGTGGTTAATTATCAATGTCCTTGTAAACGATGCCAATTTGACAAAATTATACTCCATTTTGCTCCCTGCTGCGCGCTGTTAAGTCATTGTACGATGCCATTACGACCGAAATGCGTATCACGAACCTGCAGAAGGTGAGCACGTCGGTGGCCATCCGCGCGCAGACGGCGGCGGTGTCCTCGCCGTCGGTGACCCCCGCCTCTCCCGCCGGCAAGAAGACCCTCCGCAAGGGCACCGCGATCATCACGGGTGCGTCGTCGGGTCTCGGCCTGGCCACGGCGAAGGCCCTGGCGGAGACCGGCAAGGGCACGTCATCATGGCGTGCCGCGACTTCCTCAAGGCGTCGCGCGCCGCCAAGGCGGCCGGCATGGAGAAGGACAGCTACACCGTCGTGCACCTCGACCTGGCCTCCCTCGACAGCGTCCGCCAGTTCGTCAAGAACGTGCGGCAGCTGGAGATGCCGATCGACGTCGTGGTCTGCAACGCCGCCGTGTACCAGCCCACCGCCAAGGAGCCGTCTTACACCGCCGACGGTTTCGAGATGAGCGTCGGCGTGAATCACCTCGGCCACTTCCTCCTCGCCCGCGAGCTCCTCGAGGACCTCAAGGGCTCCGACTACCCCTCCAAGCGCCTCATCATCGTCGGCTCCATCACCGGTAAGAAAGCCTCCTCTGCTTTCCCTGCTATTCCGCCATGCACAACGCTTCTTGGTCCCAGAATTCAGCTGCTAATTGACTCTTGGACTCATCGATTTCAGGGAACACAAACACGCTGGCATGGAACGTGCCGCCGAAGGCGCACCTGGGGGACCAGAGGGGGCTGGCCGGCGGGCTGAACGGCGTGGGCAGCTCGGCCATGATCGACGGCGCGAAGGCGTACAAGGACAGCAAGGTGTGCAACATGGTGAGAACCCACAAAATTAGACTGAGCTGAACAATACTAATCAGTAATTAGAGATAATCAAAATTCTTTAATTCAAAACAAGGTTTAATCTCAAGTGGGATATCCAACTCCAAATTCACACATTTGGCAATATGAAGTATTGTAAGAACAGTATCACATCATCTCATCTCATTGCATTTCAAAGTATATCCAAGTTACAACCTTGATTACATCTCACCAGTTTAAATCTTAATCAAGCATAATACACTTAAACTCTGGGAATAGATACAATGTGAATTCCACATCAAATTCAAAACACATACAAAAGATAATTAAAGTTCAATTCACTTCTTGCATCCTTTTCATCAAAGCTCTCCTTGTAGTGCATCCAATTCTCATCCAGTTTTCTCCCACCATTTCAGCACATGCAATCAAAATGATAGAAATTAGTCAGCTAAGTAACCCTAGTCAGTTAACACAATAGTGAACAGTAAAAGGATAACCCAGAGAGCACAGGTCTCAGGCTTCACAGACTGCACAGGAAGGGAGGGAAGGAGATGACTCAGTGTACAGGGTAGGATAAGCCACACCACAGAAGATAGATAACCCATAAGCCACAGGGAGGGTGCAACCGACATAGCCACAGTAAAAGGATAACTCGGCCGAGGGACTCAAAGCACAGGGAAAAAGATAACTTAGAGTGCAACCGACATAAGCATAGAGGGGGCATAAAACAGCCGAAGGGCTCTCCCCTGTAGGCCTATCCCCTCACAAAGTCCATTCTCCTTACACAAGCCTCATCAACAGAAGGAAGCCAGCGCTCCTCTCTCTCTGCCAACCTCAAGCTCAGGCAACCAGAGCATCAAGGCATCAAGGCAGCTAGGAGGAGGAGCTTAGCACCCACACCAACACAGTCAGCAAGTCCCAAAACCCTAAAGGAGAAGAGGAGCACCCCAACACAAAGCCATCACAGTCATCCCCTTTTCCCCCACTTCAGATCCCAACCCAAGGTAACCTCAGCATACTCAAGTAGGCCTTACACATACACATCATACATAAGTAGCATATCTCACAGCAAAACCCACAGATAACTCCCAGATCCTCACAACACAGAGTAAGGGGTTAGGGAGAAAAGGCAAGTACCATCACCCCACCTCTATCTCCAACCACCCAGCATCACTAGAACCGACTTCCAGTAGCTCAACTCCTCACCATACTCTGCATAATCACAAGATACATATGTCAGTAAGCAAATCACCAACAATCAATTAAATGAGTCAATATCAACGAGTAAAATCGAATCAATCCAAAGCTTAGAGAACATTAGTAGCAGAGAAGTATTAGGGAAGGAAGAGAATTGAAGTGGGCTTGGCCGAGCCGTAGAAGGGCTCGAGTGAGCACTCGCCAGAGAGGAGGAGGAAAGAGCCGTCGCTGGCCTCCCGGCCGCGCCGGGGAGCCCAGAGACCAGAGGGGAGTGGCGGTCGTAGGAGCAAGGCGACGAGCCGGCCGGCGTAAGAGGCTGCCGAGCTAGGAAAGGGAGAACCAGAGGTCAAGCCGAACCGGAAGAGGAGCGCCGAGAGGAGGCCGGGCCGGGGTGGAAGCCGCGACGGCGGCGCAAGCACCAGCACCGGCCGCTGACGGTGGAGGCGTCGTTGGGAGAGCGAGCGCGGACCAACGGCAAGGCGTGGCGGTGGACGACGGTTGGCAGCATGAGGGCGCCGGATCCGGAGGCCGGAGGGGAGCCGAGCGCCCAGCCGGGTGGCGGCGGCACTGAGGGAGAGAGAGAGAGAGGAGAAGGATTTAGGGATTGGAGAGTGAATGGGAAAAGAAAGAGCTGGTTAGGATAATGTCGGCCGAACCGAATTTTGGTAGAAAAATAAAATGGAAAATAGGAAAAAGGAAATAAGAGAAGAGAAGAAAAAGAAAGAGAAAATTTGATAAAAATATTGTAGTAAAATTTAAAATAGGTAGATAGATTGAGTTAGCAGTATAAATGCGATCTTCGTTTGAGTCACCGGTAAGTTAGGCCATTTAATCTATGTGGAAATATTTAGCGGTAAATCGACATGTAGAAGCTAAAGGCGAAAAATACGTATAAATCAAATTGGGATCGTAGATTCGAGTTAGTCGTCGATAGAACTCCCGAATTAAGCAAATAGGTAATTTGAGGCGTTAGGGATAATTTATTCAACTAGACTCATTTATTTAGCACCGGCATAAAAATCAAGATAATCGCTAAATTGCTCGCATAAGTTGGTAAACTTAGTTTTGTGCGAATAAAAATTGATAAATTTAAATAGATGCGATCATGTATAGGATATTCTTCACAGAGGTAAAATGTGAATATCGGCAACTCTAACCTCGAACCGATATACGAGAACGGCCAGAAGCGGGAGTGCTAACTCAAATAAAAACCCTAAAAATGGTTATTAACTAAAATATGTCAAAAAGAACTAAATGACTATTGTGCACTAATAGCGCACATATACCACTAAGTAATTGCACAATTATTTATTATCCGCCTCGTCGCGAATTTTGCAAAGAAAGTAGCCGTCAGAGTCTATGAGTTGATACCGATTTCGCTCGTGATTTACCTTTTCTACCGCTCAAGGCAAGCTCTTCCTCTTGAACATAAACATAGTTATGTTAAATTTAAATCAGTATATTGTTTATTGTTGTATCTTTTATATATATATATATATATATATATATATATATATATATATATATATATATATATATATATATATATATATGTATCAAAACTATTTCTCAAAAATCAAATCGAACAAATGAAATGAAGATGAAAGAGATAAGAAAGATGAAAGAGATGAAATGAATTGATGAATGATGAATGAGATAAGAACAGAGTAAATATTATGGCTGTTAAAGGGGACCTGGGGCAAGGATGAGAGAGGCAAGAGGTAGGACCCCTTTACATATGGTTAAAATATAAGGACCAACAAAACTCTTACTCGGTCAGAGGCCGTATTTTAAGTGCCAACTATTTTCCCGTTTTGACGGACAGAAAATGCTACCTTGTTACGTAATTATGCTCTCCACACTGGGTATGTAATAATATATGTGAGTGTGGTGTAAGAAGAGGTGCTATAGCACTAAATGGAGTGTTAGGTGCAGAGAGGATGAACTGGCCCAACCAACATTACTTGAACTCGGTGGTGGCCAGGTCAGCACCGACGGAAGGTAATGGGTGGAGAAATTAATCACGTAACCTGAAAAACGTTCTGTATTTTGAACTCGAAGTCGCATCAAAGGAAATGCGATGGACCTAGCTCATAAAGAGTTCAGGATAGCTATGGGTAAAGTGGTACAAGCCTGCACAGTGCTATATAAAATCATGAATTCATGCCAGTTTCCTGGAGTGGAAACTACGGGAACCGCTAGGGGTCTTTCTTCTCTCCGAGTAACTAGTAGTCTTTTCAGAATTAAAATTTGTCACTTAATGTTTTAAATGGTTATTTTCGTATGTAAATGATCTAGAAAATGAAGTAAAGAAAAGAGATGGGTCATAAAGTGCATTTTGTTATTAATTGCTTGCTGAGTACACTCGTGTACTCAACCTTGCTATTATTTTCCTTTGTTAGACCTAGTCCGGCCGGGAGCTATTCCGAGTGGGACGAAGGACCCGCAGGTGCTGATGAGACCACAGGTGACGAGGGTACTAGCTACGAGGAGCAGGGTGAGATAGACCCCATATATGACGAGTGGGACGAGTAGGCGACCGATACTACCGGGCAGGCAAGGAAGGAATAGCCCACTTTTGTATGCTGTAAATTATTTGTAACAAAGACCATAGCCTTGCGTGGCTACTACTGTAATAAAGATGTACAGTTTCTATCTTATTGTTCTGTTGTGCTAACTTTGGTAAAGGCTTACTATTCGTTGGAGCAGTATTCTACTGAGCAAACGAATAGTAATTCGTGCGTCTAAGTGTGATTACTCTTAGGGTAATAACACGGGGCGCCGCAAACATGCTGACAATGCAGGAGTTCCACCGGCGGTACCACGAGGAGACGGGGTGACGTCACAGTAGCTTTCTACCGGTGCATCGCCACCACGGGCTCTTCCATGAGCACATCCCGCTGTTCCGCCTCCTCTTCCCACCGCCCCAAAAGTACATCACCAAGGGCTACGTCTCCGAGGAGGAGGCCGGCAAGCGGCTGGCGCAGGTGGTGAGTGACCCGAGCCTCACCAAGTCCGGCGTGTACTGGAGCTGGAACTCGGCCTCCTTCGAGAACCAGCTCTCCGAGGAGGCCAGCGACCGCGAGAAGGCCAAGAAGGTCTGGGAACTCAGCGAGAAACTCGTCGGCTTGGCCTGATCGCCATTGTGCTTCTCTACAAGAAAAAAAAAAGAGAAAAATTGTAGGACACCTTCCTCGCAAACTGTTAGATTCTGCATGTGCGGTGCGCCCTAGTCAGAAAAATGAGTGTACAATATTTGATGGAAATGGGATTGTAAACTGTAACACTAGTTCTTTTTTTTTTGCTTTACTTTGGTAATAATAAGGGTTTTGAGCGTCCAAAAACAGCAAATGCCTTTCGAGTTTCTTCCAGCAACTTTAGATACTACTATTTTTCAACACTAGACAGAGACTCGATGACATTCCTCCAAAGACAAATACTGGTATATCTTCCTAGTCATCAATGGCACCACTACATTATTTATTTATTTTTAGAACAACGCCTCAAGTACGCTTTCAGTTATTTTCTGTACATACATTAAGAGCATTTACAATAGCTTGTTTTTACTACAAGAAGAAAGAGTATTCAATCTAGTAAAAAGAGATAAGACTTTCAATAGATTGTTTTTTAGTTTGTATTTAAAACTTTAATTGCTACGAATGTGTTTGGAGACAGTGAAACTCACACCTACGGGGCCTGGCGCACACCACCTACCGAACCGAGCGTTCACACCGAGTCCACAGACCGCAACCACCGCCGGCACGCAGCTTGCTATAAGGGAGCAATCACGGCTCATGGACCCATTCCATGGAGCTGCTACATGCTAAACGAGCCGTTTTCAAAAAAAATTCATGGCAGGAAGCCAGCAACGGAGCAGCTCGGCATGAAGCTGATGATTCTAATGGTCTCTTTCGCTTTACCCCCTCGGCTATACGTAAATTTGTCACTCTCCTTCTTTACGCTTTAGTTTACAGTAACACTAGCTTTTTTTCCCTCAGAGTTTGCCGGCACTATACGTAGAAGTTCGTTGCAATGTGTAAATCCTGGAATTTTTGGCCGATACGGCCGTTTTTGAAATCGTATTTATAAATTTGACCGTCGACGTAATGTATTTATAAAATGGTCGGTCAAGCGCATGGTCGTCGCGCCACCGGCCGAGCCGCCATGTCGCCATGGAGCGGCGCCACCCCACGCCAACAGGACGTCTTGCGTGGCTCTCTTTCGCCTCGCCTGCCATGACGCCACCTCATCATATTGGCGGCCAGTGGTTATATCTTGCCCGTGGTGGTATATGGCCACCCCGCGCTAGCCACTGTTCCCCGTCAACCATTATGATTACTATGCGCCATTAGGGTTCGGTTAATTATATAAACAGGTTAATTAGTTATGGTATGAAATTTGAATTCGAAGGAATTTTATAATATAGCAAATGAGTTTTAAAAAATATGAATTTTTTTGTGGAGCCTCTGAACACTATGTACTTGCTTGTGTAAATTTTTCATAATTTTATTCGTCCGAATTGTTATCGCTATTTCATATAAGTGTCATGTTCGTATGAATCTATAAACGTAGAAAATGAGCTCAAAAAATTATGAAATTTACTTTGAAGGGTCCTAACGCAGTGGACTTGATTGTGTAATGTTTCGGCAATTTTATATGTGTTCTGGTATTGTCTCGAAAATTTACGATTTAGGTTGTGAAAATTTCGAATTTAGGTTTCATGATTTCATGTGAAGAATGTATAAAAAAAAGCTACATTGTGAAAATTTAGTTTAGTGTCTGCTGGCGCATGGCCACAATGCACCAGCCAAAACACCTCCCGACTCGCCCCCCTCCCTCCTCCTCTCGCTACACCCAAAGATGCACTCATGGAGAATTAAAAAACCTCGTGGTGACCATCTTTCCCACCGTCCCTCCTTCCTCCTTTGCACATCTGTCGCCTCGTCCAGAAATTCCGGCGCTAATGCTTATGGAATTCCCGGCGCCAACGCCGCGACTCCTTCTCCGCTCGGCTATAAATACCGAACTCTGCCACTCGCTCTTCGCTCATCTCAATTGCGTTTCGATTCTCGTTCTTGCGCTCGTCACAGAGAACTCAGAGAACGTAACATAAGTAATTTTATTAGGAGGTTAACTATTTTGTTGCTTCTCGTCGCTCGACAGGTAATTTATGTTATGCTTTTGCCTATTTACCGTAGTCATAATTAGTCAGTCTTAGTCAGCTAGTCGTAATTACATAGTTTGGGGGTAATTAATTAGTGGTAATTAGTTAGTTCACTAGTAATGAATTAGTTTAGTGGTAATTAATTAGTTGTAATTAGTAATGTAATGTTTTTCCGCCTTGTTTGTTATGTACAGTGCCAAATTCTACGATACCCAACTATGAACTCTTCGGCAAACTTCTACACGAGGATATTGCAGAAGCACCAACTTCTACACTCACCACCACCGTGGGCAGCCCCAAGACAAGGGGCACTCACTATAGCACCGCAGAGACTACTAGCACACATCGTTAAATAGGACACTCTTTGTCGTGGATGATCTGTATTATACGACATGCTAGATAAGGTTATGCATGACCAATCGAGGGAAATGCGTGGCGTGCTGATCATATAACAATGTACCGTAGCCTTCAAAACGCACACAAGCCAGAGGTTATGGTACATCGTTATATGATCAGCATGCCACGTATTTCCCTCGGTTGGTTCATGCACAACCTTATCTAGCCTGTCATACAATACAGTATGAAAGAGCATCATCCACACTAAACCGATAAATAAACCCAGTACAAACTTATCTAGCTTGTCATTGATTAGTGTTACATTCTCTCTGTGTTGGAAAAGAGAAATACTTGTATGCTCTCAAAGGACTATGTCATACAAGAGCTAAACTTGAAATGTAGTTCACTGTTGGGACATGGGAAGTCCTAAACTTGAAATGAATGTGTGCCTGTGAGCATTTGTTTCCGTACGCATTATTTTGAGTTCTATATTTATTTTTGGTTGCACTAGTGGTTTATTTGGAAATTCGCTTTTAATCATCTATGAAGTACACTTTTATATGACATGTGTATGTGATGCGGGAGCTTTGTTGATTTTATCCACTTGACAATCCACTAAATTGTGTTGATAAGACAAGCAATGAAGTTCACAGGCATTCCCTAAAACAATGGAACTTTCGATAAGACAAGCAAAGAATGATGTTATTGTCCATATGTTCCTAGAAGGATGGAAAATGCTGATATGACAACGGGCCTTATGCCATTTTCTTTCTGCAGAGGGTGCAGGGTTCAACAACAATTAGAAAAGCAACACAGTAAGAAGCGTGACAAGGTGAAAGCACACAACGGGCAATCAGAAAAGCAAAGAATATATATCTCTACACACACGGTCTATTTTATTTTGAAGGCTCTCCTCACGCAGTTGACTTAATTGTGTAATGTTGTGGCAATTTTATATGTGTTCTGGTATTATCTCGAAAATTTAGGATTTACGTTACGAAAATTTCAATTTTAGGTATCGGAAATTAGGGTTTCATGATTTCATGTGACTTGGAATGTATAAAAAAAACAGCAATACAACTCTATTGGAGATGTCGATATACAATAGTAATGCGTACAAATATAGTAAAACAAAATCACACAACACACGATACTATATGGCTCACTCCTCTGAGTCACTACTCTCTGCCTACGGCGGCTGCGTCCGCGTGTGCGGCCTTGTTTTGCACCGAGCATGACCTGTGGAGTACGTCCACCGGTCCAGAGAACGTGTGTTGGTTCGGAGGGGGTATGGAGACTGTTGAGGTGGAGGTGGACCAGTAGACTGACTCTGGAGCATAGTCTGGTAGGCGAATATGTCGTGCTGCTGAGCCATGCTGACCTCGGGGATAGCTCCGAGGAATTCATCCACGATAGAGGCAAGAAAACCACTCTGGGGTACGATTCCAGCAACTCCGGTTGTGCGGATGAGCTCGGGCCTTGCACGTACAGGGTTCCCATGTACCTTGAGGAGCTCTGGCCTGGTATGAACTGTGGGGTACCGAACCCGGAGGACATCTGCCCTTGAACGTGCGGTGGGGCAGCGAACCCGGAGGAGCTCTGCCCTGCGTACGCTAGAAACCCTGGCTGCCATTGTCCGTGCCTTAGCGTCATGTACTGCTCCCTGGCAGGAGCTGGGAGGCCCGTATCATCGTCATCAGTCGACGTGAACTGGCCATCACCCCCACGGCCGTTACCCCTGCAGCCGTCACCCCCACGGGCAACTGAAGGCTGCAAGACGGAATGATGTTAGTACAAATAAACACTCTAGACGTAAACTAAGAACCTCGTACCTCCCGAATGTGCAGTGCAGATAACCGAGGGGGAGCGCCAGTCTGTGTACCGGGTCCGGACGACATAAGTGATTGATCCCGACAGACCTACGGCGAGAGAACGGCATGATGTTAGCGGAACGTAAGGTATAACTAAAAAACTGAATGTAAATTTGTACATAGCGACTTACCTCCGCAGTGACCTGGTCCACGGATGATCGACGGGTAACGCTATGACGCCTGCCGGACTCGCTAGGTCATGGTGACCTAGCGGGTGAGCATGGCCCCCCACTTCGTGCCTGATGCGCAGGACGTCGTCCCTCGAACGACCGCAGCTCAAATTCTTTATTATCTTCTTTATCTCCACCGAGATGTGCTTCAAAACTTTTTTATATACCGCCGGGGTTCTATCTGGGCTGAGTTGGGCATCATCTGCGTGCTCGGATCTTGCGCCTACCGCCGAATCAGTAGTGACATACGTAACAGGTTCATTAACAAAAAGTACGAATGTCGTCAACAAAACTGCGAACCAGAGGTTGTAAGTGTCGACATCGCCGCTATGTCGCGGGTTACCGTGGATTTGATAAATGCGTCGGCGGAGGCTCTCTTGGTGCGTCAGAAATGTCACCTTCTCCGCGCGCTCTGGAGGAGGAATGGTGAGTCTTGCGCACGTTCGTGGCACGTACCACTCCATGTACGCACCGTACGACTCAGAGTCGTACGAGCGCGGCTCAATCCAGACATCCAGGAGCAGCCTGTTCATCCATGTTGCAATCCACTGCTGCTGGTGCATTCGCCAGTCCTGAATATGCCTACCCGACCTCGATTGCTTGCATTTTTGGAAAGATTAATGTTACAAAAGAAGACGTAAGGACTACAAAAATTACTTGGATGAAGTTTGACTCACAGGTGTACGGCGCGCTCCAGGGGCCTGCCGTCCGGGGCACGAGTGGTATTAACTAAATCGTCAGATTACGCTACTGTGGGCGATAATGCTCCACCATATGTGAGAACACCAGGTGGCAGGTCGTCGTCCACAGTTGTAGATCCAATGACTCGAACTTGTTGTGGTACAACGAGTAGCACCTCGCCGGTCTTTCGCTGGCCCAGCGCAGACGGGCAGTAGTCCACCATAAGCCCATGGTGGGCGCGTCTATGGGGTCATGTGGGAGAGGGTACGAGTGCGCCGCTGTCTCGATGGTTGGCCACCCAAAAGGGAAGTGCTCCCAACTCCACAACTGTAGGAGCACGTAGCAGACGACCAGGTTCGTACCAGCGCTACCATGCCGCGAAGCGTCACACAACCCCTGGTATGTCGTGCAAAGGACAATTGATCCCCAGCTGTACTCCAGCATCGGCTCAGCCCCCGTGTCAACCAAAGACTCGGCGACACGGATGAAGCTGGGGTTCAAAAAATCGCCCTTTGTGGTTGGAAACATGACCCAACCAAAGAGCTGGAGAAAGTAAGCAACGAGGTGTGTCCTAACGACCTCGTCAGGTGCACCCTGCGGACATTCGCTGAACTACCTCAGCCAAGCCCGGGGGACGCCACGTGCACCCTCCGGGAGAGGTTGGCCAAACCACTGCTCCAGCTTAGCCTTCCAGTCCACACTCGGAGGGTCCGGAACAAGCGGCGCACCCCGGATCAGGAGACCGGTCAAGAACGAGACGTCCTGTAGGGTGATCGTCATCTCACCCCACCGAAAGTGGAAGGTGTGCGTCTCGGGCCTCCACCTATCGACAAGTGCGGACATCAAGCTGCCGTCTAGGGTGAACTAGCGTCCGACGGAGACCATCCTTGCAAAGGGCAACAAGCCCGTGTCCCAGAGGATTGGGACGTAGTAATCGTCCAGCGCCCAGCAGTCTCTCCCCGCCCGAAGCGCCAGGGGCGGAGGGCCATCTGTGTCAGCGGTGAGCCACAGCTTGCATCGGTGGTCCTTATCGTAGAATTCTTCTAGTAGATCCGGTAGAGACATGACTTGCAACACATGGAATAGAGGGAACATTAGCGAGAAGGTGGCTAATGAACATAAAAGATTGTAAATTAATTGTAGAGTAGTTTTCCTGGGGTGATAAGCTACATGATAAGCTAGCTTAATTAGATTATGCGCATCTGTTCTTCGATGAATGCATTTCTTATTATTTGATTTCGCTTTACAACCAACCTAACACTACAAATTAATGTACACTACTTAATTAATCAATTACTACTAATTATTTCATAACTAATAAACAATGTAAATAACGCAGACTACTTAATTAATTAATTACTACTACCTGCGAACGACAACAGTTAATAATGTTTGTTCCACATTTTAGCTGGAGTGGAACTTAGCATATGAGAATCAATTTATAGAATGTACATAGACCTTCTGAGTTTTAAAATGAGAGATCAGACAACTTGTAGAATAGCTTGGACCTTTTTTTTGGGAATCATTTGCAATTTGCAGCTGCTAATTGCAATATCAAAAGCATGACACTAAGCTAGGTTGGATCAACAGAATCTCGTAAAAACACACGCGCATGTTTTCGTTGGATATGTAGACATTTTAGCTGTAGATACGATATTATACCTTTTAGAAACTTAATTTTATGAGGCTAGCAAGTACTCTGATTATTGTATGCAAAATTTCCTAAAAGGCAAAAAGAATTGCACATTCTAACAGAGCGACGGTACATCTCATTATATTTCCCAGATGAATATCTAATTTGGTGGCAAAAATGACTTCGAAGCTCTAACAATTATGTAAAATTCCTAAATTGGTGTCTCCAATGGAAAATATGGAACAAACGTAATGATATATAAGATATTGTACCTAATTGGACTTCGAGCGCGGAATGAAATGAATGAGCAGAAGATCGAGCGAGCGAGCGAGCGTGAAATAAAATGAATGAGCGGAAGAGCAAGCGAGCGCAAAATGAAACGCTCGAAGGAATTTATAGCCACAAGCATCAAAGTAAATCCTTATCCCGCGCAAATTAAGCCATATCGGCGGACAAGGATTCGATGGATGAGACGGATACCGACTGATTGATGCTTTCGGTGGATAAAATATGGCAAATGGATAGAGGGCCTGGTTCAAATCTTCCCATAATCAACACATGGCAAATGGAGGCCCAAATAGAGGGAGGGACTGGTTCAAATCTTCTCACAATCAACACATGGCACGGACGTACGAACAGGACACTTGTACGAAATAGCGATAAAAATTCTGAACGAATAAAATTATGAAAAATTTATACAAGCAAGTACATATTATCAGGAGGCTCCACAAAAAATTTCATAATTTTTTGAACTCAGTTACAATATTTTTAAATTCCTTCAAATTTGAAAACCTAAATAACTAACCTAACTAATTACCTAACTAACCTAACGATTAACCTAACCTAACCATGAGCTAAGCAGTGGCGCCACGGCCACCATGCGCTGCATGGTTGGCGATGGCCACCGTCTTGCGCCACCATGTGAAGTGGCGAGGCAGCGGGCGAGTGGCGGGCTGGTAGGACGCGTATACAGGCGGCAATGGCGCCAAGATGGCCGTCTTCAGGCGCCTCGGCCACAAGATGGCCACCGTGCACCCAGACGGTTAAATTTGCAATACGTGTTTTATACTGCCATAAGTGTAATTAGCGTGCAAATACCGGCTAGATAAGCAAAAAAATTCGTAAATCCTGAGTATGTTCGATAATCGTAGCTTGTAGTGAGCACGTACGAATTCATGGTACCTGATCCATCTCACAAGCTTCAATTCTCTTTAGAGATAGTCACCACGAAACCAAATATGTGTCCACCAAAACGAATTTCAGATCGCACCTATGGAAATAGTCATGCCGACCGCTCGGACAGTGCTAGACCGGCCTAGGCATGATAATCTTGATGGGCCTTGATAAGCCTGGTCACCGCCGCCGCCTCTGAGCCTAGTTGCCTCCACCTCCTCCATTGCCGATCATGCCACCCGAAGTGGTGTTGTGCTTGGCTAGCCGTGCACGTGACGATCTTGTCGCGTCTTGAGCCAAGCGGGTCATTGGGCTAGGTCGTGACCCAAGCACTCAAGACGCCTCGTGTGAGCCATACTGCCCTACCGATGTTGTAGTACCGAGTGAAAGTATCTAGGCCCTTAATGATGATTTTGGTAATTAATGTCAACAATGCATTAAGGGACTAACATGTGTACTAGGTTTGTTTAAAAGATTAGTCCCAAAGGTTGAATGATTACATGGAAACAACAATGCAAAAGATGATAAAGATCGACATGGCTTAAGGCAAATGTATTATTTAGTCTAATAATCTTTTTATAGTATTTTACCGGTCTTGGTGTATGGAGAAAAGATCGGTTTTACAGGCTAAATATCGTACTATAAAGAGAGATCATGGCTAGTAGCTTGAGGATCTTTTTATGTGCTATCATGATCAACTAGGAGTCCTACATCGCATTTATTTTTGCTTCTGGAAAATTGTTCAGAAAAATGGGTAAGACCGCAAGTATTGAGAGGTATTACCGCAGGTCAGTAACACCGAAATATATATGGTGGTATGTACTTTCTAGAGAGCATGTTTTGGATGATTTTATTGAAATCCCAAAATTGGTAAGACCATAAGTACTGAGCGGTATTACCACAAGTCGGTAATACCGAAATCTTGTTGGCGGTATGGATTTTCCAGTGAGCATGTTTTTTGGAGTTTTTCTTAAAAACCAGTAATCGGTAAGACCGCAATTCTTCTACGGTATTACCGCAAGTCGGTAATACCGAGTTTTACATGGTGAAACAATTTTTCCAGAGAGACTGTTTTTCTTGAGTTTTTGATCCTCTGGAAATCGGTAATACCGATATAGCCTAGCGGTATTACCGCTGTGCAGTAATACTGAATTATGGTTGGCGGTAGTACCGCACCTTTTTCCACAATAGCTAGTTCGAAGCATTAAATGCAACTATTCCGGCTGTTACTCTGAAATCGGTAATACTGGGTTTGAACGGCAGTATTACCGCAAATGCTGAATTTTTCAAGGAATTGGTTCAAACGGCTAGTTTTGTTTGTGGACTTTATAAATACCTCCCTACCTGCCTCTAGCTCAGTACTTTTTTAGCATATTCACTCTCATTGAATACCCTTGAGCTCTTAGACACTCTCTACTACTCATTTTCTTTGAATTCTCATTTTGAGGTCGTTGAGAGCATTCAAGTACATTGCATCATTAGTTGATCTTGTTGGCACTTGATTTTTCCTCAAGCAAACAATTGGTTTATTACTCTTGGTGCTTGCCGGCACCTAGACAGCTTTGGAGGAAGTTTGCATAGCGAGCTCTTCAAATAAGAGTGTGAAGAGTCTCGGCAACGGATTGTAAACTGATTGCGTGCTCACCATCTTCGGAGAGGAAGAAGAGCAACGATAGTGATCGATGGTTAAGCCTTAATTCGTAGATCCAACTTAATTCGTTCAAGTTTCCTCAACGTGAACTAGTGAAGACTGGCAAGTCTTCGATACCACGAAAAAAACATCATTCTCTCCTTTGTGGTTTTCTCTTGTCTTTACCATTCCACATTTATATTTCTAGCAATTTACTTGTGTAAGATTTGCTTAGCTAGAATTGTATCTAGTATTGACATTAGCTCATAATTGTCTTAAATAGCTTAGTAGTTCTATCATCATATTTGTGTTAGGAAGCTTTGTTAAAGGCAATCTTGTTTAAAATTGTTAATTAGTTGAATTTTTTAAAAAACCTCATGTTCACCCTCCTCTAGTCGGTTATCCTTGAACCTACAAGTGGTATCAGAGCTTGGTCTCTCTAATTTTAGACTGAACCATCCAGGAGAGAAAGGATGGCTAGTGAGGGAATGTCAATAGGCAAGGCATATTTATTTGATGGATCAAATTATGCTTATTGAAAAATTAGAATGTCTATTTATTTAAAGGCTATGAGCCCAAGCATATAGAGAATTGTTAGTGAGGGTTTCGTTATGGCACTTGATCCCACACACCCCTGGATCTCGATGATCGAAACTCTCACCTCAATGCTCAAGCGATGAATACTCTCTTTGAAGCTTTAAACACGAATGAGTTCAATCGAGTGAGCAATCTTGAAACCGCTTACAAGATATGGACTACGATCTAGAAAATCCATGAGCGCACATCCACGGTTAAAGAAGCTAAATTG
This sequence comes from Phyllostachys edulis, assembly GCA_036346405.1. Classification (NCBI taxonomy): domain Eukaryota; kingdom Viridiplantae; phylum Streptophyta; class Magnoliopsida; order Poales; family Poaceae; genus Phyllostachys; species Phyllostachys edulis. The sequence continues at coordinate 13,711,111 of CM070563.1, forward strand.
CATAGGCTTAGGATCAAATATGAAACATTTGTAATGTTGCCTCATGAAAATATCAACGAGATGTATTTTTGTCTTAACAACATTGTAAATGAGCTCAAGGGCCTAGACACTAACCTTCTTGATGTTGATATTGTGAGAAACATGCTTAGGTCTCTACTGGAGAAATATGAGATATTGGTGACTCTATTTCTCAACTCTTCCGAATTGTCAAGAATGACACCAACCGGTCTCTTGGGAAATCTCATCACAAATGAATTGTACAAGAAGGATAAGAAGGACCTTTTGGAGCAATCCTCCATCAAGAAAAAGATTACTGCTTTCAAGGCGAAAGCGGAATCAAGTAAAGAATTAGAGAATGAAGAAGAAGACTCCGAAGAAGAATTTGCTCTCCTTGTGAGGAGAATGAAGAAATTCATAAGAAGACGTCTACATCGAAGCTTTAAATTTGACAAGAGTAAAAAATGGCAATCAATAATTGACAACAAGCGCTATAGCAATATTCATTGCTATGAGTGCGAAGAGAAGGGGCACATTGCCTCTCATTACCCTAACAAGAAGGATGACAAGGCAAAATCATCAAAAAAAAAAGGGAATACAACGGCAAGAAGACGCTTTTCAAGAACCTTCATAAAGATGGCAAGAATAAAACTCATATTGGAGAATGAGACTTAGACGAGGAATATTCGGACTCCGACTCTGATGATGAAGGATCCTCCAAGAAAAAGAGGACTTATCGGCATCTCCATCAAGGAAGCGCTATCGCTTTTCTTCACTCCTACTTGCCTCATGGCAAAAGGAGATAAGGTAAAATCCATTAATGATAATGAACCTTCATATGATGAATTAATAGATATGCTTGAAGAATTAAATGGATATCTTGGAAAAGTGAAGTCAAAATTTAAAGTTTTAAAGAAAGAGTACATCTCTTTAAAAGACACTTATGAGGAGCTAAAGGAAGCTCATGACTCTATTCTCTTAAAAGACATTGAAAAATCTCATTTAAATGTTAGAATTACTTGCAATTTAATGAATAAGACGCCTATAGTAGAAGTTAATTCAAATACTATGTCCATGTCTAGTACTTCTACATCATGTGATGATTTGTTATCTATGCCATGTTGCTCTAAAAATGATTCAATTGCTAATATGACTAATACATGTGATCCATTACTCGTTGTTGAAAATCTTGAATTAAAAGAGCAAGTCACTAAGTTAAGTAAGAGCTTAGAAAGATGTTTCAATAGTAAAGTAACTCTTGACAAGCTATTGAGTAAGAAAAGGTGCTCATTCAACAAGGAAGGACTTGACTTCATTCCCAAGAAAGGTAAGAAGCAAGTTTACAAGCCCACAAGGTTTGTAAGAGAGAATGGTAAATATTGCAATAAATGTCTTAATATAGGACAATTGCTGAATGCCTACTCTATTGCTAGTAATAAGTCCTATGGCATATATGACTCTTGCTACATGCTTAGAAAATCCAAAGATAGCAAGGTAGTAGCAAAGTTTATTGACACTTAAATTTTAGGCGCAAAAAAGAATATGATTTGAGTGCCCAAAACTTTGGTCACTAACCTCCAAGGACCCAAACAAATTTGGGTACCTAAAAAAAGTTAATTCTTGTTTTGTAGGTGAACTAAAGACCGGTGAAAAACATTAGGTGCTTGATAGTAGATGCACTCAACATATGATCGGCGATAGAAAAATGTGCACCACATTCGAGAATGGAAAAAGAATTGACAAGATCACATTTGGTCATAATAGCAAAGGAAAGGTAATAGGATTGGGTAAAAATGATATCTCAAACGACCTTTCCATTTCTAATGTATCTTTAGTTGAATCACTAAATTTTAATTTATTATCCGTTGCTCAAATATGTGATCTTGGTTTAACTTGTTCATTCTCTCAAAATGGTTTTTCCATTTCAAATGAAAGAGACAATTCTTTAGCTTTCAAAGGATTTAGATTTGGAAATCTTTACTTGGTTAATTTTTTCTCAAATGATTCATGTTTGAAAACTTATTTAATTGCAAAAACCTCCTTAGGTTGGCTTTGGCATAGAATGTTAGGTCATGTTGGGATGATTCAACTTAAAAAGCTTTTTAAACATGATTTAGTTGTTGGCTTGAAGGATGTGAAATTTGAGAAAAATAGACTTTGTAGTGCTTGTCAAGCCAGTAAACAAGTCGTAAATTCTCATCCTTCCAAAAGTATCATGTCAACTTCTAGACCATTAGAACTCTTACATATGGATTTGTTTGGACCAACAACCTATAAGAGTATCGGGGGAAATAGCTATTGTTTAGTCACTGTAGATGATTACTCTAGATATACACAGGTATTCTTCCTATATGATAAAGCCGAAACCTCCGGCATTTTTCAAAAGTTTTGCAAAAAGAGCTCAAAATGAATTTGATTTCAAAATTAAGAAAATCCGTAGTGATAATGGTTCCGAGTTCAAGGATACTAAAATTGAAGATTTTTATGATAAACTTAGAATAAAGCATGAACTTTCCACAACCTACATTCCAGAGCAAAATGGAGTTGTAGAAAGGAAAAATCGAATATTAATTGAAATGGCTAGGACAATGCTTGATGAATATAATACTTCTGATAGTTTTTAGGCGGAAGCAATTAATACCGCTTGTCATGCCATAAATCGTCTTTTAAAAAATACTTCTTATGAGCTTCTTGTTGGAAGAAAACCGAACATCTCGTATTTTCGTATCTTTGGTTGTAAATGCTATATTTTGAAGAGGTGTTCGTCTTTACAAATTTGCTAGTCGATGCGATGTTGGCTTTCTTCTTGTATATTCATCAAATAAGAAAGCTTATCGCGTCTTCAACAAAAATTTTAGTTTAGTTGAAGAAAGATATGATGTTTAATTTGATGAGACTAATGGTTCTCAAGAAGAGCACGAGAATTTAGATGATGTAGGTGATGAAGCCTTAAGAAAAGCTATGGAGAACATGCAAATATGCGACATCAAACCTAAAGACGATTTAAATGATACATCATCTACTCAAGTCGAACCTCCTTCATCTTCAACGTCAAGGCAAATTCAAATTGAAGAAGAAGACAACAAGAAAGATGGTCAACCATCCAACCTGCCACCAAGAATCCATAATGCAATTGCAAAAGATCATCCAATAGATCAAATATTAGGTGAAGTAAGTAAGGGTGTCCAAACTCAATCTCGTGTAGCTTCTTTTTGCGAGCATTACTCTTTTATTTCTTCTATTGAGCCAAAATATGTAGAATAAGCACTCGATGATCCTAATTGGGTCAATGCAATGCATGAAGAACTCAATAATTTCATCTGGAATGAAGTTTAGACATTGGTGGATAGGCACAAGGAACACAATGTAATTGGTACAAAATGGGTCTTTACAAATAAGCAAGATGAAAGTGGAATGGTTGTGATAAACAAAGCGAGATTGGTCGCTCAAAGATTCTCTCAAGTTGAAAGTTTGGATTTCGGTGAAACTTTTGCTCCCATAGCTAGACTTGAATCAATTCGGATATTACTTGCTTTTGCATCATGCTTTGATATTAAATTATTTGAAATGGATGTTAAAAGTGCTTTTCTAAATGGAAAAATATTTGAACTTATATTTGTTGAGCAACCACTTGATTTTAAAGATCCTAATAATCTTAATCATGTCTATAAACTCTACAATGTGCTCGATGGTCTTAAATAAGCTACTAGAGTATGGTATGAACGCCTTAGAGTTTTTCTAGTTTCAAAAGGATTCAAAATTAGGAAAATTGATTCAATCTTGTTTACTAAAGTTTTAGATGATGATTTCTTTGTATGCCAAATTTATGTTGTTGGTATCATTTTTGGATCTACTAATCAAGATTTTTGCAAAGAGTTTGGTGATATGATGTCTAGGGAATTTGAAATGTCTATGATCAGAGAACTTAGCTATTTTCTTGGACTTCAAATCACGCAACTCAAAGATGGAACCTTTGTGAGCCAAACAAAGTATGCAAAAAATTTAATCAAGAGGTTTGGCATGGAAGATGCAAAACCCATCAAGACTCCCATAGCAACCAACGGTCATCTCGACCTTAATGAGGGAGGTAAACCAGTAGATTTAAAACTTTTATAGATGCATGATTGGTAGTTTACTTTATCTTATCTCATCTAGGCCCGATATCATGTTTAGTGTTTGCATGTGTGCAAAGTTTCAAGTATCACCAAAAGAGTGCCATTTGGTGGCCATGAAAATAATTCTTAGATATTTGAAGCATTCCTCTAGCGTTGGTTTGTGGTATCCTAAAGGTGCCAAATTTAATTTAAGTGGATATTCGGATTCCGATTATGCGGGTTGCAAAGTGGATAGAAAAAACACCTTGGGTAGTTGTCAATTTTCAGGAAGATTCTTAGTATCATGGTCATCCAAGAAACAAAATTTCGTAACCCTATCCACCGCAGAAGCCGCATATGTTTCCGCGGGTAGTTGTTGTGCTCAATTGCTATGGATGAGACAAACCTTGATGAATTATGGAATAAAATTTGAAAATATGCCTCTTTTGTGTGATAATGATAGTGCCGTGAAGATTGCAAATAATTTAGTCTAATACTCAAGAACCAAGCATATAGATATCCATCACCATTTCTAGAGAGACCATGTGGACAAATGAGATATTAAAATTAACCACATAAGGACCGATGATCAATTAGCCGATATCTTCACCAAACCTTTAGATGAAAGCCGTATTTGCAAATTGAGGAATGAGTTAAATGTCATAGACCATTCTAATGTTGCTTGAAACTTATGCCTCATGTCATTTGCTCTCATTTGAGTTTTATTGGAATATTTATGAAAGCAATTTCAAAATCTCTCTAAAAATACTCTATTTCTGTAGAAACTATATTCATTAAAGTTTCTTTTATCTATTTCATGCATAATGATCCTAAAAATATCTATTTGAATGTTTGAGATAAGGATCATTTGCATTTCAATCTCAGCTTTTGCTTTGTTAGGCAAACCAGTATCTGCGGTTTCACGCAGATTACCGCATGACCAGTATCTTGCATATCAACAAAGGGTACTATCAAGATCTGGTGGTGATCCCAATAATGGTTACTACCGAGAGACTATCTCTCTACTCCTCCGCCCTTGTGGTATGACCGATCCCCATTCATTCTCAAGAACCGCCGAGCCCCTCTCTCTCTCTTTTCTTCTATTCTCCACAAAACCTCCACTCAAATTCGCTGATTTTGTGGATTTCTATTAAATCTTTTGTTCGAGATTGATTCTAGGAGTCATATCCTCTCCATTCCTTAAGGTAAATGTCCTTGAATCACTCTCTTTCTCATCGCTTTGGCATTTATCCCCTTTTCTAGGGTTTGATTAAATGTGGATGATTTAGTCAATTACTTTTGGGCAAATTACTTAGAACCAGTGCTTGGTGATATTTAAAGTCTATTCCATCATTTGATTCATCCCAAATACTTGTTCAATGCAAAATCAATCAAAACCCTAATGTAGTTCTGTCATTGCGGTAATACCGCCCATGAACTATGGTACTACTGTTCATCGGTAATATCGTGTTCATTTATGGTACTACCGCTTTTACAGAATAAAAGCTGATTCAATCATACTATTTTACTCAATCCTATTCGATCTAGTCCTAATTGCTTTCTCTTATCTTAGCAACCATGGCAAGGACAAATAATTCTCTTCGCAAGAATGCTTTTCCTGATGGAGATCCCGAGGAGAGGTATGATCCTTCAAGTTCCAGTATTGCACCTTCTCAACCAAGAGTTGCAACTCGAAAGGCTGCATCTCGGAAGTTAGCATCTATCACAATCCAAGAAAAGGGTCAATCATCAAGGGAACCTCACGTATCTGAAGAAGAAGAATCTAGTGAAGATGAGAAATATTATGAGGAAGAAGAGCATGAGGATATGGCAAAAGCCAAAGAGCCTGAAATTGATTTGATGCAGATTACAAGTGACAATTATGCGATGCTCCGACATCCAAATCAGTTTGATAATCCAGCAAATTCGATAGATGCTAGGTTTCACACTAGATTTCAACAACAAGTCTATGCTCAACTCTATAGCCATCATCGTTAGTTTGCTAATCATAAGTATGTAGACTGGGCACACTTGCAGAATACTGATCATTTTGTTGGAGCCTATCAGTTTTTTTCAAAGATATGGTCTGGAAGAGATTGTTGCCTTGAGATGCAACTATAATGAGGAGATAATTCGACAGTTCTATGCTACATTCTATGTCTCTCCTGACTTTGATCATTTGATATGGATGTCAAGGACTCAAAGACTTTAGGCTTCCAAAGCTAACTTTGAGCAAGCTCTAAGGACATACCCTGGATCTCAAGAGAATATATAAAACAAAGGAGCACTCAGAACCCCATCTTGGCGTCAATTTTATGATGAAAACGTGAACTTTGTACCTGGGAGAATTGGAGGTCTTCTCCCCTTGACAAGCTTGATCAATAGGATCATTAATCACACCTTCTTTCCCAAGAGTGGAAACTTTGATGCCATTCAAGGATATGCATGGAACATTGTAGACAACATCATGCATGGGAGAAGATTTAATGTGGTTGATCTCATTATAAGAGAGACTGGAGCTTCCAAGAATGACAAGATCAAAAGGATTTATTTTGCTCCCTATATTATGGCTCTTATCATGAGGAAGATCCAGTTCAGAGATGGACGTCCAGGAATTCATAAGCCATATAAGCCAAGGGATGGCGGTCCAATTCCTACAGCAATTCCTCCACAGGTGCAAGAAAATGCTCCAGCTGAAGATCCAGTCACACTCTCTCAGATTTATTCAGCTATTTTGGAGATTCAAGATACTCAACGAGAATTTCATATTGAGACCAACAATAGGCTGGCTGCATTGACAGAAAGTGTGAGCGCTCTAGAGCAAGTAGTTCATGCACCTTATTCGCCTGTTCGGTTTGGTCGTCATTGTCGTCGAGTCTCTTCTCTGCATCCTCCTCAAGATGCACCTCTAGTCCCATCCTCTCAAGCTCCAACACCTCCTCAAGATCCACTTCAAGCTTCAGTCTCTCAAGCTCTACCACCTCCTCAAGATCTAGCTGAGTGATTCCTTTTAGTTCTTGATGCCAAAGGGGGAGAAGTTTGGAGGAGAAAAGAATTGAAAGATTAAAGGGGAGCAAGCAAGAAGTTTGGGCTGCTACTATCTTATATTATATATCTATGTTGGGCTTGTTTTATAATAAACTTTTTTATGTTTAAGTACTTGGCACTTGTGTACTTGTAATAGCCTAGTTTAATTTTGTTGCATCATGACTCTTATATTATGCTATGCAACATGTTAGCTATTATCCTTGTTTAATCAATTTTAAGTGTTCAAGCTTATATCATAATTTGTATCTTTTGCTTGAATGTTTACAACTTCCTCGTAGTCAATAAATAAAGGAAACTCCGCCAAAATCTCTAAAAATACACAAATATGCATGAAAAACACCTCTTGAATACATATGCACATCTTTAGAGGGAGTTTTGTTTATTTGTTGATAGACTCTGAATGCAATTATGTCCATTTCCTTGAACTCTCATTTCTAGAATTAATTGCAAATCAAATGTCAAAACAAGAATATACAACTTGATGTATGTTCAAAATCTTTCAAATCATTTATATTAATTGGGTTGTCATCATTTACCAAAAAGGGGAAGATTGAAAGTGTCTGTGAGGACCCCCGGGTTATCTCCGTAAGACCGAGACTAAGCATGGTCTTATGGACATAACTCTGAGCCTCAAGTAAATGGATTCCAACTTAACTCCATCTAAGCGAGAGGCTTAACTAAAAACTAGAGCCCCGACGATCATGCACGCTACTCCTCTGCGAGCACTACATGATTGTCGGTTCTCCAATAAGCCAAGCACTACACTTAGTGAGTTAAATGGGAAGCCACAAACAGTGAGCATGAGGTCATGTTGGCTCCCAAGATCAACGACCAACATACCCCAAACTCACATATAGCATTGATCATATCCATACAACATTCATACATGCATAGGTCAAAAGACATACAACATAATAGTTCAAGTCTACAACTATTACAAGTGGCCGACCGGCCAAATTCAAATAAGATCATAAAGTAACAGCGGAAGCAAGTAAATAAACCAAAATATCCAGCATGGTATGCCCCATAACCCATCGGCAACCGACTGGGAGTTAAATGATAGAACTACTCGTCAATGTCGCCTAAATCGACACTAACGAGCTCAACGGGCTCAAAGTCTTTCTCACCTGAAATTGTAGCAACCGGGTTGAGTACAAAGGTACTCGCAAGTCTTACACAAATAAAAATTAGTCATGCTAGAGGTTGTTCCAAAGGATGGCTCATATTGGCTTAGTTTTGCAAAAGAGATGCAACAATTTACAACCTACACATACTAGTTTTTCGAGTGCCATTTAGAAATCAGATTTGAAGTAGAAGTAAAGCATGTGAATAAGTAGTAAATTGAATAACAAATGAACCATACAAATGACAAAGTGGCTGTCCACTTTGATACAACAACAAACATGAACATCCCATTCATGACGATACCAAGTTATAACCACAATTTTAATTCCAAGTCTAACAATAGCAACCATATAACTCAAGTGGTCGTCCATAACCGTGGACACGGCTATTCGAATAGATTTATACCCTGCAGGGGTGTACTACTTTACCCACACGACTTGATTAGCCCGTAAGCCTCCAGATGCCTCCGAATATAGCATACTTCCTATGGTATGCCGGCCGGGTAAACCAAGACTTAGTATTTTTCAGCAAGTTGATATCATTGAGTTGACTCGTCCAAACGCGACGTAACCCGTTTAAGTGTAGAATTGCAATCGGCACCCTTATGGAACGTATATGCGATGGAACACGTATACGCCCTCACACCACCAGTCATCAACTCAACAATACCAACCCCTTACTTAACTAAACAGCGCCCATACACCGCGTGTGATAGCACGAGTTTTACTTGAATCAAAGATGTTACCAAAGTTCGGTCCTTAATTGTCCAGACAAGCCAACCACTTACCCAATCTCGTGCACAAAGGCACCATCACTAACCATCACTTGTCCAGACCAAAAGCTCATTTAAAATGATAAAATTTGACTCACAAAACAGATACGAAGATCTAAAACAAAAGTATATAATGATAGTTGTGTTTATCCCATAATTGTCGGGTTATTCCCGACAATGCCTTCTGTTCTAGACTTGCATGGCTAAGCAAACACATACCACGTAAATCACACAACTTATCTTAGCATTTCAGTACTGGAATAATTCATGGATAGCCACAATGACAAGATAATAGGATGTATCTAACTATTCATCACAAAAATAGCGATATTATCAAAAATAGCATGCAAGCAATTATCATTGCACTAACTTAATAAAACTAGGATCAAATATGATGCAAAAGAAAGTTCAAATGATGCTTGCCTTGCTGGTAGTTCAGTTGTTCACTCTCTATTACGTACTCGCTTACTTCCGACAATTAGGAATCTATAGAAAGACGATATCGGATAAACATCGAGAAAAGCCGAAAAATTCAAAGTGCTCAAAAATACATGAATTTTCTACAGTAGCTAGATTATGATTTTATATGAATTTAGGTGAAAGAATTATTCCATTTGGACTTAGTATGTGAGAGTGATGAAGGTTTGAAAATCAGTTTTTAGGAAATTCTAATTTAATTCAATTCGGTTACTGTTCACTTAATTTAATTATTTGGCCAAAATTTGCAGAGCAGTGGTGAGGATGAGGATTATATGGATGGATAGAGAATATTAATATAAGACCAAAACAACTTGGTTCATCCTATTTGGAGTTTTTATGAAATAGTTATGAATTTTTAAAGTTAAAAGCATTTTTAGTGCAAAAATAATTGCATTCCGAATTTTTTCCAAATCATTTAATAATTTTTGCACACATGCTAACCTAGCCCCTGTTATGACAAATGAGGCCTACAAATATTCTTTTCTATTACATTTAATTTCTAAAGGAAAACATCTATTGACAAATCTAATATTCTCATAATCATTGACTTAACCGATTCTCCGGTGTTGAATCCACTCACATGCATAGTATTCTCCAATCATATTCGCATACCTTGATCTAAATCCCGTACTAACCTCCACTAAGGCATTATCAAGGTAGTCAATCCATCAAATAATTTCCGGACTCATAAACTTCCATCTACACAATCCTTTTAGTAGTTATATGAAATCCACCAAGTGATAAGCATATGACCATGACTAAATCCATCAATCATTCTCCGATATACTATTTAAGCTAATACTAACTATCTAGCTCTACTAGTCTTGCCTCGCAAATCACATTCAGAAACACCAACATTTCCACCGATCAAGGTTTATTTGACTTACCGACACCTAATGAGCTTTACAATTATAATAACACATCTAACATTTAATAGCTCACTAATAAATCAACTTACAACCATTTTACCGGACTAGTCGTGTACGACAACTACTAATCCAATCACATATACACCTCTAAGATCGACTAATAATTATTTAGCTACTAATCCGATAGAGAGTACAACTTCATCGACTCAACACAAAGGACTTACCTACTAAGTACATGGTAATCCAATTATTTATCCGCAATCAAATAATCCATTCCGACCTTCTCCCAATTATAACATGTATAACTCACATAGATCTTACTTAAGACATCTGATTCAACATCTATATATCATTAAATATCATCACATAAGCTATTCATCAAGTAAGAAATCATAAAAATCCTTATGCATCCTATCTCCTAAAATTACTAATCCAACATGAGAACAATCTCCAATTAATGTATTATCCAGAGATCACCACTAACGTTTATGCCACTTCAAAATAATATCCTTCGATCAAATAATCCAATCATACATTTAATCTAGCATCTACCGAACAACACTACACATATCCCGCCACAACAAGCTAATTATTCACATCCACCAATATATCGACACATAATCACGCCTATGCACAAATAAGACATAACCAAAGGATTATTCCGGTCTTAAGTTACCAAAATATTTTTACAATTAAACATGCATGAAAAGATGCGATGCTTAAGATGATTATGCAACATGCATAGCTAACAATATAACGCGGTAACTCAATATAACACTAAAGATTTTTACCGAAGCATTTAACGTGCGAAACACCACCGGATGATGTCTTCTTGTCACTCGTTCGCGCCCACCATAGTCATCGCCGTTTCCACGTCCGGCTCCTCATCCATGCCTCCTCGCCTCGGTCGCCTTTGCCTTAGCGTCGCGCCACGCCGAGCTCTGCCGTGCTGCCACCCTCGCCTAGGCGCCGCTGGCCACCTCCGACCGCAGCACCATGCGCCCAGCGCCGCTGCGCATGCTGGCCACCACGCCGACGCCGCTGCATGTGTGCACTGGAGTTGCTGCCGCCTTGCTTGGAGCTGCCGCTGGCACATGCCGAGCTGATGCGCCAAGCAGCCTGGCCGACAGTGCCACCAAGCCTCGGTCACTGCTGCAGCTAGCATCAGCCAGCGCTCCAAGTGCTGCTATCACACTGGTGCCTTGCCTTCCACCGCTACTGGGCTTTAGCTCCTCCTCGCCTTGGCTGAAAACGAGCAGCTGCTCGCTGGAGCTGCCGCCAAGCCATGGAGCTGCTGCTGCTGCCATGTCGTCGGCCAGCCTTGGCTGCATCTGTAGCAAGCTCCAACCTTGCTCCTCCTCCTCTCTTCAACTTGCTCAAAGTACTTTGCATGCAAAAACTAATCGCAGATCTGGAAAGCTAATGCAATGAGGAACATGAATGTGTGACATGCATAGCATGATTTATGGTTCTTGGATGGGATTGAGAGGAGAGAAGGGAAGAACTTTGTTTGTGTTCTTGCTTGGGAAAGAAAGGGATGACTAGAAGATGTTGTGGGGAGATAGAGTTGGCAGGGGATGCTCTCGGCTGTGTAAAGAAAACTGGGCATGCAGCACTTGCTGGTTCGGATGGAAGAGGACAGCAACACATTGGGAAAACAAGTTGGCAATGGAGAGCTGGGCATGCATGTGGCTTTGTTTGGGGGGAATAAACAACAAGGAAAGGTGGCAAGGAAGCCCTTCGGCTGGGACAAAAACAATTAGGCAGTGGGGTGTTCGGTTGGTGATAAGAAAAGGCAATGGGGAGCAAGTGAGTTCGGCTGGGTGAAAGATTTTCGAATGAACAGTGTTCGATTTTGGGGAAAGAATTTTTAGACATAGTTGTCTAGCTCTAAAAATCATGAAATTTTTATGGAAGGTTCCTGACATAATGTTGATGCTTAGGTAAAATTTTGAGGAATTTATCCAAAGTGTGATGCTCTCTAAAAATCTTTGAAGTTCCTGTTTGCATGACAGATGAATAGCAGTACAGTTCTTCCCCTTTTCTCCGGCTCGCTCCAACGACCTTGCATGTGCGAACTAACCGCTAAATTGGAAAGCTCTCGAGACAACGATCGTAACGGTATAACATGCATCGTCGGATTCTTGATTTTTGGTTGTGATTGCGAAGAGAGAAGTTAGGGAAAAGAATAAACACGCAGTTGTTTTATCTGCTATTTCTTTTTCCCTTTTCGCAAATTCGCTCAAACTACCATGCATGCGAAATTGAATTGCGGAAATGGGTTGGTCGTGCGATAACAATCGCGATGGTATGACATGCATGTCTCGGTTTTGAGTTTTTGGATGAGATTAGAAGGAAAGAAGCGAAAGGAGTTAGCAGGGAAGGAAAAAAAAAGGAGATGACCGGAAAAGATGGAACACGCAGCGTTTAGCTGCTTGATCGGTCAATCGAAAAATAAAACAGCGATACTAATGCATGCATCATAGTATGATTTTTGAAATGCATGTGAAAATAAGATATCAATACAATTAATTTTAATTTTAATAATATATATATATATATATTTTTTAACATAGTCTTTCAAACAATTTGTTTTAATCAAATGCAACCTTTTGATTATTTCAATTTGATTCTTAAAGCAACATTTTGATTAAACACTGGAAAATTTTTAAAACATAGTGAAAAATTTAATAGATCTCCAAATTAAATATTAACATCCGGATTCTAAAAATCGGGATGTTACAGTGTCTAGGCCCCCAATGTTGGTTTTGGTAATTAATGTCAGCAATGTATTAAGGGACTAACATGTGTGTTAGGTTTGTTTAAAAGATTAGTCCCAAAGGTTGAATGATGACATGGAAATAGCAATGCAAAGGTGATAAAGATCGACATGGCTCAAGGCAAAGGTATTATTTAGTCTAAGGATCTTTTTATAGTATTTTACCGCTCTTGTTGTATGGATAAAAGATCTGTTTTATAGGCTAAATGTCGTACTATAAAGAGGGATCATGGCTAGTAGCTTGTGGATCTTTTTATGTGCCATTTTGATCAACTATGAGTCATGCATTGTATTTGCTTTTGCTTCTGAAAAACTGTTCAGAAAAATCAGTAAGACCACAAGTATTGAGCGGTATTACCGCAGGTCGGTAATACCAAAATATACATGTCGGTATGTACTTTTCAGAGAGCATGTTTTGGATGATTTTGTTGAAATCCTAATATCGGTAGGATTGCAAGTATTGAGCGATATTATCGCAAGTCGGTAATACCGAAATCTTGTTGATGATATGGATTTTCCAGTGGGCATGTTTTTGGGAGTTTTTTCTTAAAACTAGTAATCGGTAAGACCACAATTCTTCTGTAGTATTACCGCAAGTCGGTAATACCGAGTTTTACATGGTGGGACGATTTTTCCAAAGGCTATTCTTCTTGAGTTTTTGATCCTCTGGAAATCGGTAATACCGATATAGCCAAGCGGTATTACCGCTGTGCAGTAATACCTAATTATGGTTGGCAGTAGTACCACACCTTTTTCTGTAACAACTAGTTCAAAGCATTAAATGTGACTGTTCTGATCGTTACTCCTGAAATTGGTAATACCGGGTTTGAACGGCAGTATTACCGCAAATGCTAAATTTTTTAGGGAATTGGTTCAGACGGCTAGTTTTGTTGGTGGGGGTTATAATATACCTCCACACCTACCTCTAGCTCAGTATTTCTTGAGCATATTCACTCTCATTGAATACCCTTGAGCTCTTAGACACTCTCTACTACTCATTTGCTTTGAATTCTCATTTTGAGGTAGTTGAGAGCATTCAAGTGCATTGCATCATTAGTTGATCTTGTTGACACTTGATTTTTCCTAAAGCAAACACTTGGTTTATTACTCTTGGTGCTTGCCGGCACCTAGACGGTTTTGGAAGAAGTTTGCATGGTGAGCTCTTCAAAGAAGATTCTGAAGAGTCCCGGCAACGGATTGTGAACTGGTTGCGCCCTCACCATCTCCAGAGAGGAGGAAGAGCAATGATAGTGATCGAGGGTTAAGGCTTAATTCGTGGAGCCAACTTGATTCATTCAAGTTTTCTTAACGTGGACTAGTGAAGACCGATAAGTTTTCGATACCACGGGAAAAACATCATTGTCTCCTTTGTGGTTTTCTCTTGTCTTTACTATTCTGCATTTACATTTCTAGCAATTTACTTATGTAAGATTTGCTTAGCTAGAATTGTATCTAGTATTGACATTAGCTCATAATTGTCTTAAATAGCTTAGTAGTTCTATCATCATATTTGTGCTAGGAAGTTTTGTTAAAGACAATCTTGTTTAAAATTGTTAATTAGTTGAAAAGTTTTAAAAACCTCATATTCAGATCCCTCTAGCCGGTTATCCTTGATCCTACACCGAGTCGTGTCATGTCCAGGCTGGGTTAACAATCCTGCACTTCAGGCCAGCCGGCCCGAGTTGACCAGTGATATCTTAACTAATAAAAAAGGGGTTTACCAATCGTCCCACCTCACGCACGAGAAAAAAACTTGGCCACCCTTATCGCTATGTCCTCAACAGCCGCCCCGTCCCTCCCTCCCATCCGTGTAGTGCCCCAGTCATCGCCACAGCGCCGCCCTCGCCCCTCTGCACTCCACCCCTCATTGCATCTTCCGCCTCGCCCTTCCGCGCTCCGCCACCATCGCGCCGCCCTCGCTCTCCCCGAGCCACCCTTGCCTCTCCGCACTCCGCCCCTCGCCCTCATCCTCCGCCTCACCCTCCACGCTTCGCCACTACTACATCTATGCCGCCACACCCATGTATCCGTGCAACCATTGCCGCCACGGGACATAGACTGCCCCCACATCCCTCCCTCCCATCCAGTCGCGCCGTGCCCCATCCGCCTCAACTGAGCCGCCCTTACCCCTCCGCGTCGCACATGCCCCTCGCTCCTCGTGCTTCGCCCCTAGCCCCTAGCCCGCCTCCCTCACCTATTGCCTTCGCACCGCCCTCGCCCCTCACCCGCCTCCTCGCCACCCCTCGCATCCACATCGCTCTCGCACGTACTACATCTATGCCACCACGCCCCTCGCATCTACGCCGCCATTGCCTCCCCGGGATGGAGGTTGCCCCCACCTCTTCCCTACCGCTGTCGCCTCTCCTTGCATATGTGCCAGCTACGTGCCTCCTGATCCAGCACCCTGGTGATGGCTTTGTTCTGTCGTAGCTGCTGCATGCCAAGAAACCAAGGTTGAGCGGTAGTCGAAATCCGCCACGGTGACTGAGGACACACACCAACAAAATGATGATGCTAAGGTCAGCTCCCTCGACAACGCCATGCTTGACTACAAAGCGCGTTCATTGCAAACCGCCCATCTTATGCATGGCGGGTGCAAGCATGGAACAAGCACGTGTGCCAGGCGATTGCTACTTCAACACTACAAAAAAAGGTTATTCTCTTCTCCCACTAATCATTTTTCTCTTTCTCTTCCTAATCTGCCGCAAACTTCTCCTAATCTTCCTTTCTCTTTCTCTGTTGCACAAGCAAACAAAAACAACTACCAAAGGGAAGATGAGGGAAGATCAAAACAAGCAACAAGAGGTGTGTTTGTCGAATTAAACATTTTGTTGCTTGTTGAATTTTAGTGCACTGTATATTTGCAATTTCAAAGTTTGAGGATATTTGCAATTTCAGAGTTTGAGGAATACAATCCCTTTGTCGAATTTTAGTGCCTAGCCAAAAGAGTGCCTAGCTAAGGTCAATTTTAGTGCACTGGATGTTTGTCAAATTATATAAATATGATTACAGTGTAGAAACAATAGTTGGTTTCTCAATTTTAGTGCACTGGATCTTAATGTTTGTCAATTTTAGTGCACTGGATCTTGATGTTTGTCGATTTTTAGTGCACTCTCTTTTTTCTCTGAATGCAAATATGATTACAGGGTAGAAACTATTAGACCGAAAAGGCGACTAAAGGGGGGTGAATAGGAGCACGATCACTTTTTCTCCTTGATCGAATTCAACACTAATTTCACTCCAATAGCTTTGAAAGCTATGAAGATCAATATACAAGTATAGCGGAAGATTTGTATTGAATCCAATCAAAACCCTAAAGCAAATAGACCAAAATCACCAAGAACTCAAATCCAAATGATTTGGGCGGTCAGACCACTTTGTACATAGCGATCTGACCTCTCCATGGGCGGTCTGACCAGCAAATGGTTAGCGGTCTGACCTCTAGCCAAATGAACAGTAAAATTAGCCCGAACTCAAAATCACAAATTGATTTAACATTTGATCCACAACTCCAAACTTCACGAAACTTGAAACATACCTTCTTTAGGATGCCAAAAACCTATTCCAATCAACGATCGTGAAGAGCATGGCCAAAGTTCCGACCTTTTTCCATTTGAGTTAAGGTTGCTTCAAAACTAAGTCAAAACCAAAATATGATATAAAAACTTTCTCGTGGGTAAACGATGATCAAGATGATCCTAGATATATTCCCACATGTCACAGTAAGCAAGATCTAGGCCAGAAACTAAAGGAAAACCAACGAATCAAAGAAAGCCCTAAAATCACAAAATAGAGAGCAAGAACAAGAAGAGACTCATCTTGAGGAATCTTGCTTGGATTTATTTGAGATTGATGTTGGTTTACAGTCACTCCATCTAGAAGGACAAAAGCTCAACACTTGAGCACACAATCAATCCAGCACCCTAGAACCCTAACCTCTCCACTATTCTCTCCTAACCCTAAAACACAAACTAGGGTTTTAGATATGAGAGTTACGAGGGTGCAAAACCAGCAACCTCCCTTATTTATAGTGGAGGCTAGCTTCTAGAAGGATATTCCTAATGGGCACCCGTTAAGCCCACACACAAACGAGTTTCACTTACGCACGCATTTCAAAGCGTCGTCTTCATCTTCTCTTGACCTAAACCACCTCTACTTGCGCTATCTTGCACCGCGGTTTAGCCAAAAGCCATCAAGACGATATTTAGGTGAAGTTACCAAAATACCCCTTCTCGACCTTTCTCCAAAGACCGAGTCCAATCTTCATGAAGCAATCTCATGCTTCGCCACGTGTAGGTTGATCAATGGCTCTCTTCATGTCAGCAAGTCTCTCCCATCCGGCTCCCACCGAAACTACCATGGCACTTGCACCGACCCCTATGCCGCTTGATGCAACCAATCGCATTGAACTTCCTGTTCAGTCATCCTTGTCTATTTTGCGCCATGCTTAAGTCCACTGACTTCACCCGGCATCCTCGATCGTTCTGAACCTCAGCTCTCTAAGCCTAGTCCCGATCATCCTCGCCGTTGACTATCGTTGACCTCCAAGCTTCTGCACAACAATAGACAAAGAAATCGATTCCGGGAACAAGTTCTTCGCAACTTGACCCACGTTAGTCAAAACATGCATCATACAACACATATGCACCGAAACCCATGAACTTGACATAACCAACAAACATCGCTACCAAGCTGGCCAGCGAACAAGTCAAAACTGGTCAGACCGCCACTCATGGCCGGTCTGATCGCCCCTTGGCCGGTTTGACCGTCCAGCAAGGGACTTAGCCAAATTTCCTCCCTAGAAATCTGAAACATCTCTGGAAATTTCAAACGAATATAACTTTGACTCGAAGCTCCAAAAATTATGAAACCAAGTGTAGAAGAATCCCCTCTCTTGCGTACACCCTCTATTTTTGGCCCGGCTCCAAATTCGAAAGTTTCTTTATGGCTGGTTAGATCGCCGCCCATTGGCCGGTCTGACCGCCACCCACTAGACCCGAGGCTTGGCCGGTCTGACCGCCTACAACCTGACAACAGTAGGACTTTGCCGAAAACGAGTGTTTCGACAAATCTTCAACGCCATTGCCAATTGTATCATCATCCTAAGATCGTGAGCATATCCCCACGATATCCACAGAAACAATAGCTGGTTTCCATAATATGAACTTGAACTTATCTGCACATGGATAGGCTATGTTCAGTAAACAACTGCAAATGCCTTCCTCCACTTTTTGTTATATCTTGATTACAGGGCAGTAAAGCTTGCAATGTTATATGGTTCAATGTCAATTTTTTTTGTTTTTATAATAGTGCTTTCGTCGGATGGTAAATATTATTATGTCAATATCAGGTTAATTTTCATGGGGTTTGCTTATACTAGAGCCTTTTGTTTTGTTTTGTTGAAAAGGTGTTATCAGCAGGGAGTGCTTGCATTTTGTAAGGACAAGTTGGTTGTGGTGGTGGCAGAGAAAGAGGTTGACTTTGGTTCCATCTTGTACTGATGCTACTCATGGTGAGCAAAACCATCCTCTGTGTCTTATATCTTTTTTTACGTGGTTTGTTGTTCTTGGTTGGTTGTTGTTAATTAATTCCTTGAGGAAATAAATTATCTTTGCGTTCTTTCTAATTGCCTTTGTTTTGAGGCACAATCGCACAGAAACTAACGTTGTGGAGTAGTCTAGGTGGGAAGGTGTAACGTCCCAATTTTTCGGAGTTTCTGAGTTTTTCGAAAATAAAAATAACCATTTGGTTTTGTTGAACTGATTAAGCTTAACTTGGAGATTTTGGAAATTTGCAGCGATTTAATATGACCTAATCCAACTTTAACTAATTCGAGTTTGGTTTTCTGGAGTTGCTGGAGCTCTCTGGTGTTGAATCCCCTTCCTCTATTTGCTCCCACCTCCCTATTGTTG
Source organism: Phyllostachys edulis (assembly GCA_036346405.1). Taxonomy (NCBI): domain Eukaryota; kingdom Viridiplantae; phylum Streptophyta; class Magnoliopsida; order Poales; family Poaceae; genus Phyllostachys; species Phyllostachys edulis. Next base: position 13,730,187 of record CM070563.1, read on the forward strand.
GACCTCTCTTACGGTTTAGACTTCCCCGTTGGTTTAGACCTCCCTCTTGTTGGACCTCTTTTGTGGTTTAGACCTCCCTCTTGTTGGACCTCCCTTGCGGTTTAGACCTCCCCGTTAGTTTAGACCTCCCCGTTAGTTTAGACCTCCCTCTTGTTGGACCTCCCTTGCGGTTTAGACCTCCCCATTGGTGTAGACCTCCCTCTCGTTGGACCTCCCTCTCAATCCAAGACCTCTAGGTGGTCCTGGAGACTTGCCACGACCACTCCTTGTGCCGCGACCACCCATTGGATCGCGACCACCCCTTGGTCTTTTTGCAAATACCACCCTCTTGGACTTTTTGCAAATACCACCCTTTGAGTCACGACCTCCCCTTGGGTCACGACCTCCTCCTTAGTCTCGATCTTCCCTTTGGTTGGACCACCTTTCCGAGTTGATTGGTCCCACCTGTCAGCTCTGTTCACCTTCTCCTTCCTCCTGTTGTGTCGTTGCTAACGCAAAGGTCCTTGAGCATTAAATGTTGTTGTGTCGCATTAAATACTGCTACTTTTTGCAGTACCTGTTCTCCCTCTTGTCTCCTCCCAGACCTACTCCTATCTCCTCCTTCACCTACCATTGAACATATGCATTTCTGAGTCTCAGTGGCTCTCCTCGTTTCCTCCAGGCTATAAAAGCCTGAGCAGCCATCTTTCATCACCTTTTTCCTCACCCAGCTCTCCTACTCTCTTGCTCTTACCCTGTGCCTCTGTGCTTGGAGTTTCGCCAAGAAATCCACTGAAGCTGCCCCGTCGCCTCCTTGTCGCCAAGAGTCTACTGGAGCTGTGCCACCTTAGACCACCTCGCCACCAGAGAGTTCACCGGAGCGCCCACGCCGTTCACCGTCCTCCTCCCATCTTCTCTCTCTCTCTCTCTCTCTCTCTCTCCTGTCCAGGTGAGTTACTCCGTGCCTTGTTGTTCTCTTTTGCTCTTGTGACCACGTTACGTGGTTGTATCTCCCTTTTACAACCACGTTGCGTGGTTATGTCCCTTTTACGACCACGTGAAGTAGTCATATCCTCCTCAGGATCTCCTCCTCAGGACCTCCTCCTTTGGACCTCTTCCTTAGGATCTCCTCAGGACCTCCTCATTTGGACCTCCTTCTCAGGACCTCCTCCTCAGAACCTCCTCCTTTGGATCTCCTCCTCAGGATCTCCTCCTCAGGACCTCCGCCCTAGAGCCTGTTTCTATTTCTATGTATTTTCATTTGGTTGTAGCTTTGGTTTTCATTTGGATTTGTTGTATTTATTTGGCTCTTTTTGCACGTGTAGATTCCGGCTTCTCCGAAGAATTCTTGGACCTGGCGACCTCTACCGAAGAATCTTAACTCTTCATCGAAGGCAAGTCGTAGACCTTTGATCATGTTGTTACCAATTTATAAAATTATATTATTTTTATACCAACATGCATGACTATTTGTATAAAAATGGTTTGGAAATTAGTTAAACACCTAATTGATAGTATGACTCCTTGAATACTTGCTTTCGACATGTTGACATGTACCTTTGGACCACTATAGGTTGGGTAATCTTAGTTGGACCTCTTTATTGTGATAACCAATATGGGTGCGTATATTGCTTAGACCTGCTGTAGTTATGCGATGTCTCTCGATCACTTGTTTCAATAATGATAAATTTGACTAAGTGATTATGGAATCGTGGCATGTGTTGTCTTGGTATGCGTTTCCCTGGCCTATGTGGCCACTAATAAAACTTGTTGTACCATGACCAAGGTGGTCATTTGGCCTGATTGAACCCAAAATATTTTCGCTCAGGCGAGTGATCGTGTAGTAAAGGGGGTGCAGGAAGTACACTGGGATGAGGAGGTCTCGCCTGAGCAACCACTAAGGACTTAACCTTGTAAGCTATTGATCCGGGCCATACCGTACAACCACAAGACCATTATAGGGTGGTCCTGGCTAACTAATTGGCAATGCTTTGCTTCGGTTCCGTTTTGGTGGAAGTGTGTAAGACATGAGATGAACACGCACACTTGGCGCAAGAGGGGGCCAGTAAGGCGAAACCTTAGCGAGCGAAACTGAGTCAAAACAGAACCTTGTAAAGGCTTTGTCACATACTCTAGCCTGCTTGCCTAAGGTAGTAAGTAGGGGCATCGACGGGTGCCAAACAAACTAGAGAACTCATGTCTTGTGGGTAAAGTTGTGCAACCTCCGTAGAGTGTAAATCTATTTGAATAGCCGTGTCTCCGGTTATGGACATGCCTATTGAGTTCACGCAAGGGGTAGACTTTTTCAAAATTTGTTGGTCTTGGTTGGTTCCGAGTGGTCTGGACCGCGACCAGGGTGGTCATGGGTGGTCTGGAAAGTGATCAGGGTGGTCACGAGCTGTCTTCAAAGAAAACTTGTTTACTTATATACTAATCTTTCAACTTGTGCTTTGCAATCTACTTACTGTATTTCTATTCAATACTGCTTTCTACAAAGTAGCCATAAAGACCTCCTTGGCAAGCCTTGCATGATTACTATTTGCATACGTTCCATATGGCTTGCTGAGTACATTCAAAATACTCACGGCTTGTGCCCTCTGATTGATCGGCGCTAAAGAAGACGTCCCAGGGTGCGCCGACCTTTTTGAAGAGGAGTTCTTCGAAGACCTCTCGTGCTAGAACGTCCTCCACTCGATTGCCTGTGGGCATGTCGAATGGCCGCCATGTGTTCTTTTGTTTCCGTTGTGAGCTCTTTTGTTGTAGCCCTGTGTGGCAGATCTTTGTAAAAAGTTTTACCATAAGGTATTTTGCTGTTAATTATTGTTAATTTGTCTGCTTCCTCTATAGTTTATTGTATGGCTGTGATTATATCGTTGTTGAACTGTGCGGACTAGCGACTGATCGTGGGACTAGTCTAGTTTACACAGTGGGCCCCGGGGGTTGTTTACCTGGGACGTGACAGAAGGTCCCTAGGAAAGGACCATCGAGTTTGTGAGGTGGAAGAACGTCATGGGCGCTGATTTGACATTCTTGTTTGGGCTGGGATCCATGCTCTTTCTCTCTTGCTTCTTTTCAAGGGATTTTCAAGGGAGGCCACCTTTAGGCATGCACAATCTGATTTTTTTTTTTACCTCCATTTTTTTCTTTCACCTATGCTTTATTTGGTCATAGAAAATAGCATTTGAGGTCACACATGATATAGGTCTGCTTTGAGGTTGTATTGTTTTCTTGGTTCTGAAATATCGAGTGGGTGCTCAAGGTAGACTACAGAGGGGGAAAAATATCAGTCATGGTACTGTTTCTCCTATTTGATATGTAGGCTATTGTGTGATTGCTATAGTTGGCCTATGCTAAACTATGCTTGTGGAATGGATAAATAATTCAGTTTTTTTATGATAAGCTTTGATTGCTTGCCTATCTAATCTTGATCACTATAATTTCAGAAAATAGCATGTGCATGTCAATCGGTTAATTACTTTGAAAGAAATGTTCATCAAAGATCATCGATTAGGATCTGTTATGTTCCTCATAACTTCAATAATATTACAGTTGGATATGACTATCCGTACAACCGATATTGGATTTGGTAGCAGTAAAGCTTGCAATGTTATATGGTGCCATGACAAAAAAATTTTGTCTTATAGTGCTTTTGTCAGATGGTAAATATTATTATGTCAACATCAGGTTAATTTTCATGAGGTTTCTTATACTGGAGCCTTTTGTTTTGTTTAAAAGGTGTTATCAGCAAAGAGTGCTTGCATTTTGTAAGGCCACAAAGCTAGTATCCTCAACACCCTCTTGTCCCGAATCATTTAGCTTCCTTAGCAAATATGGGGGAAATGACTTTATCAGATCCAAGGTTGTGCTCAGTCGAATCGGTATTCGATGATTGTGATGAGCGGGGGCCTAAAACAGCAACGGTGCTATTGCTGAAGGAGTAGTGCTAACATTCACATCAAGCAAAACAATATGTACTAGGCAAGGAATTTTGTGGAATGCAACAACTTTTTGTTTTGTGTCTGTAGTTTCGATTTGTTTGTTACTTATTCTCAAGTTTTCCATGTTCAACTGTTGACTCTTATGTTGTACAAAACATTATAGAAATCACTGTTTATCCTATAGAATGTGGTCATTCCGTAAAAAAAAGTGTTACTTACTCTCAATTTTTCCTTGTTCAAGTGTTGACTCTTGTATTGTACAAAACATTATAGAAATCACTGCTTATTCTATGGAATGTGGTCATTCTGTCAAAAAGTGATACTATATGGCAATGGTTATATGTTTTGCCCATGAGTTGATTTGCTTAATATCTGAGTGAAAACGCGTTATTTTGTGTAAAATTTGATATCCTGTTGCAACGCACGACTCAATTTGTTCTTTTCATATGTTTCTGGAACTTTATTCTTTCAAGGGCATCTGTGACATCGCCGTCTCGCTCTTCTTCCTCCGACTCCACCCCTCTCGCCTCGCATCCACGTCGACGCCCTTGATTCGCACGCCTTCGACCTCGCTGTCGTCCGAACCACCCTCGCCACCAGCTGTCCGCGTGCGTCCCCCATCCCTTGACGTTTGCAAAGCTCCCACATCGTATTTCCCGTCTCCCTCCTGCTCTCCTCTCACCCTCTCATCTATTGTAAATTTATGTTTTTGTTGTAACTCGCGGAAAGTCTGATGATTCCCGTAAAGAGGTGAAACGGAAAAAAGGACGAACCCCCGGCGGCCAGGCCCCCAGCGAGGCGAGGTACCCCTCATCCTATACCACTCCCGATTTCCTTCCCCAAATCCAAATCCCCAAGCTCTCCCAAATCCGGATCAGCCGCAAAGCAACGTTCGAACCCAAACCCGACGCCCAAGGCCCAACCACGCGTCCACGCCAGCGACGCCGCCCAAATCCCCCTCTCTCTCTAGCCTCTCTCCCTCTCCTATGCGCGCACGCGCAGCTCGGGAGCCCAGCACCGACTCGCCATGATCGTGCGCACCTACGGCCGCAGATCCCGCACCTTCTCCGACGCCGGCGGGGGTGGGGGCGGGGGCGGGGGCGGGGACCGCGGGTTCTCCTCGCAGGACGCGTTCGACTTCGACGGGGATGAGGACGGCGATGACCTTGTCGTTCTGGGGTCGTCGGCCTCGCAGCCCCTCCCGCCGTCGCAGGAGTCCTCGTCGATGTGGGACTTGGACGAGGACCCGCTGCCGCCCCAGCTGGAGGGGAGGCGGCGGCGGGGGAGGGGGGGAGGAGGGGAGTATGCGGAGCCCGCGGCGGCCACCGCGACGCTGATGGAGGCGGAGGAGTACGGGGAGATGATGGAGAGCGTCGACGAGGTGAACTTCGCGCTCGACGGGCTCCGCGCGACCGCGCCGAGGCGGGTGCGCCGGGCCAGCCTGCACGCGCTACTCGAGATCTGCGCCTCCGCCGCGCGCCGGCGCGTCCTCCGGTCCCAGGGGTCGGTACACCAAAGGAGCCTCCTTTCTTTTTTGCTCTGTAAAGAATATAGTAATTGTGTTCCTGTTCTTGTTTCCGCGGTAGAAAATCGAGAACCGTCGTGATAGGTTTATAAATTGGGCTTCTTGTTCTTGTTTCTTAGGGGTAATCTTGCGAAATGTTGTGATTTTTTTGCGATTAGGACTCAAGAATTGGGGTTTCTTTCGGGAAGGAACCACCTTTTGGCCCTCAAACCGCGAGCTCGCTCCGATTCCTTCGTGTTGCAATGGATAGTTAATTCCTGCAGCTAAGTCACAACAACTGGCATATAGTAGTAGAACAATCCGTGTTTGTTTGCTTGGCCTGAACTGTGTGTTCGATTTGTTTGCTTTGTCAGGGTTATTGTTGAAGGTGATGTAGAATTTAGTGTTTGCCGATGCTAAGAAGCGTAATTAGCTAATTATCACTGCCTTATTTTGTCTGGGACCTAATGTTACAGCTGGGTTTAAGAAGTATGCGCTTAAGTTGTCTAGGAGCATTTTTAGGTTTTAGCAGATTGATATCTTTTTTCAGCCAAGAGCTCCTACCTCATATGGTTTTAGAAGAAGGAAGCATGCTGAGTGATTGGAAATGCCTAGAAGCACTTTTTTTAGAATTTAATTAGGACCGTTTGGGCGTCAATTCATATATTTATGAAGAATATTGTTGGTAGAAACACCATCCGTTATACTCTAGCTAAATATTTCTCCTGGGGCCATGAGGGTATTCATTTTGTAACTTTTGGGAGGGGTTTCCAATTGATACTGAACTGTGGTGCCTTGTAAACCAAAAGTGCAATGTTGATGAAAATATGTGGAGTTGCTATCTAATTGAGTTCTGAACAACATCTAAGCTTTACTACTAAACTCAGTTCTACACCAACATTTTGATGCTTTACAAGCATTTTTAGTTGACTGTCTTGATTTGCATAAGTTGAAGACTTAGGATACTCTGTTGCTGTCTGAATTGGGCTTCAATTCTTTAGTTCACTGGTTATTGCGCTGAAAGAAGTGCAGTCTTGGTTCCTTGACTATAGAATCATCACACTAGATTCTTGCAATGTTTTTACCCATTTCTACCTGTGTAGATGGATAAGACTGCTGAAAGTAAATTCTCCTGGAATGCAATTATTGTAACATGTGATCAGGCATCATGTAATCTTCATTTTCTATTGAATTTCAGAACATCTTCAATTCCTAAAACACAATATACCATTTCATCTATCAGAAAATCTTACACTGTTTTCCATTTTATTACTTACAAGTCACAATTGCCTTCTTTTCTTATATCCTGTAGATTGGTTCAGCAAATTATCGATGCCGTTTTGGTTCTGAACATTGATGATCCTCCCTGCGCTATTGCTGCAGCAGCTCTTTTATTTGTTTTGGCAAGTGATGTGAGTACCTCTTAATCCCAACTGATATTCTTCTGTGCATGCCGCATTCCCTTTTTTTATGCATATTAAATATTTTGCTTCTATCTCACAAGTCACAAAGAAAATCACGCTGTGGCAAAGTTATTTATCTCTACTATATTGTTACCTTTTTTTTTCTTGTAGAAGTATTCACCTTATTTCGTTAGATTGACATGTGATAAAGAAGATTAATTAAGCAATGCCATGCTTTTATTTGCATCATTTTCATTGAAAGTTGAATTAGAATTTACAGTGTAAATTTCAGTTAGTGTTGATATTCATCTTTTCCTTAGTTTTATATATATCTCACTCGTTGGATGCTATTTAATTGGCCAACAGTTGCCACTCTTTTAATACCTGTGATGTATATTCCCGCAGATTCAATTTTGCTTATTTGCAATCTCCCCTTTTCTTGTTGTTCTTCAGGTCCAAGACAATCATTTGCTGGATTCAGAATCTTGTATCCATTTTCTTCTTAAATTATTAAACCCTCCAATGAATGCTGTTGATGCCAAAGCACCATCTGTAGGTTCCAAACTTCTTGGAATCAGTAAAGTTCAAATGCTTAATGGCTCAAATAAGGATTCCGATTCGAGTTCAGAGGATATCATTTCAAAAGTTGAAGAAATCCTCTTAAGCTGTAAAGAGATCAAGCCACTCGACAGGGATGACAAGGGAACATCAAGGCCAGAATTGTGTTCAAAGTGGCTTGCTTTGTTGACAATGGAAAAGGCATGCTTGTCTGCTGTTTCATTAGAGGGTAAGTTTTTTCAATCAGATTTTTTTTACCATGATTTCCACTTATGACTGTCATTATGTTGATTGTCAAGCTAAATAAACTATCAATTCATAAGTTAAGTAGCACCTGTTTACAACTTTGCATGGACACCGCCCTTGTTTCACTTGCTTTTGACTACTGACTTGTTTAGAGTACATCTGTGTTTGAATCCATCTGCACTAGCAGTAATTTTGGCCATCATCACTGAAATGTTATCCTTTTCAAATTTTTTTTAGAGACATCTGACATGGTGACCAGAGTTAGAGGAAATTTCAAAGAAACATTAAGGGAGTTGGGTGGTTTTGATAATATTTTTGATGTTATGGTGAATTGTCATTCAGCACTGGAGGTAAGATCTTGTTATTTTCAAACATGTTTATACAAAAATATTTAAGTTGTCATTGTTTGCTATGCTAAAGGATGGTTGCAAGTTTTTGTACCTTGTACATTTTAAGCCTCAACATGCTTGAAGCCACACGTTAAAATACAACTATTTTCAGCACTTGAAAACTTTGCTACAGCACATAATTATGTTGTGGAAATTGGTTTGAATGAAAATTTTAGATTCTGAAGGCAGTCTTATTGCGATTCATGAATATCGTTTCGGATAAACCATCAACCAATAACTCTTGCACTTTGAACCTCTAATGATTATGTGCTCCCATGTTGATAGTACTTAACATGGGTTCCATGGCATGGGGACATTACACGATTATTATTCTGTTGAATGCTACATTTCCAGCAACACTTGCCTTTCTTGGACATGTAAGCAACTTGAACACACTGGCCATACTTCTGATTTGCAAATTTGGATGTTGAGTGTTCTGATATTTACATTGTTTATTCCCATATTGAAGTATTTGTCCATTTGGCATATATAATGCATTCATATTACACTGCTTAATCTAAATGAATGCATTAATAACATGCTTCTGGTGGAAAACCTTGTGTATCAGAGGCCTGTGACGGATACCTCCACTCTGGCCTTGGACCTAAAGGAAGGAACATCTTTGCAAAGTGCCACACTCCTCTTGAAATGTTTGAAAATTTTGGAGAATGCCACATTTCTAAGCGATCATAACAAGGTAATTTTCCATATCTTGTCAGTTCAGTTTATTACCCTTTTTCTTCTGCACAACATCTTTTCCCGGTTTCTTCTGTGCAATAACTCTGAACTCCTTTTGTTCCTTCAGACTCATTTGCTCAGCATGAGTAGAAGATTGAGTCCTAAATGTTCCCCACTTTCTTTTGTTGGTGTCATTATCAGTATTATTGAATTATTATCAGGTAAGTTTGCTTAATAATTTAATATTTTCCTACACACTGTTAATGTAACGCTCAACATCCACTTTGATAACTTGCGATCTGATGCCTATTTTCCTTTGCTGCAGCTCTTTCTCTCCTTCTGAATTCTTCCGCTCTTTCCAGCAGCACAGATCCAAAATATTCTAAAGTTTGTAAAGGGGGCTGCTCTGGTAATAACAAACACCAAATTTATTTGATCTTGTTGCCTTTTCTGTACACTATCTCAATATAGTTAGATCGCCCTTGCAATTTCCAACTATAGCAGGCCTCAAAGTAAAAACCATCAAACTAGGGCTGATATCAGAATTTCATTAGATTTTACCTATATGTTTTCAACCATTTTCTATATTTATGATCCAAAGTAAATTTCACTGTAGTTAACCTATCATGCATGTGCACAAGTATATACATACACAAAATTATGCTGTTCACTTTCTAGTCTAATATGAAGGGCTAAAATATTTGTTCCTTGTACAAGTTTAGTATAGTCACACGTTCAAAATTGCATTGTGCAGCAGACATCAAGGGTGCAACTTCATTTAATGATCATGGCAAGTGCAAGAACTCAAAGAAAAAGAACCTTTCACTGAATCAGAAACACCAAAATTGCTCATCCTCCAAATCAGAAGTTTCTCATATTACTATCTCTTCTAGTAGTGATGTTGGTCTGTCACAAAAGACATTCGATTGTTCTCCATCTATTTTGAGCAATGGGGCATCAAGTGGTTCATTAGGTGAGAGGCACAACAATGGTGTTGGTTTGAAGCTGAATATAAGAAAGGATCGTGATAAAGCCAACCCAATTAGAGGCTCAAGTGGATGGATTTCTATAAAAGCACATAGTTCTGATGGGAACTCCAGAGAAATGGCAAAACGGCATCGTCTATCAGAAAATGGACAGAGTGATTTGAGCAGTGGTGGTGTTGGTGATCCTGATCCTTTTGCATTTGATGATGTTGATCAGGAGCCTTCAAATTGGGGACTATTTGGTCCAAAAAAGAAATCACCACAGGGACATCAAGCAAAATCAGCAAATGGAAAACTGTTGGACAATTGTGGGATTGCGGCAATTGGAAGTCATGAATCATGTCAACATGAAGATAATCATCAGTCAGGTTCAACATCTCATTCTAATGTTGAAGACGAGTCCAGTCTTTTGGAAGACTGCCTTTTGACATCAGTTAAGGTAATCGAGCATGTCTCCTTTCAATCTTTCTTGTCACTTCTGCAACATACATTCTGTGGTCACGGTTTCTTGGTTTACCTCTCTGATCTTTGTTTGCTGACATCTGTTAAATTTGGTAAAAGGAAGTGCAAGTTGCATATCTTTGAAATGGGTTTGGCAATTCACAAGATTTTCAATATGGCTTGTCAAACCTTTAGCACATTTCTTCCATGTATGAAGTTCTTCAATCGCATGCACTGGAAGAACTTACACCATTTATACCGCATAGTAACTGTTTGTGATACATCATCTTGGTTGGAGGTTTAGGAAAGAAGTCTCAAGCCAAATCTGTCCTAGTTTCTACTGTGTTTACTTCGTGCATGCTCGGGTAGCGGGGTGAGCCTTATGCTTAAGTTTAATTTTTAGTGTATGTTGACTGTTTAACTTAACCTGAGACCTGCTTTAGTTGAGATTAAGCATTAACATAATGCTGCCTCAGGCTTAGCGGTTAGCACCTACCAAACATGTGCTAGTTTCAGAGGGTTGAAGGTTGTCCTTAAAACTGCAATAAGCTTATTAAACAGGGTGCTGATGGAGTTGCTTATTGGATAGGATTAAATCTCATGTGTATTGAAAAATTAAAACTCCATCCCCAGCTTGTTGGCTTATACAAGGCTTCAGCTGAACTAACTAGCTCGTACGATAAGTCCCAATGGTTTTTAGGTAAGTTCAGCCTACAAACCTTTGTAAGCTTATAAACCACCCCTAAACGGTTTTAGGCTTTCAGCTAAGTCTCTTTGAAGGTAGGTTTTAAGGATTAATTTTAAGTGGGAGGATACTAAGACTATAAGGATAAACTAATTGTTTGGGCCTGACTCAAGCTCGTTCAAATTGTAGGCCTAAGGTACATGCCCTTATATTGCTTCATTCTCTTGACAGTATTTGCAAGATCTTCCATAATAATTGTATTCTGTCTTAACATTTTTCTGCTCCTTGCTAGGGTATTTGCTAAAAGATCACTATAAACTTTACCTTATCATTTCAAAGTAATTAACTCTGCGTGATCTGATTTTAGTTACTCTTTTTATGTTGCTGGCCATTATTGGAAATTTTGAACAGTTAATGGAATTTTACTAAACAAAAATCTTTTTGTGGAATATAAGAGGCTATTTTGGTGTTTCTTTTGCAATGGCATGCATCTGATTTTCCCTTTGTTTTTCTGGCAGGTTCTTATGAACTTAGCAAATGACAACCCATCTGGTTGTGAACAGATTGCATCATGTGGTGGACTTAACACCATGGCCTCCTTGATCATCAAGCATTTCCCCTCATTTGATTTCTCCGTGGACAAGAACTATCGTGCAAAAGAAAGTGCGTCCTTTGGTCGAGATGTCAATCTTGGACAAGATCTGTCATCTTCCCAAGACAGCAGGGCGCACCAAGTCAAAACTAAGCAATTGCGAGATCATGAGCTTGATTTTCTGGTTGCCATATTGGGCTTGCTTGTAAACCTCGTGGAGAAAGATAGCCTTAATAGGTAAGCCCCTTACTTTTGTCCTTTCTATTTGCTTGATTCATATCTGTGTTACTGTTCTGCCAGTTCCTTGTGGTCAGGAACACTTCTAGTTCTATATCCCATCTAGTCAATGTTTGTCTATTTCTAAATGACTCCTATTTCATAACCTGGCGACAGGGTACGGCTTGCGTCTGCCCGTGTTTCTGTCGATCTTTCACAGAATCCACAGAGTGAAAAGGCACAGAGGGATGTTATACCACTCCTCTGTTCAATCTTCTTAGCAAGTCAAGGTACCGGGGAAGCTGCTGGAGCTATATCACCGGTAATTCTATCCTTATAGTTTTTTTTAATACATTCAAACATGATATAGCCAGGTATTTATTACCTGCTCTTTATTTTCAAAGTACCATTTTATTTTGCTCTTCAGCATAGGTCAGCTGCATAGTGAACTCTTAGTTCAATAAAATTTGCAATTTTGCACACTTGTTATCCATGTAATGGAAACTAATGCACACAGTATAATGTTGTCAATGACAGACTGGCATTTGCTGTTCGCATCCAGTCTGGTCTAGCTCATGTACGATTACAGTTAAAGGCTTTCATATCCAGCCAATTGACTAAGTCACTGCCACTCCATTTCAAATAGTATTTGAAGGCTTTCATATCCAGCCAATTGACTAAGTCACTGCCACTCCATTTCAAACAGCATTTGAGTGTATTATTCTTCCAAATAGTATGAGGTATAATGTTTCTTTCATCTGTTTGACATCGGTTGAAAAGTGAAAGGGCATCTTAACGCGGCTTCTCATTGCCGCAAACTCGATCAACATACTTGTAATAGTATCAATGGATGGTTCATGTTGGCAAAAGGAACACCAAAAATTAAATCACAAATTTGGACAGTTTTTTGGCCAAAACACCAAGCATATTATCATTTGTTTTGGTTCTTTGTTGCCAATGCAATGTATGACATTCTGTTTAGTACCTAGATTACTTTCTACCTAGCAGTGCATATTGTATGATGTTCTATAAATCATTTGATTGGCTGCTGCTTATAAACAATCAGGATGATGAAGAGTCTTTGTTGCAAGGAGCACGGGAAGCTGAAATGATGATTGTGGAGGCCTATGCAGCCCTTGTGCTAGCCTTTCTTTCAACAGAAAGGTTTGTAATCTGCAGTGTTTGTACTGTTTCATTAATTTCTAAATGATTTCATAATGTCAGCCCCATGGTGTTTCACTTCTTAACTGGCTGTCTGCTGGAACAGCATGAAGGTTCGAGGAGCCATTTCGAGCTGCCTTCCAAATAACAGCTTAAAAGTTCTTGTGCCAGTGCTAGAGAAATTTGTGGTATGTCTCTAAAATTCCTGAAGTACCGTTTGGAAAAAAAGTTGAAAGATATATGAACTTACTCTGTTATGGAAGCCCTTAATTTCTCATGTCCAGTAGATGTTACTCTTATTTTTCTCTGTACTTTGCATCTAGGAAGCCTATCTCTCTCTCTGGTGTTTTACACTTCTCTGGATTTAAATGTGACCAGCACCAAACTGAACCAGCACATCGACTACCTTATTACAAGTTTTTTTTGGCAATAGATCACATAGCATTGATTAAAAGAGACATAATCTGCTTACATTCCTAGATAACCTTGGTGTCCATCTCTAAAATGATGAGTGGATGCCCAGTTCGGCCGCCAGATTTTATCAATTTTGATTGACCATCCTGGACCTGGAGTTTTTTTTTTTAATGTTTTTGCAACTGCTGTGAGCTGGTGTTGCTTCATAATTTATCTGCCTATGTTTTTCTTGCAGTCGTTTCATCTGCAGCTCAATATGATGACAGAGGAAACACACTCAGCCGTTACAGAGGTTATCGAAAAATGCAAACGATCATAGAAGGGTGAAGAGGTCTTGTACAGATTAACTGACCTCTTTGCAGCTAAAGCATACACAAAGTGTTCCTCGCCACCTGGATGGATGGAGTTTGGCCCGCAGTGGGCTTGGGAGCTAACCATGGTTTCATTCTTTTTGTTCCCCTGTAGTTTTCGCACCTGTTTTGTGTATCTCCTTTGTTTCTTCTTCTTTTCTTAGCGTGGGAGTAGCCCTTTTATATTCCCTTCATAGGGAAGGGAATGTAGTGTGCTGTTTCAGTTATTCGGCCGTTCCATACAGTTTGTACTTTGTACTACACATGCCTAATCTGTAGAAGCTTAGAAATAAAATCTCACCGTCGCCGTGCAATTTTTTCTGTACCTTTATGGGCTCTACTGGCCCGTTTAATTCAAGGAACATGTGGCGTGCTGTTTCAAACGCCGGACTCTATTCAGCATATGAATTTTGGCAGAGCAGTAGGTAGTAGCAAGACATGCCAAACCTGTCAGTAAAGGAAAGGAAGGATTCCAGCGTTTCTATGCTAACTGTGCTAGCGAATGTATTAGGAGTTTTGGACTAGAGACATGAAGCACGCTAACATTTCTTGTTCCTGTAACGTAAAGAGCTATGTTGGGCTTCATGGTCTGCGCATCCGATCATATTTCACTCCCGCGCAGCTACAAATCACATAAGAAACTTCACAAACCTAAGAAATTGCGTATGCGCTCGGTGAAATTCACGATGCAAACCTCCACCGTTTGTATCGCCCTAGCCGGCGCGTCCATCCAACCAGTGACCCACCCGTCCGACCGTCCAATGTCATGATGTCATCTCGTCTCCCCTCCCCTCAGCGCCCGCCCGCTTCCCCAACGATTTTATCCACTCTCCACGAGACCTTTACCCAACGCCATCCCAACCCAAGCGAAGCCGCCGCGTGCGACGTCGCGAGACCCAAACACCCCACGTTCGCCACGTGCGCGCCACCTCCCCGCCGCATCGCCGCCCCGCGCCCGGCCGGCCTCCGCGGCGAATCTGCCTCCGTAGGAGCGGAGCAGGCGGGCGGCTGAGTGCGCGAGGAGGCAGGCCATGGGGACCACCCTCCGGCCGAGGCCCGCCACCCCGGCCCTCGTCTCGCTTCTCCCTGTCGGTCCCTCCTCCGCGCACGGTACACCCGTCGCCTCAACGCCTACCTCTCTCAAAAGGAAGCCCCTCCCCCCGGTACTGGTCTTATCTTATTGATGCTGTGTTGGTTGGTTGGTTGTTGTTCCGCAGTGGTGGCTGGCGGTGGTCTGAAGGGCCGGCTGCATCGGGTGTCGGCGGCGGCGTTCCGCTGCCCGAACCCGCAGGTCCGGGCGGCGAGGTGGCAGCGGAGGGAAACGGTTGTGAGATCGGATGTCATCGCCGGCGGTGCCGCCGCTGCCGCCGGGGATCCGTCGCGGGCGTTGTCAGGTTCCAGCCTCCTCTCCTCTCTAGAGCAGAGTGTCTTGAATTTCTTAAGACGATTCTCGTCTCGCTGGGCTGTGCATTGCCTCATTGGGGTTATGTTGCCGGAAGTACTAGTATGTGTTAGATGTAGCATTGCATCGGGATAACATTGACATGTAGTTTGACAAATTATGAAATTTATGGAGCGCAGAAAAATTAGGTGAACCTGCAGTGACAAAATTGCCATTGCTGATGCTCCGTCAGTTAGAGGATTTTTTATAAATCAATGACGCGTTAATCAAACTATTGTGCCAGCCCTTCATTTCACTCTGGACCAGCAGCTAGGACTCACTACTTTTTAGTTCGTTCTGATTAACTACTATGATGGATTGCTGTTGGCAGACGTTATGCTTCCACCCAAGGATCAAAGAACCGTTTCCGGAGGGAATCCCGGCTGGCTAGCGGTAACGGTAACCGGCCGGTTACCGGAATTCACGGAAAAATTCCGGATGAAATTTGCATTAATTTGCTTAAAAACCAGCCGAATTTCGAAAATTAAAATTTGAATTTGCTAAACCGGAAAGAAATCGGCCGGGATTGGTTCTCCCGGCCCCACCGGTAAGACCGGTTACCGCCGGGATTTTTTTCCCTGCTTCCACCTACCTGAAAGGTGTCACTATAATGTTTAGGATAAAATGAGCGGGAGAACCGACAGTTGTTAAGCCTTTTAGAAAACTTGTAGAAGCTAATACCAGTGTTGTGTTTCATGAAATTTAAGAAGCAGTAGACTTTACTTACTAGAATATATGATGTATTAGGAAAATCATGTACACATGTTTTACAAATAATCTGTGGATGAAAATGAAATCATGTACATGGACAAACTCAAGAGATTCATGTCAAATTCAAGAATTGGAGTTCTTTGTGCTTACTTTTATTTATTTCTTAACCAGACCTGCAGGTGGTTTCAAGAGTCAGAGGGGTTTGCTTCTACATGGTGACTGCTGTTGCGGCGATCTTTTTGTTTGTAGCAATGATTGTGCTTCATCCACTTGTGCTCTTATTTGACCGATACCGTAGGAGAGCTCAGCACTACATTGCAAAGATTTGGGCTACTTTGACAATTTCCATGTTCTACAAGCTTGAAGTTGAGGGAATGGAGAATCTACCTCCAAATAGTAGCCCTGCTGTCTATGTTGCTAACCATCAGAGCTTCTTGGATATCTATGCCCTTCTAACTCTAGGAAGGTGCTTCAAGTTTATAAGCAAGACCAGTATCTTTATGTTTCCAATTATTGGGTGGGCAATGTATCTCTTGGGTGTCATTCCTTTGAGGCGTATGGACAGCAGGAGCCAGCTGGTACGACCTTAGCCTCATCCCTGCTTTTTTCAATAGACATTTACATTTAGATAAATTTGTGATTGAACAAGAGTTTCTGGATTATCTATGATTTCGAGGGAGACACCGGGAAAGTTTTCCTTTGGTAGTTGCCTAGCATATCCTTTTTACTAACATGGTTCTGGCATCTTCTGTAAAATGAACAACTCTGTTGTATAGCCAGTTTGTTCACAGCAGGTTTAAACATGCGACTAAACCAGAAAACCAATTTTGCGTAGTTTTATTTTTCAACCTTAGTAAGTGTCATCCTTTTTTTTTGGGTTCAGTGTCTTCCTATTATATGGTTTGTCAACTTTGTACACCATGTTGAGCATAACATCTGTTCTCTAAATTCAGGACTGTCTTAAACGGTGTGTGGATTTGGTGAAAAAAGGGGCGTCTGTATTTTTCTTTCCGGAGGGGACTAGAAGTAAAGATGGAAAGCTAGGTATATTTAAGGTTAGGTTCCATCAAATGAGATTTCATTTTTCTGTGTATTATGCTTTCACCTTTTTCATGGAGTAATGACATGTGGTTATAAATTATTCCCAGAGAGGTGCATTTAGTGTCGCTTCAAAGACCGGTGTTCCTGTTATTCCTATTACTCTTATTGGGACAGGGAAACTGATGCCTTCTGGAATGGAAGGCACCCTTAATTCAGGTTCAGTAAAGGTCATTATTCACCGCCCAGTTGAAGGGAACGATGCAGAGAAATTATGTTCTGAAGCAAGGAATGTGATAGCAGACACTCTTCTTCTACATGGTTATGGAGTACACTAAAGCAAGTGGGTGCTTTTGTTTATTTCTATGGAACCCAGTCCAAGTCTCAAGTTCTCAAAGCATAGCTTGTTTACAGGTACTGGTACTAGTCACTGGGCATTGACTACTTGGATATTTTGAGAAGCTTCATAATAACTGATGTGAGTGTTGCCAAATAAGTTTATGTAGTGCAATGGCATGAGACATATCTGCACTTGTAAATTTTATGAAAAAAAATCAGTCAATTTTAATCTGTGAGGTTTAGGTTATTGTCTCCATAATGATAGAGGTGACGAGACAGAGTAGCCTAATAAGAGGACTGAATATTAACACTTCCTGTTTTATCCTTCCTTCCACTGCTCGCCTTTGATTAAAAATGATGGAAGAGCATCAAACATGTATTCGGTGGAGGCAATGACTTTAAATATGACTCATACATATTTTATTTTATTTTTAAAAAAACATCGAGGAGATCTACCCTTGTTTGTGCAGAAGCTGTAAATTCACACTGCCCACAAAAATCAAAACTATCGGAATGGGTTTTTTCAAAAGTTTGGAAGTATATTTGTTCAATTTACTCATCTGAATCTTAATTTTCTCATTTAGGTCGCTACAAAGTCTACAAATGCAATGCCTCAGCGAGTGCATATTAGCTGCTTCGTACTTACAATGCTGTCAAGTACGTTATGCATGTGCTGAGTTGCTTGTTCACGTATATGTTCTTCAATAGCAATATTAGTGGGAAAAAGACAATGGCATGTATTATCATGTATGTTCTTGCCCACAATATCTATTTCATGTTCTTTGCATCAGTGTGTACCTTCAGTGTAGCTGGTAGCAGGTGCTCACTGCTGTACTTGCTGTTCTTTGTTGCAGAATGAGAAGGCGGGAGGAAGGAGGATGGCTCGCAATCGCTAGCTGTAATTTGTACAATAGGCCCTGATGTAGTTTACTTTTCCCCTATTTTTTGTTTTAACAATACAAAATAATGTAAGAGCTCATCTTGATTTAGATGATGTCGCGAAATTGATAGTCACAAATAAAGTGAATGCGAATGTCGCCAGTTGTGCACTATGAATGGTAGATAACTTCAGACACCGGGAGACCAAATCCCAAACAACAGGAGCGTTTTCGCTGTGCGCAGCCGACCAATCACAATCAGCAGCAGCTCTTGCGCAACATCAGACTAAGCACAATGTTAATTTGAAGCAAAATCATTCTGTACTACAGATGCTGGACGCATTGCATGATTGCATCGTGTTCAGAACTTTCCTTGCACAGGCACGCGGAAGGCATGCATAAATGCAGCTGTGCAGAGTGCCGCCGCCACATGAATCCTCACGATCTCTAGCTATCGTCTCACCGTCACAGACGCGATGCGTCGTGAACGACGCTGGATAGGTCGCCTCAGCTGCCGCCGTCCGCACGCGACGGTTCAGGCGGCGGAGCTGTGGATGCGTGTGTTTTTCCACGATTTGGGTGCAGCGGACGCGGTCACGGTTGTTGGAGGCCGCGGCCGAACCCGGGTCGGCGCAAACGGAGTCCCTACGCTACGCGGCTCGTAGGCTCTGGCGCTCTGCTCTCCAAGTCTGCATCTCGAAGTCGCTGTCCAAGATCAAAGTCTTAGGGTCTCCTGAAGCCATTTGCCTGGGTGGGAGCTATGTCGGGTTGTTGACTGGCGTTCGTTGGGATGTTGGCCTAGCAACCAGGTGAAGAAAATGAACGTCTGGCGTCTCTCTTTTAGTTGTTTCTCTCTCCTTTCTATCTTCAAGCATGTATTATCAATCAAACATCATATCTCCAGGTTTGCCTGACTAGACAAAAATTCTTTGCTTCTCATGCTACTTTCAGGCACCACTTTTTCGGAATTTGGATGCTGTGTACGTTTTTTTTATTGGAGACGTGTCACGTTTTAAATACCATATGGCTTACGCTGATGAGCTCAAAGCTTTTGATAATCTGGTTTCCGGATACGGTTAGCACCTCGCGGCAGGCGTGGTTGGCACTTTCGAACTTGATTATATGATATGGTTGTGATTGCATGCATGTTTCAAGTTAGCTAGCTAGCTAGAAGTAGTACTCCGCTCACAAATACACTCGTTTTAGAACATGTACAACCAAACTTTTAAAACTTTAGTGATCAATGTCTTTTTAAATATTTAGATTGGATATGTGAAAATTATATGTATAGATTTATTTGAAAAGTATTTTTATAATTTATAATTTAATTTAGTGTTATAAGTATATTATAATAGAAATTAGTGGTCAAGTAATAACAACGTGTGAGCAAACTTCACGATGTGCTCAGCTTTTTGTTCTTTTGCCGACGTTTTTGCCTTAGCTATGGATTGACTAGCTTTGCTACTGGTCGTCCTTGGCTGTTTTGCACCCATGCGCACGTAGATAAGACCTGAGATGGCGAGAACTTAAAAGTTTACTTTTAGGCGTTGTGTTGATGAAAGACCAATGCTTCTGAGATTTTTACTGTTTTGACCCTATAGCAAATTTTTTTTTCAAAAGTAGCCTCCGTTCGCCATCATTTACAAGTTTGGCCCCAAAAGCGATTACGCGTCTGCGTCCACCGGGCGGCGAGGACTGCCCGACCCCGGCGCGGCGAGGACTGCCGACCCCGGCGCGAGGACTGCCCGATGTGGCCTTGGCGGTGCCTCACGCGTCGCGATTTTCCCTCCTCGCTCGCGCGCGCGTGCGCAATTTTAAATTGTCCTCGATCGCTACCGTTCCTTTGCAATCAAAAAATTTTTGGCGTATCGTTTTTCCTATTTGCTTTTCTTTACATCGCGTCGCGTCTTTCCTTGTCTTCACAACCAAATTATATATAAACGCTGCCAAATCGACGAGCTCGAAACGCAGTGTAGCGTTTTGATTAGTGAGGTAAGTTCGTGTTTAATTTTTTGCTTATTGCATTTTGTACCGTTAAGTGCGTGCTTAGATTTTGCTAGCTGTTAGTTTTTGTCTATTTGCGACAATGGCACGTACTACACGTGCTATACCACCCCTACTTGAAGCGGTATGGGATGGCAAGCATCATTTATCACGCTTGGATCGATGGCGATGGGCCGCCAAGTCTGTGACACGGGACCGAGGAGACTGGCGGCCGGACGAGCGGTATGTTCGAGACTTCGTCAATCGGGTGATTATGTTCGCCCATCATCTTGAACACGGGCAAAACTTCTTAATTGATGCCTCTCTTCTTTCCGCCTTGGTTGATCGTTGGCGGCGGAGACCCACGTTCCACTTCGGTGGGGAGATAACGGTGACAACGCAAGATGTCGACTTTATTACCGCCTTCCGATTCTTGGCCGTCGATTGTTCGCCCTCCGAGGTCGCCGGACCGGAAGGCGCGTCTCCATCATCGTTTGACCACCCTATCCCCAAGAGGTCAAAGGCATTCCACACGGTTGGTCTGCGACAATTCATGCATTGCCCAATTGGCGCGCGGAGGAGGTGGTTCGATGCCACCTTATTGCATATTTGTTGTTTATATTCGGGTGGATCATGTTCCCTAGCACGCGAGGACATGGTGTACCCGAGTTATATTCACCTTGCGGAGTCTATCGTGGACGCCGACGATGAGGGCGTGCCTTGATCTGATTGGGGTTCACCAGATCTTTGCTTGCGGCATCTGCATGACTTTGTCGCGACACTGCGGCGTGCGCGGGAGCGGAACCGTGCTCTCGGGTTGCCACACGTTATTCTGTTGTGGTCGTGGGAGCGCCAGCGGTCGGACGGCCGTTGTTCAAGCGTCGATCCACCCTTACCCGCACACACAACATTTCTATGGTGAGGCGGGCGGGCGAGAGGATCCGTGGAAGGCCCGACCATGGGATCCCGATGGGCTGTGGCATTCTTGGGGTGGTCTAGGGAGAGAGTCGTCGTATATACCCCGAGTTCCACAATGAATTCGAGACCTGCCACTTAACGCGACATAGTATGGGCTCCTTGGGCGGATCTTGCGTCGCGAGAACACGGCGCCCGACAACTGAGCTTGCTATGCCACCGGATGCGGCGTCTTGGAGGACAACTTGTCATCGGTGTTCGCCCACATGGTTGAGCCGTACAACCCTAGCAACGGGTGATGAGGCGATTCGAGCCGCACCAGAGATCCCCCGCTCTAGGGCGACCGCTTGCAAAGCGTAGTCATTTGTAAGTACATTGCATTACTTAATAATGTTGTAGATCCTTTAGACATACGTTATCTGCGGTACCATAAGTTATTTATTTTGTTCCACTGCAGAGCGACGAAGAAGAATCATAAGAGTGATGGTCGGCTTCGACGCAGCAGCTAGTGGGTAGATGCATGGCGACGACCATTGATTCCATTTTGCGAGAGGCACAACCTTACGAGGCGGGACTTACGACACGTGCTTGGAGTGGTATGCGTCGAACACGCGACGAGATTGACAGCGCCCCGCCCGACATGCGAGATCCTAGCCACGCCAACGCTTGGACTTAGGGATGGACCCGTCACGTGCAAAGACGCTAGGGCGATTGATGCGTTGAGCATGTAGTAGATTAACCACCCTCGAAATAGGGTTAACTAACAAAATTTTGTGTGTTCAGTAACCATGCGGTGGACCGTTTGAATATCGTTATCGGCGCGCCACGAACTCGGCGAAGTCTGAAAACACGATGGAGCGCTTTTTACGGCCTTGAAGGCGGTTATTGATGATGTCAAGCGGTCGTTCGTAACATGAGCTGCGGAAGGCCCGGTGATGTCGACTCGAGGCATCGGACGGAGCGTCGTCGCGTACCCTCGCCCCTCCATCTTCCGTCCGGCGAGTCGACCAATGGCGCAGAAGCATGGGCGGCGGATCGTCCGTAGCGGTTGCCACGCGAGGACTCTCTGTTCTTCTGCCGTCGTCATCTCGGAGGACCCTCGCCGATGCCGTCCTCGTCTCGGAGGGACCGTCGCCCGGTGCCGCCGTCATCCTGAAACACGAAGAGGACATTCGGAGCACGCAGACGTGCAACCCGGAACCGCGGCGGATGTTATCGATTCTCCCTTGCGAGCCCTGCTGTTGGACAATTTCCAATGGGCGTCTGGCACCATGGTATGAGTCGGTACACAATGTACCTGCGGCGTTCACCCGCAAAGGCGAACCGTACCACGAGCAATTCACCCGATCCATCCGCACCACGAGCAATTCACCCATCCATCCCGCAACTTTGAGCGAGTTGGTGCCCTCCACGGATCCTACTACGGATCCTAATGCTTGGGTCACAGACTTGTTCTCAACGCCAGATTCTCTGTGTCTTGCCCGTATCGCCGAAACGGCGGTTGAGAACCTCGGTATGACTGCGGCAGAACCCACGGTCACCGATAGGTTAGCGTTTCCACGAAACAGTTCGTCGAGACACATGGGAGAACACTGCCGAAGGCGGACTGGTACTATGCCCGACAATGATGAGGAGCGGCGTGGCGATAGTAGCATTAGTAGTCTATTGTATGTTGTAAGTTGTGCTTCATTAAGTGATTTGTAATCCAAGCTGAGTGTGCTAATTGGAATGTAATTGGACTCTTGTACTTCGTTATCTATGCCAGTAGAACAATTTTATTCTCATTCATCAAGGACTGCGATGCATATATAACGAGTGAACATTACAATCTCATTACACACCGACGTTCTACTTGGCAAGAACAAGATACAAAAGAAGAAAGACCGCAAAAGTAACTAACTTAAGTAACTTGTGAAGCGACTTCTCAACTCTTTCCATCTGTCATGTAGTGTTTGAAGCCTTTTCTCTTCACTTTGCATGGGTTGATCGAGCGCTCGAGGCATTGCACTAATTGCGATAACACCATGGGAGTCTTGCATTGGTTCATCGGACGCTTCGAGCCTTTGCCGCAATGCGGCAACACCACGGAGTCTTCTTGCAAGGCGACAATTTGCATTGCAATATCTTGGAGCACTTTGGGCGACCGTCGACCCATTGCCAAAATCGACATGTTGTGTTCTACAAAAGAATTGAAGTTTTAAATGAAAGTAAGAAAACCCGATATGTACAACACAATTCATTACGTCTTTGAGTTTGCGAAGTTACCGAAAGATTTGAACACTTCATGAAAACTCGGGACGGATTCGTTGGCGTATGAGAGGTAAACACATTAATCGGATCCACGCAGCGAGGGCAAAGCAAGCTGCTCTCGTAGTGATTGTAATTCTCTGCTCACTCGAATGTTCGATGAGGCGAAGACATCTTGTTTTCTGATGCGGGAAAGGAGAAGAGGAAGAGAAGAGTGAGGTCAATGGCGACCAAAGCATCCATATATAGCGTTAGAACACGAGCGGGCCACTCTGCGGAAAGGAGGGCGTGACCGCAAGCGATGTGGAAGCGAGAAGTGAGCACTATCTGGAAAGTTGGATGTGACCACTCTGAAAGGTGAAGTGACAACTCTCTGGAAGCGGGACGACTACTTTACGCAAAGCACGCGTAACCCAAGCGAAGCGGTAATAATAACTTCGGCGGTGCAGGTTGCAGCGCAAATCATTACAACACTCACATCACTACAACACCGACATGACTCAAATACACCGGATAGCTTATAGATACTAAGTGGCGCCGGAGGAAGAAGGTCTACTCGGGCAGTTCCTGAATGAGTGCCCACGAGTCTTACATAGCCTACACCTTATTGGTGTTGGCGATCTCCACGTTGGCTCGCATCCATGTCGTTGCGGATGCGCCTTGATGATGCCTCCCACGGCACCGAAGCCGCAGATGCTTCATTCGGTGACCACTTCACTTGCTCCTGGCCATAGGTCCTGTGGTGGCTTTCCACTCGTAGGAGTTGAACTCCCGTTCAAGTATCATACAGTGTCGTATGTCGTAGTACTCCGACATGTACATGCTAGAAGATTGGTGAAATCTGACACATGCAAATATCGTGGGAGCAAGGCTTGTGCGGCGATTGAGGCTTATTGCGGTGCAAGCGCCACATCGCCTATGGTACAAACATGCTTCCGGTCACCTCTCATGTGGCATGAACGTACTGTCCATAAGCGGATCTCGAATTTCCTTCTCCGCCATCCATTGTGATAGCTACATGGGATCAGACGCCGTAATTTTCTTCTCCATGTAGGCAAGGGTAACCTCCGTCTTGCTTCCCTTCGTCCAAATCTTTGCTAGCCATCATTGCCGATTCTGAAATGTAACCGATCGTCTGGTTCCATGTCTCGTCTACAACAGCGGTGATGGGAGGGCACGGACCCCTTTCAACACACCGTTGTAGACCTCGGACATGTTGGTTGTCATGATGCGTCATCGAGCACCATAGGTATCGTGAAGAAGGACCATTTCTCATAGTCGGGGCATGCTCGCTCATCCACTCGGCGAACTCACTTTGCGGTGCACTGGGCGAAACCTCCACTTGCACGCTGGTTTCGACCTCAAGTTCCCGCCACACGGCATCGAACTTGCGCTTACGGTTCAGTGGCGAGCTTCTTGAACTTCTTCATGAGGTCTTTGCTCGAAGCGTGTGTGAAATTGGCGACTAGATGCGCATGCACCAGCGTGTGCGCATGTCGTTCCATTGAGCGGTGCCCTAATCTGCGATGCGCATAGTGCGCAACGCGACAACAACCCGGCATGATGATCGGTTATGACACACACATTCGTAGATCCTTACAACATGTTGCTTTATGTTGGCTAGAAACCATAGCCAATCGGCGGTGTTCTCATTCTCCACAATTGCAAAACAGCTGGGAGCAATTGGTCGTTGCCATCGGCGGCAATAGCGGTGAGAATGGTGCCCTTGTATTTCCGCAAAAGGAAAGTACCGTCCATACTCGGGGCGGGGCGGCGATGGTGAAACCACGACTGCCGGGCCAAAAGCCCGAAGACTCGATCAAGGATTAGGGAATTTGGGTTGTTGGACTGTCGACCTATCGTCCCTATTGGCGCATGTCCCGGATTAGCATCCGCAATTTGCTTTAGCGATGCGGGACTAGGTAAATGCGCCTCCTTGTAGGTACCGTACAACCCTTCAAGGACCTTTAACCCGCTCGCCGGACCTTCTTGTAGCTAACGACATACCCTATTGTATTAGCTCGTTAGCCATGAGAACCTTTGGCGAAATGGTCAAATCGGCGATAACCGCATGGCTTACAATGCTCGCGATGTAGGCGAGGTTACATTCTTATCGTTTGCAATGGCTCTGAAGCTCACATGTGTGATCCGTCCACGGCTGTGATCGGAAGGCCGTTCCGCCCGAGGAATCTCTGCGCACGGACTTTGCGGGGCAAGAGGTAAACGCCTTAACTATGTAAGTGTCGAGGATTAGACACGCACATAACAGGGCGACATATATTAGTTAGTACAACGTCTTGTAGATGGTTGAAGATACATCAAACAAAGTTCAAACTCACTGTACACTCGGTAAGTCCGACCGGTCTTCACCGAAACTCACGATAGCTTGCTGGCGGCGACCTTGTGTGGGAAATGTTGCCCCTGGCGGGGTGTCGCATCGAAGGCCTGACGACTCGTGCTCTGAGCGAGAACAAGGGAAGAGGCGGCAGCAATCAACCGACTTGGAACATAGTCCGTGTCGGTCGAAACAATGCCACCGACGATCCGCCCTCATCATCGGTTTCGTCCTCGCTGAATTGCGAGTCAAAGTCATCCTCATCTTCGGTGGCGGTGCCCTCGGACATGCCATCGATAATCTCGTCACAATCAACACGAGCATCCGCCATCTATCCACACCTTCATTTGGTTGGAAAGTACGGAATCTCCATCAAGCTGGAGCATCTGCGTAACGGCGTCTGGCGCTCTCGAGACCTCTCCCATCGTCATTAAACCAAAGAGGGGACAAGAGCGTCGGCTGCTCCTTGAGCGGCGCCCCGGAGGATTGGCGGGATAAACAAAATTGGCGTACACCATGGGTCGTCCATAGATCGGGCGTGAGGATTGCTAACGATCTCCATGTACTCTGCCCACATGCCCTTCTTGGTCACCTTCACGGGCCCCACAACATCTGCCGTGTTGTGGGACCATGGTGGCGATGACCGCCTCTATACTATCTTGTTCCTAGCGGCGTGGCTATCAAACAAGCTGCCGAATGCACCGTCGTAGCTCCGACAAATCGGCGCGTGCGGGTTGGGAGCGTTTACCAAAGCGGCCGGCGGCTGAACAAATCAACTCCGTCTCGACCAAGCACGACGCGTTACCATGGAACACGTCACGGTGTCTCCATTTACGACATAAAATAAGACAATATTTCAACCAACACACAACATAAGAACCATCGTGCGTTCTTTGAAATGAACTTACCGTTCGACGTTACCAACTCTTGAACCTCGGACACGGAAGGCGCAAATTCAAACATGCATCGCATTAGTAACAACTAACGAATTCGGACAAAGGACATAGAAAAATGTTAGAGTGCGGAGAGGAGGCACCTCACAAGAGGAGAGATTCACGAGAGCGATCGGCGAGTGTGTGGCAGCGTTTAAATAGCCGAAACCTTTGAGGCATAGCGTGGCGTGGGGCGAGTCCTACCATGGTGGCGGAGGCGGTGCATCTGCGCGCTGGCGGAGGGACAAGACCACACGGGCGGCTTTCCACGGTGACAAGACCACCTGAGGCGCAGCTTTGCCCGATGATTAGACCAAAGGGGACAGCTTTGCTTGATGATAAGGACGTCTGGGGAGGTCTGACGGAGATCCTCGAGGAGGTCCTCGAGGGCGTCTGGAGGTGGTCTGGAAGAGGTCGTGAGGAGGTCTGGAGGAGGTCTGAGGGAGGTCTGAGGAGGTCCTCGAGGGCGTCTGGAGGTGGTCTGGAAGAGGTCGTGAGGGAGGTCTGGAGGAGGTCTGAGGAGGTCCTTGGGAGGTCCTAGAGGAGGTCTGACGGAGGTCCTTGAAGAGGTCCTTGGGGAGGTCTGAGGAGGTCCTTGGGGAGGTCTGAGGGAGGTCCTAAGGAGGTCTAGGGAGGTCCTAAGGAGGTCTGAGGAGGTCCTCGAGGAGGTCCTCGAGGATGTCTGGAGGTGGTCTGGAAGAGGTCGTGAGGAGGTCCTCGAGGAGGTCTGAGGGAGGTCCTAGAGGAGGTCATCGAGGAGGTCCTCGAGGGCGTCTGGAGGTGGTCTGGAAGAGGTCGTGAGGGAGGTCTGGAGGAGGTCTGAGGGAGGTCCTAGAGGGAGGTCCTAGAAGGAGGTCTGAGGAGGTCCTAGAAGGAGGTCCTCGAGGGCGTCTGGAGGTGGTCTGGAAGAGGTCGTGAGGGAGGTCTGAGGGAGGTCTGAGGAGGTCCTGAGGTCCTAGAGGAGGTCCTCCTGAAGAGGTCCTTGGGGAGGTCTGAGGAGGTCCTAGGGAGGTCTGAGGAGGTCCTAGGGAGGTCCTAGGGAGGTCTGAGGGAGGTCCTCGAGGAGGTCCTCGAGGACGTCTGGAGGTGGTCTGGAAGAGGTCGTGAGGAGGTCTGGAGGAGGTCTGAGGAGGTCCTAGAGGGAGGTCATCGAGGAGGTCCTCGAGGACGTCTGGAGGTGGTCCTAGAAGAGGTCGTGAGGGAGGTCCTGGAGGAGGTCCTAAAGGGAGGTCCTAGAGGAGGTCCTGACGGAGGTCCTAGAGGGAGGTCCTAGAGGAGGTCCTGAGGGAGGTCCTTGGGGAGGTCCTGAGGGAGGTCCTTGGGGAGGTCCTAGAGGAGGTCCTGAGGGAGGTCCTAAGGAGGTCCTAGGGGAGGTCTGAGGGAGGTCTGGAGGAGGTCTGAGGGGGTCTGGAGGAGGTCTGAGGAGGTCTGAGGAGGTCGTGGAAGAGGTCGAGAGGTCTGGAGGAGGTCTTGAGGAGGTCGTGGAGGAGGTCTTAAGGGAGGTCGTGAGGAGGTCCTAAGGTCCGGGAGGAGGTCTTGAGGAGGTTCTGGAGGTCTTGGAAGAGGTTGTAAGGAGGTCTGCGGGGAGGTCTGAGGGAGGTCTGGAGGAGGTCTCGAAGAGGTCCTAGGGAGGTCTGGGCGTGGTCTGAGGAGGTTCTGGAGGTCTTGGAAGAGGTCGTGAGGAGGTCTGCCACGAGGTCTGAGGAGGTCCTACAGGGGCGGCTTGCCCGATGATAAGACCAAAAGGAGCGACTTTCCGCAGATGATAAGACCAAAGGAGACGACTTTCTTGTGATGACAACACCACAGGGTAGCTTTGCGCGATGATAAGACCAAAAACGACTTTCTTGTGATGACAAGACCACACGGGTAGCTTTGCGCGATGATAAGACCAAAGGAGACGACTTTGCGCGGTGACAAGACCACACTGCAAGCTTTGCGCGATGATAAGACCAAAAGAGCGACTTTCGCGGTGATAAGACCAAAGGAGACGACTTTGCAAAGTGACAAGACCACGCGGGCGGCTTTGCCCGATGATAAGACCAGCGAACAAAGGAGACGACTTTGCGCGATGAAGAAGACCACGGGCGGCTTTGCCCGATGATAAGACCAGCGGAACAAAGTAGATAGCTTTGCGCGATGACAAGACCACAGGCGGCTTTGCCCGATGATTAGACCAAAGACAAAGGAGAGACTTTGCGCGATGACAAAAATTAACCACACCATGCCAACCATAGGGCTTATAAAGGGGTTAAACCAAACCGAACACTACACAACACTACACAATAGATACCCGACTATGGACTCTTGACAAACTTCTCGCGAGGTCATTGAAGAAGCAAAATTGGCTTAAGCGAAGAGGAAACGGCTACAATACCGGATAAATCAATGAAAGATGCTCGGTACCACCACGTTTTCCGATCCCGCAATGTGTGTGTGGCGAACCAGCGAAGATCATTGATCCACACACCGACCACCGCGGCAGGCGTACTACGTCGCGGGCACCACCTCGTAAGCATTTCTTTTCGCGCATTGATTTTCGTCGCGTTGACTTCCGTAAAGTTTTAACTTCATCCCCATGAAATGGCGGCGAGATCGTTGCCACTTCTTCGATGGATCGGCGGCGGAGATGTCTGACGGGCATTCATCGGCGAGTATATCTTTGAACTACTCGGTGCGGGCGAGAACTTCGTCGCGGTGGAAACCTTACGTCTGGGACCTGTTGAGGGCGCACCAAGGAGCCCATGAGTCGCCGGCGTAATCCATGTATCGACATGAGTTATGAAGAATTTACATCCTTTTCGTTTTCACTTACATCATACAATCACAGGACATGGGCGACTTGACATACACGCCCGTGGGCGATCCGCGACAAGGGCAAGGGAAAGGCTCATCTTGGTGAGCCCGCCGCCACACAGCGTTCCGATCGCCGGCGTACTCCGTATCCTGACGTGAGTTCTGAAGAATTTACATCATTCTTCGATTTTCACTATAGGGCGACTAACATCATGGAATCGCGGGACATGGGCGACTTGACATACCGGCCCGGCGTGGGCGATCCGCGACAAGGGCAAGGAAAGGCTCATCTTGGTGAGGCCGGGCAAGCCTGGTATCCGGTCGTCCGGCGTAATCCGTATCGGCGACGTGAGTTATGAAGAATTTACATCATTCTTCCGATTTCCACTATCGATGAACTTACATCGTGAAATCGCAGGACATGGGCGACTTGACATACCGGCCGACGTGGACACTCCGCGACAAGGGAAGGGAAGGGAAGGCCAGCGAGGAGTTCAATGCCGAGCTAGCAAGGAAGGAAAATAGCCCGGTCCACGCAGATGGTCGATCATTACGTAGTAGTCTCGTCCTACCCCATGTATTTTACTATCCCTAAAGGCATGTGTACTTATATGGTCCGGATGCTTGTGTCGCAGATGTATCGTAGTAGTAGCGAGGATGACTAAAGCAATTAGCCGGACCATCATGCCATGTCACTCGTGAAACGTGCTTCATCGCATACTCTAATGTAGTTCTTGTTCCGTGTCTCCGCTAAGCATATATTGCAAGTATGTCTTCATCGAGGAGACACTCCGTATTCGGACATCTTCATCATCACAACGACCGTTCCCAACCCCTCAATCACATTCATATAAAGCTTCATAAAGTACGTCATCGATTTGTCTGTCTATATACATGTATCGCTCGAGACGATTTCATCGTGGAGACACTCCAATAGTCTGATACCTTTTTATATATATGCGCTCAAACTATGGCGAAACCACGATTTGGGATAAAAAACCCTACTCCTTGCCCTTATTTCTTAATGAAATTTTTTATAAATCTCGGTCGATATTCATTTTCAATCAAATATAATGGAATTTCGTTTTTTACAAAATATAATGAAATAATATTTTAGCAGACGACGAGAAAAAATGAAGAAATCTTGAGAGCACTACCGCGCCACATCCGGGCAGTGACTTCGCCAGGCCTGAGGCCGAGGCGAGTCCTGCCGCCGGGGTCGGCAGAGTCCCCGCCGCGATGGATCTTGATGCGATGCCTTTGTTTGGGGCCAAACTTGTAAATTATGGCGAACGGAGGCTACTTTTGAAAAAAAAAATTGTTACAGGGCCAAAACAGTAAAAATTTCAATGCTTCTTTGGTTAGATGTTAGTATTGCTCAGTCAATTGTTTATTCTGCCGATGAGGATGCCATTATTTGGGAATATCATCCTTTAGGCTTATATAATGTTCAGTCATTGTATGCCATCAATAATTTTAGGGGTGTCTTCTCTGTCTATACTCCTGTGGTTTGGAAGCTTAATATTCCTCCTAGGATTCATGTGTTCTTGTGGTTAATGGCTAACAATCCTCCGGTATAATTAGAGACAAAATTGAGGCCTCAATCTGCTGGCCACGTCACCCCATTTTTTTGGTCCATCTGATCACGTCTCGGTTGCTTCTTGGTCGTCCAATCCGTCGACACCAGCCGCATTTCTTGCCTGCTTGCGCATTCGCGCATGCTTTTCTCCCTCCATCCCACGCCATGGGGCCCACCAGCCACGTTTCTTGCCTCGTGCGCCCAAGGGCGTGGGTGGCTACTAGTAAGATTTTAACTAGAGCTGATGGTCATTTTAAAGTTCTTGAGAAGATTAATGATAATGCATATAAGATTGATTTGTCTGCAGATTTTAGGGTTAGTCCCACATTTAACATTGCAGATTTGAAGCCGTATTTGGGAAATGGAGATGAGCTTGAGTCGAGGACGACTCAAATTCAAGAAGGGGAGTATGATAAGGACATATCTCCTATGGATGCAACCACTACTCCTCAATATGAAGTTGTACAAGGACTAATTACAAGAGCATGAGCACGTTAGTTAAATTATCAGGTGAAATCCTTCCTAAGAGTGAATGTTTTATTAATGGAGAATGTGCTACTGCCTAAAACATGTGACCTTATTTTACGTAGGAATCTTGGAGAGGAGAAACCAAGCATTCACGGCAAGAGGCCAAACCACTTCACCACTTCGCCAGCAACCAATTCGACTCCATCGGGCAGATTATCTTAGCTTGACATCCCACGGTACGTGTTGCGCCACCTTAATTTGGGCCATGAACCGTGTAACGTTTGGGCCCAAGGAGAGGCCACACTGTGACATCCTGATTTTTTTTCAGAACCTTTTTGAAATTTTCAAAATAAAAAGAACTATTTTGTTTTGATGAGAATTCAAAGCTTAACCTGAAATTTCATAATGGATTTAAGTTGACTAACCCAAACTTCAACTAAAATTTCCTTGAAGATTTGTGGAGTTGTTGGAGTTTTGAGGATCTTCCCTTCTCTGTCCATCTTTTGCCTATCGCTGGACCAGACCTCCCTTTGTCTGGGATCTAATGGTCCAGATCTCCCCTTCGTTTGGATCCAAAGGTCCAGACCTCCTTTGTGTAGTCCTCCTCTGGTCTAGACCTCCTTGGGTCTTGATCTCCCAAGTGCTTGGACCTCCCTAGGTCCAATTCTCCCCCTCGGGTTTCCTCTGGCTTACAACCTCCCCAAGCCTGCGCCACCCTTATGTTCATCTGCGTTCCTTTGGAACCCTGTTGAAGTTTTTCGTGTTCACTTGGACTTTCCTTCGTTGCTTGTAGCCTTGAAACCTTCTCTAGAGGTTCCTTGATTACCGGCCGGTGGTACCACTGCGCCATCTTGGTACTACCGCTTCTTGGACCTCCCTTATTTTTTGGACCTCTCCATCCTTCAGACCTCCTGTCCTCTAGGACCTCCCTTACCTTTATTGGACCTCTCCGCGTCCTTCAGGACCTCTCCATGTCCTCTAGGACCTCCCCTTACCTTTATTGGACCTCCCTGTGTCCTACCGGACCTCCCCAGGTCCTCCAGGATCTCCTCCTTGTCAATTTGCATCTCTATTGATCGTGAGTCGTCCGATTTGCATTGGACGGTTTGGTCCTGGTGAGACGTTTGGATGGTCCGAATGTCCCACCCTCCTTGAGCCTTAGATCATTCTGGGCGGTCCGATCGAAATCCAACGGCCCCGACCTCCTCCTTGAAGATCTGGACCGTTAAGACCTTCCTCTTGGAGATCTTAACCGTCCAGACCTCCTCCCTTGAAGATCTGGCCGTCAAGACCTCCCCCTCTGGAGATCTTGGCCGTCCAGACCTATCCTTTTGGCGGATCTGACCGTTAGGACCTCCCCTTGGAGAATCCTAACCGTTCAGACCTCCCCTGGATTCGATCCCGCGGCTCAGACCTCCCTTGCGGGTGAGGTTCTCCTTTTACCTTTGCAGACCTCCCCGTTTGTAATTGATCTCGAGCGTTGGAC
The DNA here is from genome assembly GCA_036346405.1 of Phyllostachys edulis. NCBI lineage: Eukaryota > Viridiplantae > Streptophyta > Magnoliopsida > Poales > Poaceae > Phyllostachys > Phyllostachys edulis. The sequence goes on from CM070563.1 coordinate 13,762,875, forward strand.
CTCCCTCCCGGAGATCCAATCGTCTAGACCTCCCTTGCGGGTGAGGTTCTCCTTTTACCTTTACAGACCTCCCCGTTTGTAATTGATCTTGACCGTTGGACCTCCCTCCCGGAGATCCAACCGTCAGGACCTCCCTTGCGGGTGAGGACCTCCTCCTTGCCCTTGCGGACCTCCTCTGGTGCACTTAATCTTGGCCATTTGGACATCCTCTTTTGGAGATCCAACCGTCAGGACCTCCCCTGTGGGTGAGGATCTCCCTTGTTCACTGCAAGACCTCCTCCATGTCTTCGCAGGACCTCCTCTCTTGGTCTTAGCTGCCCCTAATCTGGCGATCACACTCCCGATTTCTTTACCTTTGACTATGTCTTGAGTGCAGAAAGTCTTCAAGGCATTTAATGCATGTTGTATCACATTAAATGCTCCCACCTTTGCAGTACTCCTGTCATACCATTGTCACATTCCTTGCCTACTCCTATTGTCCTCTTTACCAACTCCTGATGACCCTATCCTGGGTCATGTGCATTGGCTTCTACTATATATAGTCTGGGAAGTCCTCCTTTCTCACTTTCTTCCCTATTTCTCCTCTCTGTCTCAACCGAGCACTCTTTGGACCTCCCTCCAAGTTCTTGGACCTCCTCTCTTGACTCTCTGGACCTCCTCCAACAAGCTCATTGGATCTCCTCCCGACCTCTCAATCTCTCTGTTGGTTTACCTTGGAGTTTTATTTAGTTTTCTTTTGGATTTTGTTAGAGCTTTATTTGAGTCATTTGGTTTTCACGTGTAGATTGTCAAGACCGTGTGGAACTGGAGTTCTGTGAAGGAGAGGAAGAAGCTCAAGACTTTGAGCAAGACAAGTTACACTCTTGATCATGTTGCACCCAATACTTCAAATTACTTATGTCGTTTTCAAACATGTATGCATGCTTAATTCACTAAGATATTTCAATGCCTACCTTTAAATTCGTAGTTATGCCTACTGCTTGGTATGACCACTGTCCATGTTGAATCAACCTCATTGTCACCTTAGATAAATCTGGTTCTTACAATAGTGAGGACCCGAAGCTTTTAAAGAAAATGAAATGCTTAGTATTGCTTAGACCAAAATCTTGATTTGGGAGTTTTGACCAAAAATATCACTTGATCAAATAATTGGGGCCGTGGCATTGGTGTGCCATGGAAATTTCGACCATGACATTGGTGTGTCATTGAGGTTTTACAAATGGCCATGGCATTGGTGTGCCATAGAGGTTTGAAAAGCAAAGTAAATGAAAAATGGATTTGACTTGGGCAAAGCTGGTTGTTTGGTTGGTGCATGTCTATACACGGGGGTCGTGTGATCCGATGCCCCAGGGTTGAGGTTTGTCGCCCAAGTCAGTTAAGGACCGATCTTTGAGACACCACTTGCTAAGCCTATAATGGGCTATGCCAAAATTGTGCAACCACATGTCTCCAGTATGGGGCGTGGGACCTGGCTAATTAATTTGCAAAGCTCTATCGTGGTTTATCCTGTGGATGCGGTGGGTTGTCATGTTATGACTGTTGTAGTCCCACTTGGCATAAGAGGGAGCACTCCATTAACCCGGCGGGTTTCTATCCAAAGGGGGGGATCTGCGAAACCTTAATGTAGGTGGACTGCGGTGGAGCAATGCATTGTAAAAGCCTTGTCATGTGCTCTAGACCTCTCACCAAAGGAAGTGTGAGGTGGTATCGACGGATGCCAAGTAAACTAGAGATTTCATGTCATGTGGGTAAAGTGTACAACCTCTGCAGAGTGTAAATCTATTCGAATAGCCGTGTCCACGGTCATGGACATGCTGGCAATGTCACTCAAAGTTAGCTCTTGGTTTTGGTTTCAAAAGAATTATGAAATTGGTTTTGATGGTTTAACCAAATTGGGTTTGGGCGGGAAGCCAAGTGACAGGAGGGTATCCTTCACTATCTTAATGATGAATGCTATCCAACTGAAAATGGATTTCACAAAAATGAATTTTAACTATTGTAACCTGCCTTGAAACTTAATACTTGTATTTGAAATAAAATTGGCTTTATGCAAATCAACCCTAATATGCTTTCCCTTGATATATCACTATGCATGTCATTCTGTTAATTGACGGGTGTAACTTGCGAGCACGGTTGTTGTGCTCACTCTTGCTTGATTCATGAATTGAGCAGATGAAGATTTCTATGATGATGAAGACGATCAACTCAATTAGGCCACGCCCTCCAGCCAGTCACCTGTGGCGTAATTGGTGGACAATGTCTTTTGTTTTCCGCTGCGTTTGTGTGCTCTCGGTTGCTGGAGCTTGTAAGCAACCTCTTGTAATCAAACCTCTTTTTGTTGTTAATAAAGTTGTGTGGATGTTTTGCTGTCACTTGCTTGCTGTGAGAACTGGTCGATGATCCTTAGGGACCAGTTTGGATTGCAGTGGACTTTAGGCTCATCCTCAAGCCTCACGACTTTCTCGGGTTGGCTCCTCTCGGACCTCCCTCGAGTAGCGCGTGGAGCTTGGGGAGGTCTGAGGTCCAACGACCTCCTAGGGTCGGGACCCCAGACCTCCGGGTGGTCTATCGGACCTCTCGGGAGGTCTAGAGGTCCTACCGGGATATCCTCTCGGGACGTCCTGGGAAGTCCTTTACGAACCTCCTAGGAGGTCCTGAGGGACCTCTCGGGACGTCCTGGGGGTTCCTTTTTGTACCTCCTAGGAGGTCCTGAGGGACCTCCCGGGTGTGCCCTAGGCCGGGTCGTGACACACACACCCTAGGTCGGCGCCCCCACCTGCCTTGGCCGCCGCCCCTCTCTTTAACTAGGAGTCGTCGCCCCTTTCCTCTAGTTTAGGTTTTGTTTAGATCAGTTTAGCCCGTGTGTGCAAACTCCACGTTGTCTTTTGTGTCGGTTAGACCAACATATTCGTGTTACAGAACCTCAATTATTTGTGTACGACTTTTATATCTAGCAATTTTATATTGCTCTTTACTTGAATTCTTGCTTGTTTTTCAATTTCTTGTAGGAATTGATCTTCTTGATCAGGTCAACCGTTATTCTTGGCGAGGTTGATAATGACAAGAGCATGGTTTAGCGATTGTTGGACGATTTGATCGAGTTTTGGTCAAGTAGCCTCATTGTCAAAGTCACTCTCTACAAATTGAATTACCATCCACCGAAAGATTGGGACCAATCTTACATCAATGTAGTCCTGGTCTTCGATATTCATCCTTTGCACTAGGGCTTCCAGCTCCCCACCCTCGTCAGCAAGCCCACTAGCTTGCTTGACTGAAGGAGCTCCTTCCACAGGGTCTTCACCGACAGGATCAGCAACTCCTGGACAATCGGCCATTGTTTGCGCCGTGCTATAACTGGAGTCCCCAACTTCTTCGGCATCACCACCCCTTCTTGTTCAACCGCCGATGCAAGAGTGGGCTTGACATATGCCTAGGCCAGAAGGGCCAAATTCCACCGTTCCTCCCTCACCCTGCGTACATATGACTTTCATGACCTTGTTCCCTTGAGCTGCACTAACTCCCAATATATGCCTTGTGGTGCTCGGTTGGTAAGGCAACTCAATCTCATATCATACACGGCATAGTCCAAATCGAATGTGTGGAACAACCACCGCATCACGACACCCTATGTACGCTGCTATGGTCTTGTTAGGGTCACGGTTGCCGATTGAAAATAACTCAGTGGTTTTGCTGATTGGGAGAGAGAGATGGGAAAGGCCACCATCTTCTTCTTCATCTGCTTTCTTTCTTTTCTACCTTCTCTCTCCTCTCTAATCTCACCAGCCTGCGTCGGCCATGTTCTGCCCCCTCAGCTCGCCTCCCCGTGTGAGACCCCGATGTTTATTAGGCTCATAATACTTAGTCATCCAATTGACCCTAGTATTATCAACCAAATAAACCCGGTCTCGAGAAATGTATACTCCCCAGAATGCAGTATACATACCTCACAACAAAAGAGTATATCAATTCCATACAACACATAGTACATAAGCAACAAACCGAAGTTAATATTAAAAGGAATAGCTATTACAAAAGAGAGGCCCTTAGGCCAAATAGCAACAAATAAAAAGATAACAATGAAGCAAAAGTGCCATAAAGATGGCTATAACACAAAGCCAATCGGTGTGCCTTAACCCTAGGCATCTCGACCGACCGCCAAGCTAGTCGTCAAGAAAGCGCAACACGTGGCACGTAAGTAAGGCTCATGGAGCTCACCTCCGCCCTCTGCAACAAATTTGTTAAGCAAAGCAAATGAGTACAATAACTTGTTTATTGTACTCGCAAGACCGACGTGTAAGATAACAGAACTATAATTTAGCTACATGCAAGCTTTATTTAAGTGGATGAGGCTTTGGACTCATTTTAGCACAAAGCAAGTTTCATTTGCAATAACATAATAGATTGAAGGCAATTTGATAAAGCATTTTTAATTGTTGAAATACAACGCGATAATAACAAAATAACAACAACAAGAACAAACACGGAAGTGACTAACCCTTAGTCACCACAACAATAGCATGAACTCCCGTTCATACCAACCCATCAAGTTTTAATTAAAAGGTTGAGACTAGTCTTGAACGACCTTACCAAGCATGTCCATAACCTAGGGCGAGGCTATTCAATAGTTTTATCCTGCGGGGTGTACCAATGTACCCACACGCTGCATCGCCTTTCCTTTAGGCACACTACCTTTGGTGTGCTTGGCACGCTAAGTCCTACGAGACATTTCCAATGGACGATGCTAATTACGAGCACGAACCCACGGGGACAAGACACATTAGACAGCCCTAACCGGTCCGCCAATGCTCCCTCCCAACACCACACACACAGATTTTATTAAAACATACCCACCAACCAGCTCATAATTAACACCTCCCAAAGTACTTAGTCAAGAGAGGTCCCATATCCCCTCGTGTGGTTAGCATAAAAAGCGCTTGGCTTAGTGACCCAAGTACTCGGTCCTTAGGGACCCGGCATACCACCACATTCCAAAACCGCACCATCCATCCAATATGCCCAAGTCTAAATCGACATTTTATTTTCAGTTTTTGATTTTACAAATTAATCAAAGCACAAGTGCTGGACATATAGGAGGAATAATTATACTTGTGTGATCAAGACCATCGACTATGTCGATGATCGCCCATTACTACCGATAGCTAAGCATGTCTAGCAGGTTTTAAACGCAACTACTAAGCGATAAGAGCTCATCCAACGAGCTCAAACCACAGCGAATAACCTAGGCTCATTGGTAGTAGAGGATAACAATTCCTACAGATTATGCAACTATAGGAAAGCTAGCGACATTTAACACAAAGTAGCATGCATACATAGAAGTAAAACAAAGTAGTAAGCTTTAAAGTAATGGGACATGATGGGAGATGGTCAAACTGCTTGCCTTGTTGCTGGTCACTTTGTTGCGGAGGGTCACTTTCGGGATCACCACAAATGTCGAAACCTAACGGAAAAGCGATAAAAAAAACCCGATAAGAACGACGAAAGACAACAAAGACAACACAGCAAAAGAACTCCAAATACTTTGAAATTTCTACAGCAGCAAGAGGGTGATTTTTAGGAGATTTTGCAACAAGAACCAATGGATTTGGATTCTTAATGCAAAAGATATGAGCAAAACAATTCTGCTCAGCCCTAAAAATACCAAACTGCACTATTCACTAATTTAATTATGAGGCAACATTTTCTAGAACAGTGGTGAGGCTGAAATTTTTACTGCAAAACCAGCACCTCATGAGATGAATAACACAATTGAGTTCATCTCATTTGGAGCTATTATGCACTTTCTATAATTTTTCAAAAACAAGAACTTGAACAAAATTATAATGCACAAGTCCTCATTTTTCTAACAGCAACATGCTCAACACTAATTTTCTTAGTGAGTTCATTAATAGAGGAAACCAACAAAGTTGGTCTCACTCAAAAACAACCTCAGAGCAGTAGTTATGAATTTTACAAGCTAAGCATTAATTTGAATGTATATTTAGAAGGAGTTTTAAAATCTAGTGGCTAATCTGTGCTCTGGAGCTGAACTCAACTTATAATCATTTTTAGATTAAAGTCAAGTTCAAGATAGAGCTAACACAACTTGAATGACCTCATTTGGATTTAAGAAGAAAAAGATATGAAATTTTAAAGTTTATACCTTATTCTGTTTATTATTAAGACTTTACTGGCATTTCAACACTCACAAAGACATGGGAGGTCGTGAGCCACAGATCACAGATCTAACGGCTCAGACCTCCCAAGAGAACAACACACACGCACATGGGAGGTCCAGAGGTCTGGACCTCCTAACCACGCACTTGCGCGAGGTGAGGGAGGTCGTGGCCGTAGATGGGAGATCCAACGGACCACAACAGGAAGGAGGTCCTGAACGGACCAGATCTAAAGGGGAGGTCCTCAACGGGGAGATGACCTCGAGGAGGTCCCAGAGGAGGTCCTCAACGTCACAGACCTCCAGGGAGGTCTGGACGGCTAAGATTGCGCCAAGGAGGTCTTGGACGCTCCAGATCTCCTCGGAGGAGGTCCGACATCCTGCAGCTCAGCGCCGCACATGTTTGGACAGGGCATTAATGCGCCGCGGGACCACGAGGAGGTCCGCCGAGGGGTTTTAATGCGCCGCAAAGGGGCGAGGTTAATGGCGCTTAAGACGCCAATGATTGCGATGATTGGGCATTTAAAGCGGCGAATTTATGTCCTAAAACGACAATGACACGCCGGGACATCCGACAAAATCCCGGCGTGAAGAAGTGATCTCGCCGGCGATGTAGAGCTCGCGGCGAGATCCAATGGTACCGCGGGTTCGCAATAACCATGCGCACCAACGGACCTCCTCTCAACGGCAATGACGGCCTTGAACGCCGGCGAGCCGAGAGGACCAACACGCCCCGCACGGCCTGTCTGAAAATGCAAAAACGAGCTCACATGACAACCAAGCTTGTGCCAAGAAAAGCTCCGCGAGATCATTCATGCGGGTGCCGGATCTAAAGGACTAACAGGATTTACCCGTGGTCCTAAGGTCTTCGGGAGGTCGTGGAGGTGGTGGCCGAGTTGGGGAAGACAGGGCTCCACTGCCAAAGCTCCACTTCAAGCCCGACTTTGTCCTCCTCTGGCGCCCAAACAAACTAAGTTAGGGTTAACTTCCAGAGGTTTGGGGAGCACAAATGAGCGAGGGTGGAAGAGGAGCCATGGAACCCTTGAGCTACCGAGAAGCTCCAAGGACATCAACAATGGCACCACTAGTGAGGTGAGTGAGTGTTAGTGGAGGAGCTCACCACGCACAAAGTGCAAGGCCGAGGTCAATTAGGTGCAAAGGAAGCCAAGGGAGGCTTCAAGGGTACTTTATAACCTGATTGAAGGTGATGAGTGGGGCTAAGCTCCATGGTGAGCTTAGCCCACTGGCCGGTCCATGAGGTGGACAAGACATGGGGGCGACAAGGCAGGGCTCGGGCTTGACTGAGAGGCTAAAAGTCGACCAAGCATTAAATGCGGTCAAGAAAGAGTGATGAAGTGTACCCCAAGGTCGACACGCATTAATTGCGCCTTTCGAGTTTGCCCGCGCCGAGAGGAAGGAGAAGAACAGGGAGGACTTTATGGCGTTGGATAAGACACAGGAGAGGTCCTAACCATCGGATCCTATTTTGAACCGTTATGTTTTAAGTGGCCGGGAGGAGGTCCCACCACACGATCAAGGGTGAGGAGGTCGTGGCCCTCCGATCTCCTTAACGTGAAAACGCACGTGAGAAATGGACAGAGGTCTAAAGCGTTGGATCTCCATCCAGCGGTGCGGACCTCCAGCTGAGGACTTAACCGCACGCGATCAAAAGACATGAGGGGAGGTCATGGCCTTTGGATTTAAATCCAAGGGCACACAATGACCGGGAGGTCGATATGATGCGCCACGAGGCAAGGGAGGTCATGGCCTTTAGATTTAGATCTAAGGGCTCACGATCTCACGTCTTGTTGGGAGGTCAGTCGCAAGATGAGACAAAGGGGGTCGTGGCCGTAGATTTTAATCTAACGGTGCACAACAAAAGATGGGGAGGTTGTGAGTGCTTGATAGCAGGAGGTCGTGAGTCGTTGGATTTGATCCAATGGCTACGACCTAGGTTAGGTGGAAGGTTTGTTTAGTTTAGGTTGAGAGGAGGAGGTCGGGGCCATGGATCTTGGATCCAAGGGCTATGACCTCACGCAGTGGGATGACCCGACCGAGTATGTTGAGGAGGAGGTCGTGGCGGTTGGATTTGATCCAACGGCTCACGACCTCAACAAATGGGATGACCTCACGCGATGGTTTAATAGCTCGAGGAGGTCTTTGAGGTTTAACACAGGGAGGTCATGACCATGGATCACCGATCCAACGGCAATGACCTCATGAGGTGGGAGGTCCTCGCGGTGTTGACATGGAGGAGGTCGTGGGCTGTTGGATGTAAATCCAGCACCGCGACTGATCAAGTGGAGATGAGGTCTGACGAGGTGCAGACATGGTTGGGCCGGACCAACTTTGAATATGGCTAGCCCAAGGAACAGTGTAGGCTTTTAAATTTAGTTTTAACAGCTGAAACTTAGCAGAATTATTTGAGATAGCAAATGAACTCCAAATTTGATGAAATTTTAACTGGAGCTTACTGACATTAAGACGAACCTGTAATAAAATTTCCAGAGGTTATTATGCAATGCATTTTTCTCAGGAAATTTATTAAGGTTGTTTAATGATTCATTTTGCCTCCAAAATTTATCAACAAGTGCTATAACTCATGATATTTTTCAGAAGGGGTCCCATATCAGTTTTTGGGACCAAGGAAAATATATTCCAATTGTTTGGCACAAGATTTAAGATAATTGGAGAATGAGTTTGATTTTTGGTCAACAAGAGCTTTGTGTTTTTGGATTACACAACTCTTGGACAAGAGTTACACAAGATTTTAGGGTTTTTCAAGATGTGAGAAAAAGTTTTAATTTCTACACATATAATTATACTTGATTAACCCTAATTATACATTTGGGATGTTACACCCCGCCCCTGGTGGAGCATGCACTTAGGGCGGTCAAATCACAAAAACGACAAGTTGAGAACACGAGGAATCGGGGTTGACAATTTCTCCAACCATCGTGATTAGTTGTCCAATTTGAACAAGTTGAATGAGAGAAGGTGACAAGAAGACAACTCACGATGAAGAGTAGGCTCCGATGGAAGGGAAGTTGCAGATAATCTTGCTACTCACGCACGACGCCTGCACCATATCAGCTGAATCTATCAAAGGGGGGAACATATTTAGCGGTAACTGGTTTAAGTTGCAGAATTGCGACTAACGCAACAAGAACCAATCTACACCTGAATTCAGAAAAAGTATGGATACATTGATGCTACGAGAAAACCACATAAAAAGGTGTTATCCAACAAACATTCGAGTGCTTTTTTTTTTGTTTAGAAAAACGCAGTAGAGATGGCGCTCATCAAATAGCAAGAGGGAAACAAGTTGGGCAAAAAAATGCATGAAAACTTTGCCATATAAAAGGCAGTTTCATTGTACATGCCAGTTCCATGAAATAGGAAATAAAAGAAAAGAGGGAAAAGAGGGAGATCGGGACGACAAATGGGACCTTGATGGGGTCGACGGTGCGAGATCCGGCGACGGCGGCGGCGGAGGCGGAGGGAGACGGAGAGCAATGCCATGCGGTGCGGCGGGGTGAAAAATCCTTTGCCAACGGCGGAATGGAGGCGAAGAGGGATGAGATGGCGACGTGCGCGATTGGAGTCTTGGAGAAGGGCGGCAGAGGAGGCGGCTCGGGAGGCGACGCAAGGCGCGAGGCCGATGGGGAGACCCAAGGGAGAGAGGGAGCGGCCGGGAGGCGGCTGATGGCGGGGGCAACACCATAGGGGCGAATAGCGTCGATGTGAGGAGGAGGAGCCAGGCAGGGACGAGAGTAGGGGAGCGGGCCGAGGCGCGACAAGCAACGTCTTGGCGCTGGTGCGCAGGGCGAGCGCTAGAGCAGGCGGAGACAGTAGAGGCGTTGGCGGCGACATCGGCGGCCGGCGGTGTCGGGGCGCCGAGGAGCCAAAGAGCGAGGGCGCGGTGGAGGGAGCCCAGGGACCGGTAGAGGTGGTGGCGCCATGGCCATGAGCTACGACCAAAGGAAGAAATCATCAGAGAAATAGATGGAGAGGTGAAGGGAGGAAGAAGATGGCCAGGACTCTAGGCGCTTCAGCCGAACCAAATAAGTGGCCAAGAAGTGTTCGGCCAAGTGAGCAACGAGGACGTTGACGTGGCGTTGAATGCGACCGTGTCCCTGCCAACTTGGACAAAACCGGTCACGTGTGCAAAACCATCTATTCAAACCGGCGTGAGGGGTTAAGTGACTGAATTGCGCAAATTTAGGGGGTTAAATAACCGGTTTTGAAGTTTAGGGGGAAACCAGACTTTTCTAATAGTTGGAGGAAGTAAACTGGACTTATTCCTTTTATTAATTAATTAGATTTGGTGATTGCAATTAGATCAGCTCATGCGGGTCGTGGGTTCCCAGGTTTTTTCGTCATGATGTGCGTTCTTCCGATCCAACGGTGGAGTTGGTCCGTCCATCTGGGTAACCTCGCTTTTCTTTAGTTTTTCCTTTGCCGTATTTTCGGTTTAATTAGGCCACCTGATCAATCCTTAACATCTGGTTCAATTTTCTTCTAATTTGGATCCCCATTGTTCTAGACTTCTACTTGCGTGTTTAATCTTGTTTTCAGCTATCTCTTTTTTTTGCGAGGAAATATTGTTTTCAGCTTGGTTATCATAATTTGCTTCTACCCTCGTTATTTCAATCCTATTTAAGAATTGGGAGGTATTAGCACCCAGACGTACGGGTGGAGTTTTCCATTCATACGGTCCGAACCCACATCCTGCAGCATCGGAGAGTCGGGGGACCAACCAACCAAAACTCCTCTTAGGCTTTTAGCATTGCTATATGAGATAAGGACCTAAGCATACATGCATATGATGCAGACTGTGCAGTCTGTCAACTTGTGGTGAATGCGTGGCAGCATGGGCATATAATTTGAGCACAATCATGCCCTGCTGCATGCATATTTGCACATACATACTACTAGAGAGCTAATTTTCACGCCAATATATATTGCGTATGTATATAGTATGAGTGATACTAGCAACATATTTTTTTTTCTACAAATGCAACACTTGCAACATCCCCGGATAACGGTTGCAACATTTTACGACAACGGTTGCAACATCCTCGGACAACGGTTGCAACATTTTACGACAACGGTTGCAACATCCTCGGACAACGGTTGCAACATCAAAAATAAAAAAACAAAGCATCTAGAAAAAAACGCGTTGGAAAAAATTGCAACATCGTCGTGAACAGTATGCAAAAAAAATTTTTCTACAGATGCAACACTTGCAATATATCCGGATAACGGTTGCAACATCCTAGGACAATGGTTGCAACATCCTAGGATAACGGTTGCAACATACCTGGACAACAGTTGCAACATCTCCGGATAACGGTTGCAACATCCTAGGACAATGGTTGCAACATCCCCGGACAACGGTTGCAACATCCTAGGACAATAGTTGCAACATTTCCGGACAACGGTTGCAACATCCTCGAACAACGAAAGAACGATTGTGGTGCCACTTTGTCGGCCCATATATATATATATATATAACGATCGCGTGAGAGCTAAGACTTATTCTCTCACTTTATAAAGTGTTTAAAAAAAGATTCGAAATCAGATTGGCTAGCCCACCGTTCGTGGTGCTACCCAAATGACCTCAAGAGACTCCTCTCATCGGCCCATTATCAAACGGTAGAATACAAGCAGGCATGTGTTCTACTGGACAAATTCGCCGCGAAAGAGAACACACTTTCTGGGCTTTCTGGGTACTGTTAGGCCCCGCTTGGAAAGTGCGATTTTTCGTCCTGGCTTTCACGTAGGAATCGTGTACCATTTCATGCAAAAATCGTAGGAATTCCTGTGTGGAATTCCAATGGTCCAAACAGCCGTGAAGTTTCTGCGTTTCCACCAAGCCAAGCCAAGGAACGGAGGGCAGTGGCGCGGTGGCAGTGCAGGAAATTGGTGATGGATAGGGCACCAAGGAAAGGAAGCATCAGTTGCATCGTCACCATCAGACTAATTAATTGCATCCTAAGCGTATGAACAGACTGCTTTTATCGGACGCACACCCCATAATATTTCCCTTAAGAATTACTACCTCCTATTTTAAATATACGACGTCGTGTAATACAAAACATAACTACCAAACGTCATATAATAAAGAACGGATGGAGTACTATGCTTTGCGTATCATGTTTCGTTTTTTTTAAAAAAATAGCCCAGTTTAATGTATTATTCCATTTCAAAATATACGATGTGGAATATGAGAGAGTAAATCAGATTGATATATGTTTCTTTTTTAAGATGGATTTATAGATGTTTCGCAATTTCTTTTCTACACCGGTTTTAAAAATAAGACAACTAAACAATCGCAAACTGAGCCATAGTCAACCTTTTTGCCGCGTGGGATACGTCCCAGCCTCCCAGGTGGACTCGGCCGAGGTGGGCCCCACTGCTTCCCTCGCCGGACAAGTCACCCACTAAACCAAACGCAGCGGTTACAGTACAAACGATGAAACAATACCTCGCCGAACCGAACCAACGCAGCAGCAGCAGCAGCTCATCTCCTCGTTAAAGAAACGGCGACTCAGGTCAGAGAGAGTGAGAGAGGGAGGGGGATAAACCCACCGGCCGGCGCCGCCGCGAGAGTGGAGGCGCGCGCGCTTCGACGTGGTGGTGGGCATGGCGAGCAGAGCGGCGGGGCGGGGCGGGAGGCCGCTGCTGGGGGCGGGGCGGTGGTGGGGGGAGGCGCGGGAGGCCGTCGACGGCGATCCTGGCGGCGCTGCTGCTGGCGTCGGCGGCGCTGCTGCTCCTCCTGGCGCTCGGTGCGCTCTCGCTTCCCGCGGGCTCCGACAACGCCGCTCTCGCGCGCCCGCGCTTCCGCAGATCCGCGTTCGAGTCGTGCGTCTCGCCTTGCCTCCAACTCCGCACCCCGCCGTGTTCTTCCTCTCAAGTTTGCTCGCGCCGTTGTCTGTCGGATTGACGTGTTGTTTTTTTTTGTTTGCTGTGCTTGCGTGCAGGAGGCTGGAGAAGGGGGAGCCGTGGACGGAGGTGCTGTCGTGGGAGCCCCGGGCGTTCGTGTACCACAACTTCCTCGTGAGTCTCTCGCCTCATTTGATCTTGGTTTGGAGAAAAAGACGCATCTTTAGGTGTCTTGGTTGCGATTTCGCGTCATGCTTTGGGAGATCTCGGGTTGTTTTTTGTTTTGTTTTGTTTTGACTGTGTTGCAATCTTAGATTAGCGCTTGGTGGAAATGTAGGAGTCTTGCCCATTTGATGCTATTTAGCTTAGCTTCGCGCTTTGCGAGATTCTTTTTTCCTTTATGAGTAAAACATCTGGATGCGTTGCGTAAGGTCTGCAATGCTTGTACTTTAGTTACAGGAGTGCCGAATGAGATTTAGTGATGTTGTGAATTAGGTACGAAAATGTGGATTTAAGGACTTCGTTCCAGATCACCGCTGGCATTTTAGTATTTTACTGCCGATGGCTACTGCACATGGGGACATGGCTCTGATTGATCTCTACATGTGTGAAAAGTTTGAGCAGAGCCAGAGAGTTCGCATTTAGCGATCCTCATTTACAGTCATACAGAGTTTGAAACTGCTTGAGAGACGAGTCAGGAGCTCAAACTCAGGTCTTCGTCTTCAAGCGTATGGCTGGATTTTTTTGTCTTTTTTGGCTCTATGTTAAGCTTCCCTATTGAGCTGAGAAGCTTGAAATGAGCAATGCATTGCTGCAGGCAGATTATAAATACCAACACTGGTGGTCTGGTACATTAGAGAGTCTAGTTGTGATTAGTATGTGAAATGTTTTAGAAAGGTGTTTGTTGCTGATGAGAATTGAGATTGCATAATAGGAAATGAATACATAGCGGCAGTAGTGTCATATTTGTATCCGACTGTAGTTTTACTGCAACTGTTTCTGATCCATGTTTTTGCTACTTTGCTTTGCATAGCAATCAGGGTATGACTGACTTCTATGTTGTTCTCAGTCCAAGGAAGAATGTGAGTATTTGATTTCATTGGCAAAGCCTCACATGAAGACATCAACAGTTGTTGATTCATCAACCGGAGCGAGTAAAGATAGCAGGTTTGGACATCGCACATTCTTCTTTCTTTAGGAAATGTTACCTCAAATGTCGTACGCATTTATGCTTAATGGAACATATTCAGGGTACGAACAAGCTCAGGAATGTTTCTTAGAAGAGGGCAGGACAAAATTATCCGTACAATCGAGAAAAGGATAGCAGATTACACCTTCATACCTGTAGGTATGATGCATTTACCATGGATGTTGAAAGTTGAAGTGTTTGCCTATTATTCTTAGATTTTTGCTAGTATGCTTAGCAAACATTTTTTTACCACTGGAGTTAAGGTTTGAACTGTACCTTTTAACACAGCTAACTTGTACGTGTTGACAATTTCTCAACTGTATTTCGCTATAAATTGAAATACCACCTGAAAAATTGAGTAAATAATAGAACTTAAGTTCTACAAAGCATAACTACAAATTTCATTTTTAGGCCCTATATACAGATGCAGTGGTCTGCCTTATCGCATAACTCCAAATTTTGGTTTATCTTGTAGTACTGTGTGTCACTGATTCAACAAAAGTTACACTTGCTTGCGACGTAATTTGAACACTTAACTATCGAGCTGTGGAACCTACTACGCAAAGTTTTAGTACATGTACAGAGTTCAATTGCACTGCATTTTGGTGATCTGGTACTAACAGAGTAATGTCCAGATAAAATTAGAGTAATGTCCAGATAAAATTATTAAGTCCATACATTTTGCCTCCTACTAGCTTACAGCCTCCATACTGGCAGTACGTGCAAGTTTACATTGCCTCACCTCAACTCCAGTTGGTACAGCCGATAGTCGGAGACCCTGACCGGATCTATAATAATACTAGTATCCTGGCAGTCACAAATAGTTGAATTTTGTTGCTTTCGAGTTGTGTACTCTGCAAGATTATGAATGATAGCTAGGTATAGTTTTCATTCTATTATTACATTTAAATTGAGTTACACGTCTTGTTAGATGAAAACAGTTCGGTGCCCATATGGCCCGCGGCACCCACTATCTGTCTATCTTGACCATTCCGCATGCGTCGAGATTGGTTGCCTTCCTGAGAGATTAGATGCTAGTAGAGTTAACCATTTGTTTATTCTCCTGTGGTGCTAAGACGTCTCTGACAGGTTCAGGCCTTGTGTCCCCTTGTCGTGCACCACGAAATCAGCTCTGTGGCTGACATTTTGCCAGCAAGACCTTTGCCATTAATTTCACGTAGTGTGTGAAGAAAAAATAAATTAAAAACTTGGTATCTGTGCAAGGGTTCCAAAAATTGTACATGGCAAACTGTACCAAGAATTGTTGACAAAATTTACATATGTACTGAATTGTGCACTTCGTTAGATTTAATACACCCTTGAAAAAAAATTCACAATTTTTTGGAACAATGTACATTTTAATAAAATCTGGGTAGTTTTACATGAATACGTGCTGAGCATGATGTAGTACATGTCAAAGTCAACCTTCTCATATTTAACTGAATGGTACATGGTTTACTCTACCAAAAACTATGAAAGGATTTGTGTACTAAATTGTGCACTCCACTAGATTTAGTACATCCTTAAAACCTCTTTGGGTTTTTGAAGCAATACATCATGTACTTTTAGTTAAACATGGGGTTTGACTGACATATAGTATATTTTGATATAAAAAAAATACTGAGGCACATTATACATACCCAACAAGGTAACAAGGTACATGAGGGATCAAATTCCCAACTCCATTTTCTGCACACAAAAAATATTAATAATGAATTACAGCAATATCTGATGGCTAGTCCTAAATGTAAATAACAATAATGAAGTGCACCTAGTTTTTTTTTATCATAGATCCTCAGTTGCTTTCTACTGCAAGTATACTTCAAATGTCATTTCAATTTATCTTTGTTCTTATTTCATAAATTCGCAGAGAATGGTGAGGGTCTTCAAGTTCTCCACTATGAAGTTGGACAGAAGTATGAGCCTCACTTTGATTACTTTCATGATGATTTCAACACCAAAAACGGGGGCCAGCGTATAGCTACTTTTCTTATGTATCTGTATGTATTCTAATATTGGTCTTTATATATATGCAATATTGATGATTCAATTGACATTCTTTTTTTGGTGACAATTGATATGATTAGTTCGGATGTTGAAGAGGGTGGTGAGACTGTGTTCCCTTCTGTTAAAACTAATAGTAGCTCATCACCATTTTATAATGAGCTGTCTGAATGTGCAAAGAGGGGTCTATCTGTCAAACCGAAGATGGGAGATGCATTGCTTTTCTGGAGCATGAGGCCTGATGGAACCCTGGATCCACCAAGCCTGCATGGTGAGATTCTAATATTTTATTCCATGACAAATTGCTCTGCATTGAAGGGTTATGCCACAATACACTGATACCTCTATTTTCCTGTAATTTCCTTTAGGTGGATGTCCAGTGATAAAAGGTGACAAATGGTCATCTACAAAGTGGATGCGTGTTCATGAGTACAAAATTTAGACATAAGAAACCAGAGATCTGAGGTACTGGTCAACTTTTTTGGTCAGAAATTAACATGGTGCTTGCGCTGTATATGTTTTTAAGTCTGCCAACCATAGAAGTAGGGCTGGACCTCCAGCCTGCACCATCCTCTCTTTTTTCCTCATTAATTCAACATTTGAGGTCAACTCTGAAGATATTATACATTTCAAATTTATCGGGGATTTTTTTCCAACTCTTTGCAGGTTATGCAGCTATTCAAATTTTGTGGACGTTTTTGCACATGCTGAGGACTTCAATTTGACAATTTTCCATAGAAGATCGTTTACAGTTTTTCTAGCTGTGACCAAGGCTTTGTCGTAGTCACTATGTTGTAGGCTTATGAACCATGATCATTCAGAGAAGATGGATGCGTTGAGTGTATAAATAATCATTGCCTTCCTAATGCAAATCAAGATAGATTGTCTGTAGACTGATTAGTGAAAAGAGCATTTTTTGTGTGGTTTGTGCTGTCAGGATCATCTGTTCTTTCTTCCAGGTTTTCATTCAGGTGCTATATGTTTAGCAGTCCTGAAAAGGTGCCCACGTTTTGATTTCAGCATTGCAGTGCTGATTTCTGATGAAATCATGAAAGCTCCTTTTCTACCCTATCATGCTACGACAACGAGCTACTGAAAAATGATCAGCCTGAACTGAGTACGGAATCGAGGATAAACTCAAATCGTGTTTGCTCAAGCATTGTGCTTAAGCTTGGATTCAGATGGTCAAGCGGTCAGGGAGTATTTGTTCTTGTTGATTCGGTTAACTCATATTCATCTTCAAGAAAGCAGGAATGATGTTTTTGTTTGGAAATGCTCATCATCTTCGGTTTACACTGCAAGATCAGCTTACAAGATGTTTTTTCAAGGCTTGATAAGGATGTCGTGTAGCAAGCAGTTGTGGAAAGCTAAGGCGCCGTTGAAAGCAAAAAAATTCATGTGGCTTGTCATTCATAAGAGGTGTTGGATCTATGTGTTAATGTGTTATGTATGCACAAGAACAAGAGACGGTGGATCATCTTTTCGCTCAATGTGTGGTAGCCCGACAGTTCTGGTTCATTATTCTGTTTTCCTCAGGTTATAGCGTGGTTTTAGACTGGTGGAGTCAAGCGCGTGGAACTGTTCTTAAGGAAAGGCGTTGTAACACCCTGACCCGTCACCTAGGTCTGAAATGCTACCACTACACATAATCATTATAAACTTTGCGTGGCAAATTTAACAATTAAACATATTACAACAACAATAGTGAAACATCCAGGGAGAAAGGTTTGCATGAGAACTACGTGTGACGTGGATGATCTATTCTCTCTTTCCGAAGCATGTCACTTGCAACGATCACCTAAAAAAAACATTAACAAGTAAGGGTGGGTCCGAAGACTCGGCAAGCACATAATAGAGATGATAATCACTGCCACACAAACATAAACACATCCATTTCATTATTTTCATCATACCTTCTCTTTAGTGCAATGCACCACCATTCTACATGCTCATGCTCATATGCATCTCATCAGCTGATACCGGTATCACGGAGTGTTCATCCGTCGATGAAACACTCTTCCCCCATCTTCGTTAAGATAGAGTCCTTACATTGTCGGACTTTATCCAGTCCCTACAGATGTAAGACTTTATCTAGAGCACACCGGATTAGTCATGTAACTTTCTAACTGACCTCACTGGAATAGTTACATGACTTTTTCACCGACCTGGTTCATGCATTCTTGCCATGATGCAAGTGCACATGTCCATTATCATTAACATGAATCATCATTGTCATCATTAACAAGGTAGTCTCATTGCTCACCTTGTCCCATCATCATTGCCATCAATATGAAACCATTATCATGTAAACATCATCATTTAACATTACCAAGTCAGCATTCTTATGTAAACACTACTATGCAAGCATCATCACATGAGTATTATCATGTAAGCATCCTCATGTAAACATTACCATGTAGGCATCATCACATAACATTATCATGTAAACACTACCGCGTAAGCATCATCACCTAAACACTACCGCGTAAGCATCATCACCTAAACACTACCACGTAAGCATCATTACCTAAACACTACCGCATAAGCATCATTACCTAAACACTACTACGTAAGCATCATTACCTAACGTTACCATGTAAGCATCATTACCTAAATATTATCATGTAAGCATCATCATGTAAACATTTCCATATCAGCATCATCATGTAAACATTATCATATCACGCAAACATCACATATTTCGTAGCACTAATAGGCTATCGCTCTACCATGCACTTGCCGGTTAACCAAACGGAGCGGAGTAACGTGCGGTTGACGCCGTTTCCGAACCTCCACCTGAGCAGGCATTCAACCAGACTCAGAACATTTCACAATACATGCACTCATATGAACGTCGTTGATCCTATGCGCACAACGACGCGAGCAACCCCTCTCACCGGCATTATTCCACTAAACCGGTGCCAAAATATTAACATGATTAGGGTTTGCTTCTACTAACCTTGCAAATAAAATTTTATGCGCGCCCTTAAATTTCTTTCTCCTCTTTCACTTACCCCATTTTTCTTCTCTCCTTTGTTCTCTTTCTTTCTTTTCTTTCTAACCCCTTTTTCCTTCTGGCCGAAGCCACTCGGGCCTGCAGCCTTAGCATTTCACCTCCCCCTTTCCTCATCCACTCAATCTCTCACTCTCTCTCTCCCGTTGGTTCTCCCGGCCTCCTGCCTCCTGCCTGTTGGGTCCGGCGCATCGCGCCCAGCGTCGCCTCGCCGGAGCCGCCTCCTGCCTGTGTTGCCACCCTCTGGTTCCTCTCCTCTTGGCAGCCGGCCGCTCGGCCAGCGCCGCCACCCTCTCTCTGGCGTCCTCTCCTCACGACGCCACCTCCTCCCCTGGCGCCGCCTCCGCCCCGGCACTCGGCCGGCGCCGCCTCAACGCCGCCTCTGCTCGGCTCGTCGCCTGCTCGGGCCGCTTCACCAGCCCGCTTCCCATGGCGCCACTTCCGCACCTCTCCCACGCCGGCCATGGTCAGCGCCCGGCTCGGCCTCCGGCCGCCGTGCTCCTACCCTATGCTCTGCCGCCCAAGCTCCACCCCAGGTACCCTTCATTACCCTCCTTCCTTGTTCTTCTTCTCTGCTCATTGCTTGTGGGTGTTTGAGGAGATGAAGTTGGGATGGGGTGTGGGGTCTTGGTTTGGGGAAAAAATGGAATGGGAGGGGGTGTTGGCCTGAGGGCTTGGTCTTATCCCTTCCTCTCATCTCTCTCTCTCTACTCTCTCTCTCTCTCCTCTCTCTCTCTCTCTCCCACTGTGGAGAGGTAATTGGTAAAGTCTTGAGTCTCGGTTTTACTTCCTTCCCTTCTATCCTTACTGGCATTACATTCCATCTCCCTTAACAGAATTCGACACATCAGAATAAAATGAAGCAACTGGACATAAAAATACCTCTAACTCGTGCCCGTAGTGAACGACTCCGGGTACTTCTCGCGCATGCGAGACTCCAATTCCCAAGTCGCTTCTCGCTCATATTGATGCGACCATAGCACCTTAACATACTTTATCGATCTGTGCCTCAACACGCTCTCCGATTCCTCCAGAATCCGAACTGGACGAGTCTCGAAGGTGAGGTCTTGCTTAAGGGACAACGGTTCTAGCACAATCTCATGCTCCGAATCCCTTAAGTACTTTCTCAACATAGAAACATGAAACACATTGTGCACTCCTTGCATGGACCCAGGAAGGTCCAGACGATATGCCAACTTTTCAATTTGTGCCAGAATCGGAAATGGCCCAATGTACCGCGGTTAAGCTTCCCTTTGGTACTAAATCGCACAACTCCTATAGTGGTAGACACTCTCAGGAGCACCTGATCCCCCATTTTTGACTCTAAGTCGTGCCTCCTCACATCCGCATAGTTTTTCTGCTTACTCTGGGCAGCTAGCGGATTCTGTCTAATCTCCGCGACTCGTTCCACTATTTGTTGGACACAATCCGGACCCAGAATAGCCTTTTCATCTACGGCATCCCAACAAGGTGACGATCTACATTTCTGTCTATACAGAACTTCGAATGGCGTTGCCCGAACACTAGAGTGGTAGCTGTTGTTGTAGGCAAACTCCACGAGTGCCAAATGATCCTCCCAACTACCTTTTCAGGACAAGACATAAGATCTCAACATGTCCTCTAGTGTTTGAATAGTGCGTTCGGACTGCCCATCCGTCTATGGGTGGAAAGCGGTACTAAATTGTAGCTTCGTGCCCAGTGCGTCCTGCAAACCCTTTCAAAACATGGAGACAAACTTGGCATCCATATAAGAAACTATCGTCTTGGGCACACCATGCAATCTTACTATCTCACGCACATAAATGGGTGCCAAGTCACTTGCCGAGTTCATTGTACGAATAGGGATGAAGTGCGCGGATTTACTAAATCGATCCACCACTATCCAAATTGCGTCCTTACCTCGCTAGGTACGAGGTAAGCTGACTACAAAATCCATGGTAATGTCATCCCATGGCCACTGAGGAACATCCAAAGGTTGCAATAGCCATGCGGGACGCTTATGCTCAGCCTTCATCTGCTGGCAAACCCCGCAAGACGCCACATAGCGAGCGACATCCACTTTCATCCTCTTCCACCAAAGGCTCTTTTTCAAATCCCGATACATCTTGGTCTCCCCAAGATGTACCATGTACGGGGTTTAATGAGCCTCTCTCAATATATCATCATTATCCTGAGCCTTTTGTGGCATGCAAAGACGGCCCTTAAACCGCAATACGCCCAACTCATCAAGGCTAAAGTCCCCCATTTTTCCCTTCATCAAGGCGCTTCCTCACTCGTTGAAACAACCGATCATGTGGTTGCGCTTCTCTCACCCGCTCCGGAATTGCCAATTCTAGCAGCAGCTACGACTCAGCTAGTACTGTACCAGCATAACAATAAGCTATTCCTATTCGATCGAAGTCAGCAATAAGACAACTTAGAGTGGATGGTGTCTCCTTGCGACTAAGGGCATCCACAACCACATTCGCCTTGCCCGGATGGTACTGGATAGTGAGATCATAGTCCTGATCAATTCCAGCCACCTTCTTTGCCTCAAATTCAACTCTTTTTGCGTAAAGATGTACTTGAGACTCTTGTGATCAGTAAAGATATCACAAGACTCTCCATACAAATAGTGCCTCTAAATCTTTAGAGCAAAAACCACTGCGGCTAGCTCTAAATCGTGAGTAGGGTAGTTCTGCTCATGCTTCTTCAACTGTCGTGAGGCATACGTAATTACTTTGCTGTCTTGCATGAGCACGCAACCCAGACCCACACGTGAGGCATCCGAGTAGACTGTGAAACGCTGCCCTGGCTCAGGGAGGATGAGAACAGGGGCAGTAACTAACTAAGTCTAGAAAACTTCTCACTTCTTTAACATTAGTTGGTCTCTTCCAGTTCACTACAGTCAAAATCTTGGATGGATCTACTAAAATACCCTCCTGGTTAATCACATGACCCAGGAGGCCTACTTCAGAAATCTAAAACTCACACTTTTTTAATTTAGCAAAGAACTGATTCTCCCTCAGAGTCTCAAGCACGAGCCTCAAATGCCGCTCATGCTCTCCCTTAGTCTTGGAATAAATCAGGATATCGTTGATGAACATAACCACAAAGTCATCAAGATACTTATGCAGCATATTGTTCATCGTCTCCATAAAGATAGCAGGGCATTCGTTAGTCCAAAGGACATAACTTTATACTCATAGTGCCCATGCCTTATAGAGAAAGCGGTCTTTTCTATAACTTGCTCTAGCACTCGAACCTAGTTATACCCAGATTGCAGATCAATCTTGGAGAACACCTTGGCTCCCTTCAATTGATCAAACAATTCCTCGATGCGAGGCAAAGGGTATTTATTCTTGATGATCACTTGATTAAGAGCACGATAGTCAACGCACATGCGCCAATTCCCATCCTTCTTCTCAGTGAATAGGACAGGGGCTCCCCAAGGTGACACTACGACAGATCAACCCCTTAGACAACAAATCATTCAATTGCTTCTTCAATTCTTCCTGGAAAGGCCGTGTGCCAGGAACAAGATCAATCCTAAACTCCACATCCCTTTCGGGTGGCATACCCGAAAGCTCTTCGGGAACTACATTGGAATACTCACACACCCCTGGGATATCCCCAAGGCGTAGCATTTGTCGATGACGTAGGTGTCGGCTTCCATTTGATAATACTAGAGGGGTTCTGACGACAAACCCGCTCCATATGGCCCAGCCGACCATATTGCCGACACTCTCCCGTCCAAGAACATTCAGCAGCACGGTGCCCCCCGCCGCACTTACACATCATGCCCTGCCCTAGGACAGGATGATAGGCTGGGGTCGCTGATGACGTACGAGGCATTGTAGAAAACGGCCTCGAAAATTTAAACTTGGACGACTGCAGGGGACGCTAGCCCCACTTAAACTTCTTGGGAGTAGGTCGCTGAGTTGACCCACCCTCCTCGCTAAAACTCCTCTCCTGGTCACTACCAGAAGCGCTTGGACCACCCATGGGTTGCGGTCCTTTAGTGAGCTGCATCTCCATTTCTATCCCTTTGGCCTGCTCTACCACTGACCTAAAGTCACGTGGCGCAGTGGCTTCCATAATATGCCGAAACTCAGAGTTGAGCCCTCAGCGAAACCTTTTAGCCTTCTCTAGATCATTGCCCGCGACCAATGGTACGAAATGGATTAGATCGTTAAATCCCTGCTTCGTACTCAGCTACGGTCATCTTCCCATACACGTAGGTTGACAAGGCGACCTCCATACTCTTCATAAAAGATTCCGGGTAGTACTTCGCCTTGAACTGCTCGACGAAGATCTCCCAAATAGCGGGACCGTGGGTAGGGGTCCTAGCTGAAAGGACTCCCTCTCACCAGATGTCCGCTTGACCCTTTAACTGGAATGCCACATAGCGAGCTCTCAGCTGTGAGCTCATCTCTAGGGCTTCAAATTGCCTTATCATAAAGCGCAACCAATCCGCAGCTTGGATTGGTGTTTCCGCCCCATCGAAGGTGTCTAGACGTAAGGCCAACCCATCCTTGCCTCTAGCATGGTTGGAACAACGATGGAAGTACCATAGCGAATGCAATAAGCGGCGGCGACTACCAGCGCTTATTAGCGAAGCGCACGGACCTCTTCCATAATTTCTCGCAACAAAGCCGAAGACCTTGCCTGATTCTCAGCTACAGACTGCTCAGCGGAAACAACCTCTGCATCAGGTGTTTCTTGCTGAACCTCAAGCGGTGACTCGCTTGAGCACGACCACGCCATGACTGCGACCTCTACCTCTACTCCTCGGCATTTCTGTTAACCAAGCATTCACACAATCAATTCACAACAATTACCTCGAAACATTGCACATCAACAACATACTAACTAAAACATAGATGCATCACTTGACCCGAAAAAACCCATCCTACTGTGCACCAGAGTGTGTCAAGTTTAATTTAATTGTTTGGCCTATGTCAAGTTTTAGTAACTAATCAACCTATGTCTAAACTTTTCACCACGGACCTAACGCCCGCTCTGATACCAACTGTAACACCCCGACACGCCACCTGGGTCCGGAATGCAACCACTACACATAATCATTACAAACTTTGTGCAGCCAATTTAACAATTAAACGTATTACAACAACAAAAGTGAAACATCTAGGGAGAGAGGTTTGCATGAGAACTACGTGTGACGTGGATGATCTATTCTCCCTTCCCGAAGCATGTCACTTGCAACGATCACCTAAAAAAACATTAACAAGCAAGGATGAGTCCGAAGACTCAGCAAGCACATAATAGAGACGATAATCACTACCACACAAATATAAACACATCCATTTCATTATTTCCATCATAACTTCTCTTTAGTGCAATGCACCACCATTCTACATGCTCATTTGCTCATTGCATTGCCCATGTATGCGAATGCACCATCATACTCATGCTCATATGCATCTTATCAGCTGATACCAGTATCGCGGAGTGCTCACCCGTCGATGAAACACTCTTCCCCCATCTTCGTTAGGATGGAGTCCTTACATTGTCGGACTTTATCCAGTCCCTACAGATGTAAGACTTTATCTAGAGCACATCGGATTAGTCATGTAACTTTCTCACCGACCTCACCGGAATAGTTACATGATTTTCTCACCGACCTGGCTCATACATTCTTGCCATGATGCAAATGCACATGTCCATTATCATTAACATGAATCATCATTGTCATCATTAACAAGGTAGTCTCATTGCTCACCTTGTCCCATCATCATTGCCATCAACATGAAACCATTATCATGTAAACATCATCATTTAACATTACCAAGTCAGCATTCTCATGTAAACACTACCATGCAAGCATCATCACATGAGTATTATCATGTAAGCGTCCTGATGTAAACATTACCATGTAGGCATCATCACATAACATTATCATGTAAACATTACCACGTAAGCATCATTACCTAAACACTACCACGTAAGCATTATTACATAAACATTACCGCATAAGCATCATTACCTAAACACTACCACGTAAGCATCATCACCTAAACATTACTGCATAAGCATCATTACCTAAACACTACCACGTAAGCATCATTACCTAACGTTACCACGTAAGCATCATTATCTAAACATTATCATGTAAGCATCATCATGTAACAATTTCCATATCATCATCATCATGTAAACATTATCATATCACGCAAACATCACATATTTCGTAGCACTAATAGGCTATCGCTCTACCATGCACTTGCCTGTTAACCAAGCGGAGCGAATAACGTCTTGGTTGACGCCGCTTCGAACCTCTATCTGAAAGGGCATTCAACGGACTCTTTAACATTTCACAATACATGCACTCATATGAACGTCGTTGATCCTACACGCACAACGACGCGGGCAACCCCTCTCACCGGCATTATTCCACTAACCCGGTGCCAAAAATATTAACACGATTAGGGTTTGCTTCTACTAACCTTGCAAATAAAATTTTATGCGCGCCCTTAAATTTCTTTCTCCTTTTTCACTTACCCCCTTTTTCTTCTCTCCTTTCTTCTCTTTCTTTCTTTTCTTTCTAACCCCTTTTTCCTCTGGCCAAAGCCGCCCAGGCCTGCAGCCTTAGCATTTCACCTCCCCCTTTCCTCATCCACTCAATCTCTCACTCTCTCTCTCTCTCTCTCTCTCTCCGTTGGTTCTCCCGGCCTCCGCCCGGCGGTCCCACAGATCGCGCCAGCCGCCTCATGAGCTGCCTCCCATGTGCACCGCCACCCTCTGGTTCCTCTCCTCTTGGCCACCGGCCGGCTCTGGCCCGGCACTGCCACCCTCTCTCTGGCGCCCTCTCCCTCACAGCGCCACCTCCTCCCCTACGGCACCACCTCCGCCCACCGGCACTCGGCCGGCCTTGGCCTCAGCGCCGCCTCTGCTGGCTCGTCGCCTGCTTGGCAGCTTCACTAGGCTCGCTTCAGGCGCCACTTCCGCTCCTCTCCCACGCCCGGCCATGGCTGCACCCGGCTCGGCCTCCGGCCGCCGTGCGCCTACCCTATGCACTGCTGCCGCCCAAGCTCCACCCCTAGGTACCCTTCTCTTACCCCTCCCTTCCCTTGTTCTTCTTCTACCGCCGGCTGCTTGTGGGTGTCTGGGGAGATGAAGTTGGGATGGGCTGTGGGGTGCTGGTTGGGGGAAGAAATGGAATGGGAGGGGGTGTTGGCCTGTGGGCTTGGTCTTATCCCCTTCTCTCTGCCTCTCTCTCCGCCTCTCTCTCTCCTACTGTGGAGAGGTAATTGGTAAAGTGCAGTCTCAGTTTTTACTTCCCTTTCCCTTCTATCCTTACTGGCATTACAGGCATCGTGGTTTTGATGTTTTAGTAATTCTAGTTCGGCAAGTGTGAAAGAAAGGAATGCGTGGGTTTTTTTTAACAAATATTGCACTATTCAAGGAGTTCAAGAATTAATCCGTCAAGAAGGCCTCCTTTAGTGCGATGTAGGAGCGTCAAGCCTTAGGCCTTGGATAGTGTAGTTTTGAGCTTTTTTGTTCTTGTTAGCGGCGGTCGTTTCTACTGATCGCGTTGTTCTTTCTAAATAGTATCAAACTGGTTGTTTTGTTTTGTTGTTATTGTTCTTCTTATTCTATTAATGAATGACATGTAAGTTCTTTGCGTGTCCTCGAAAAAAATGGTCGAGCACAATCATGGGCTCAAGCATAGAACAATAAATCGATAGTGAGTGAGCACAACATCCCTCGTAGACCAAAACACTCTCATTAGAACATTTCGCCAAGGATCATAAATTTTACAATAATAAACAGTGTAATCCTTATAGAAGTTCTATATAATTCCTATGCTTCAAACATCTTAATTAGGCCTAGTTTGAATTACATGAATATTATAGAAAATTTGTAAGAGAAAATATCCGTCCTCACTAAGGTTCCTTGCGAAATTCATATTGGATTCTTACAAAATGTGATAGTCGATTTTGCTTAAAAATATCTAAAAAAATCTTCGCTTAAAAATATTTTGTAGAGTAGTTAAGGATCGGCTAAATGAGGTATCCCAAGGGAAAAACAGATGCATATCCTCTCGCCTTGTTGGCGAAGAGTGCGATCTTTGCATCGACGACGAGCCCAGGGCGTCGGCGGTGCCGCCTTGGTGATCACGGACAACATGAAGGCCTTAGCCCAGCACCCCACGCTAGGTCTGGGAAGCTCTTCTGGATACTTCGGCGATGGGTGTTGTGACACTTGTACCCCTAGCGCGGCGGGTGTTCGGACGGTTCTGCCCTCGGGGCCGGTGGGGATTCACTCCGGTGAAAAGTCGAGTTTGCCCTCGAAGACGCCGGAGGAAGCTTCTCGCGATTGTGGTTCTGGAGGCTGCATCACCCGTCAGTTTGCTAGGGTTTCGATCGTAGGGGACGAGGCTGTGACGCGCGTCGGAGAAGGCCAGAGGCGAGGAGGTAATTTTTCGGCGGCGCATCGCTTTGGTACGTCTCTCGCCGATCTGTTCTCACATTCTTGGCGGAGTATTCCTCGTTCCGAGTGGCTCTGGGTTCCCAAAGGAGCTTGCGCCGGAGAGTTAGGTTTTCCTCCTACCTCTCGTGAGATCCGTAGATTGGGTGGTCGCGCGAGGGTGGTTAATAGGATTCAAGATCCTCCACCGCTTACGCGTTCTTTTGTTGAAGTTGTTCGGGGTGATCCGATGGATAGAGGAAGGGGTCGCTACCCGCGGCGATTTGGGAGAGGAGATCGTAATAGTGGGGAGAAAAGATCTGCTCCGGAAGATTGGATGATTGAAGATGATTTGTTGGTGGAAGAGGATATGAGATCGAAGCTTCGCCGAGATTCGGAGCAGAAGTGGCGAAGCCATGAGAATCAACATGGGGGTCTATCTAAATCAGTGCATAATTTGGTTTGCATGATGGGAATAGGGATCGTTTGAACCTCGATTTGGGGGTTATGGCCGAGGTAATTTTAATCAAGGGAGCAATTGGCACTATGATTCTCGCAGAGATTTTTTCGGATAGAGCAGAAGGGGCTCGTTGGGGTGATAACTCTAGAGGGGAATTTTGAGGGGCTCTCGGTGATAGAGGTGGTCTCAGAGAAGACACCTCTAAAAATACGAACCCTAAAGATTCTTCTGTTGATCTTGGTAAAGGGGATAATTCTAAAAAAGTGTGGGGTGAAATCGGACCTATCTTTGGGGTGTTGAGACACGAAGATCATGGTACTTGTTTGAGATGTCTACAATCGGGTCATCATCAAGCGGATGCACAAATATGCCGGTGTGTTATATTTGTAAGAAATCTGGCCATTCGACCTCACGCTGTCCTGATGATACTAATAACATTGGTTTGAAGCTTTATGGTTTTGGGATTCCAGGCCATGGATTTTACAGCTTACATGCTCCGGGTTTGAAGCTTTCGGAATTGCAGGAAGCATCAGGGGTGCTGAGCATCAAAGAAGGTACTGCTACTGTGTCTAAGATCGAAGCTGAATTGAAACACCTAATTCAAGCGAATTGGGACTGGAAGGTTCGGAAGCTCTCAGATTCTGAATTTGGGGTGGTTTTTCCTTCTAAAGCAATGCTGGAAACTTGGTCGAAGGCTAGGAGTGTGGAATTGGCTTTACACTCCATCAAGGCCAAGATTGGAAAATCCAATTTAGATCCGGAAGCCTCTTTTGTGCTTAAGGCAGGTTGGGTTAAAGTCTCAGGCATCCCTAGTCCTGCTAAGACTACTGCTATTGTTAAAGAGATAGCTAGTACAGTTGGGGAGACTGTGGAAGTGGATGAGATAAGCTTGTTGAGAACTGATCCTGTGAGAGTGAAAGTACTTAGTAGGGATCCAACAAAAATTAATTGTTTTGTGGAAATCTTTATAAATTCGATGGGGTATGAAATTAAGTTTGAAGCGGAAGGAGAGGATATTAAAAAGAAAGGGGCACCTGTTTACGACCATTTTCATAAAATCCATAAACACAGAAAAGATGAGGACGAAGATGATGAGGATGAGGAAGACTCACACAGCAGTAATCATAATTTGGAGTGGCAAAATCTGGTTGAGAAATTTGGAGGGAATGCCACGAAGACCTCGGAGCAGCAGGGTGATGGAGATTCTGACAAAAATAAGGGGAAACAACATCATGGGATGGGGGAGGCTACTAAAGAGCAGGAAGGGACTAACATATTGGAGGAAAAGTTGGTAGAGGGTAAGGTTCATCCTGAACAAAAGGATTTAGTTTCAACTTTGCAGACACAACAGTCTACCTCAGCAGATCAGTATGATGAAGGGGGGTCCAAGGTTGATCCCACTATTAGAGGCAATCTGGAGGTATCTTGTGTTTCTGGAAAGTCTGACAAGGATTATATGTCTTTGTTGAGGGATATTGATAGCAATGCTCTAGCTATAGTGCCTTTGGCTTATAGCTGTCCTGTTGAAACCTCTCAAACACATCAGCTTGAGAGAATGGTGGCTTTGCTTGAAGATGGAAGGATAAGTTTTAACGTCGATGAGCATGTTGACTCTGAAGAGGAAGCGACCAAGAAGGAGATGGTGGTGGTTACTGAAGCAGGTGAGACCCTGAAAGAAGAAAATGTAGTGACTAAACAGATACTTCCTGAGGAGAAGGCTCTTGATGCTAGAGAGACTGAGATCATTAAAGGTGATAGGGGTGTGGTATTCCAGGATATCTGGTGGATGTTGAGCATGAGAAAGAATCTGGTGTTGGGGTGTCTTCTGAAAAATCTTTTAAGGGTGGCCAATTAAACATTTGTGAAAGGTCTACCACAGGGGAGGAAAATGGTGGTTGGTTGTCTACTAATAGAAGAGGGAAGAAAAGCAGAGTTTCTGACCGTGTTGTGGCAATTAGAAAAAGCTCCAAGATCCAAGACCAGGGGATACCTATAGAAAAGAAGGCTTCCAAACTTAAATCCATTCAGAATCTGGAATCCCCAGGTATTTTTGAAAATCCCTTTCATGTCCTTAATAATGCTTCTAGTACTTATTTAGAACAAATTGCTACTGCTTGTGATATTACTTTGGGGAATCAACACAAAAACTCTAGAGATATCATTTCAGCAATGCAGTATCAGGAAATTGTTAGAGTCGCATTGGTTAAAGCTACTCAAGTAAAAGCTGAGAAAGAAGCTAGTGAGATCAGGGGTGAGACCGAAAGCAGTGATATCGGGGTGACTACCACTGAGACAGAAAATGTGGATAAAAAGGGTATGACAGGTTTTAAGCTGAACAGAAAAGTGGACAGTAAGCTCAAAAGGAGGGGTGCAGGTGACAAAACATGAAGTGTTTGTTTTGGAATATTAGAGGTTTGGGGCAGGCGGCCAGAAGGAGACAGCTCAAAGAGATGCTTTATGCAGAAAAGTTTAATATTATTGGGGTGCAGGAGACTATTAAGAAAGATTTCTCAGCAAGAGAGCTTAATAACTTGGATTGTGGCTTTCACTTTAAGTGGCATTGGGTTCCAGCTATAGGACATTCTGGAGGTATTACATTTGGGGTCAAAGAAGATCTCTTTGAAGTGGAAAGTCTTGATCTTTGGTAGTTACTTTGTGAGCATGGGGTGCGAAATAGAATCACTAATTTTAGATGGGAAGTGATTGTGGTTTATGGCCCAGTCAATCATGATTTATCTGAGGCTTTCTTGGAGGAATTGGACAGAAAATGTAAAAGCACTATTCTGCCTTTGGTTATGGGGGTGACTTTAACTCGATTAGGAATCTGGGATAAAAATCTTGGTAAAGTGAATAATAGTCGATGGTAATGTTCAATGAGTTTATTTACGAGAACAAACTCACGAAGTCAACAAAAAGGGAGCCAAATTTACTTGGACCAACAAGCAGGCCAGTCCTATCATGGTAAATCTGGACAGAATTTTTGTTTCAACTGATTGGGCTATTAAATTCCCCCTTTGCCATGTTTAGTGCCTGATCAGAGTGGGTTCAGATCACAGTCCTTTGCTTCTGAATTCTGGGGAGGGTGAGTTAATTAAGTCAGGGAGATTTCATTTTGAAAAAAAGTGGATGTGTCATGAGAACTTTAAGGACCTTATTCAAATTAAGTGGAAGGAGATTAATAGTAGAGTTCCTGATGCGTGCTACTCTATGGAAAGATGGAATGGTGGCTTGGCTTCTTTAAGAAGATTTCTGAGAGGTTGGGGTGCTAACTTGAATGGTGATTATAAACTGAAGAAGGTAAGGATCTTGGAGCAACTTAAAAGGCTTGATCTCATAGCAGAGGATATGGGTCTGAATCATGAGGAATGGATACTGAGATATTCTTATGAGGCGGATTTAGAAAAACTTTATGAAACAGAAGAGTACCACTAGCAACAAAGAGGGAAAGTTAATTGGATAACTCAAGGGGATGCCAACACGGGTTTCTTCCATATGTGTGCTAATGGCAGAAGAAGAAAGAATCAGATTCTCAGTATAGAACATGAAAATGAAATTTTGCAAGATAAGGATAAGATCAAAGAACATATATATGATTTCTATAAAAACCTGTTTGGCTTAGGGGGAGGTCAAGAGGTGGGCTTAGCAGATGGTTTTTGGGGTGATTCCTCTAGGATCTCGGAGGAAGATAACATCTTTTTGCTTGAGGATTATACTGAAGAAGAGGTGTTGAAAGTTATTAAGGAGCTCCCTCTTAACTCAGCGCATGGCCCGGATGGCTTTCCTAGCTTCTTTTATAAGGAATTCTGGGGTGTGTACAAGAAGCAATTCATGAACCTAGTTAGGGATTTAGTTTCAGAGACTTGGACTGAGAAGATTAAACTTGGGTGATCACTTTGATACCTAAACTTAAAGATGCTAACAATATTAGCGATGCAGCCGATTTGTCTCCTAAATGTCGGTTTCAAAATCTTAACCAAATTACTAGCTAATAGATTGGGGACTTTGGCAGATAAGATCATCAATGCTAGTCAGTCGGCTTTTATTAGAGGAAGAAACATTTTGGATGGGGTGGTAGTTCTTCATGAAATCTTTCATGAGTTCGAGTTTCTAAAAAGAAAGGGTGATTCTAAAGCTAGACTTTGAAAAAGCTACGATAAAATTAACTGGAGTTTTTTTAGAGGAAGTAATGAAGAGCAAAGGTTTTTCCGAAAAATGGATTAAAATCATTATGAGTTCGATCGAGAGGGTAAGGTCAAGATCAACATTAGCGGGAGTTGGGTCCTTATTTCAACACCTATAGAGGTTTGAGACAAGGTGATCCACTCTCCTCTCGCTCTTCAATCTGGCGATCGATGCTTTGTGCGAGATTATACACAAAGCACATGATGAGAGTTTGATTAAAGGGGTGATATCGCATTTAATCCCTGGGGGTGTGCCGATTCTGCAATATGCCGATGACATAGTTCTGATGATAGAGCCTGAAGAAAATCATCTCTTGAATATGAAATTCTTGCTTTATTGCTTTGAGTGGATGTCAGGTCTGAAAATCAATTACCACAAAAGTGAAGTGACAGTGTTCGGGGTGGATAAGGAAGAGGCTAACAGAATTGCCAATACGTTCAATTGTAAGTTAGCTCAATTACCGATGAATTATCTGGGCATATTGATTGGAAATAGAAATTTAGGGGGTAAGTCTGCAGACAATGTGATCAATAAAATTGGTAAGAGGTTGGACAATTGGAAAAACAATCTATTATCCTCAGGGGGCAGATTAGTTCTAGTCAACAGTAGTTTAAGTAGCCTTCCGATTTACACTATGGGGTTCTATAGATTCACCGAAGATGCTCATAAAAAGATGGATAGAATTAGGGCCAAATTCTTCTGGAGGGGTGCAACTGACAATTTCAAGTACCACATGGTGAACTGGGGTGCTATTTGCAGACCAAAAAAATATGGTGGTTTAGGGATTATAAATACTCGGATTATGAATGATTGCCTTATGGTTAAATGGATTTGGAAAATGAAATTAGCTGATAAGGAACTTTGGTTTAATATCTTGAAAGCTAAATACTTTCCAAATGGGGTTTTTAGGGAGACTGGCACCTTAGGGGGTTCTCAATTCTGGAAAAGTGTGATGAAAGTTTTCCATCTTTTCAATTTGGGTGTTAAGTATAATCTGGGTAATGGTCAGGACATATTGTTCTAGAAAGATACTTGGTGTAACGATCGCCTCACAAAATTAAGTACAATAATCTGTTAAAGTCTCGCCAATTACGATATGAATGTTTGTGATGGGGTTCACGACAACACAGAACATTCCTTTCCTGAGAAGCTTGAGGCGATGATTACCAAGAAGGGAGAGGCTCAAGTCGGAGATTGAGCAAGTGGAGATTAGAAATACCAAGGATACACCTGTGTGGTGCTTCGAAAAATCTGGTATCTACTCAGTCAAATCCTTATACAACCATTTGTTATTTGGGGGGGTTGTGAGCAGGAAGCTGTCCGCTCTTTGGAAAAAACAAGTGCCCTTTAAAGGTTAAAATTTTCATCTGGCTATGTTACAATAATAGGGTTCAAACTTTAGATCAACTTAAGCTTAGGGGGTGGAAAGGTAGCACTGATTGCATTCTTTGTGGGGTGGAAGAGAATATTGATCATATTTTGTTTTCTTGTAGTATCTCTACTTTCTTTTGGATCTGCATGAAGGAGGCCCTAAACTGGATGCGCACACCAACCTGTTTAGATGATTTTCAACTAAACTGGCTGGAAAACAAAGGGGCTAATTACAATGTTGCTTTGTTTAGTTTTGCAGCTACGGCTTGGACTCTTTGGAGACTTAGGAACAATATGGTGTTTGAGCAGAGTTTTATTAAGAACCTAATTGATATTATCTACAAAGCTTTATCTTGTTTGCGACTATGGAGGGTACTTCTAAAGGGGATGATGGTGTGTTGATGGACCATCTCATGGCGGCTGCTTCAAGCTTGGTCGAAAGCTTTTTGTAATAATTCGATGTTGGTTCATCATTTTGCACAAGAATTAGTGCCTCGGTGTTTCTTGATGTAGAGTCGCTACTCTGGAAGTTACATTGTTAGCTTGGTGTAGTTGATGTTGGTAGTCTTTGAGCAGTTGGTTTAACTGCGCTTCTTTGTTATATTCTTTGATCCGATCCTTTGGTGGTTTTAGTAGGCCTCGATGCATGCGTGTGATGAGCGTTTTGTTTTGCTCTTGGTTATGGTCTCAGATCATAGTCAAGTTCACCAGTTCTGCTACCTTTTTTGTATGTCCTTATTTGCTTTCTATCAAAAGCAGGGGGATCTCCCTTTATCAAAAAAAAAAGTAGTTAAGGATCCAAATCCTCGGCAGTAAATGCAGAGGACGATGTGTGAACAGTGTCATGTTATAAGAACTCTAGCGTAGTACTGTAGCAAAAGGCAGCACTGCTGAGAGATCACTGCAGTGGTTTTACTGTAGCAAATACTGTATCGATAGCTCGTTCCATTCGCTTTTCGATCAGATGGTAGAGATTGTTCCTAATTTTTGTGTATTGTAGCGTCTCTGCATTGAGAGCACCAATCCGGATTGGCATCCTCTGCCATTGACAATGGCAGAGAAGCACAGTGCCGTGACATTCGGTACAACTGCGCTGTATGATCCGGGAAGAATGGCTCATGTCGACCGTTACCGTATGCTACAGGGTTTGCAAAACAGTACCGATGATACAGCACAATAGCTACAACGTGCTACAGTGCTTGCTGCAGTACAGGCTCGCGATCTCCCCTCTTTGCTTTCTGAGCTGCTACGCAATGAGCATCCCACCAATCCCTCGAAACAACTTCAAACTCCACGTGTTGCTCGGAACCCAGCAAAATCCAGAGCATTTTTACAAGCCGAACCGCAGCGAACATGGGAAACGGTGGTGGGAAGAAGGGAAGACTTCCTACTCGTGAACCCCCGCGCGCCGAGTCGTCGTCGTCGACGCCATCCTCCTCCTCCTCACACACCACGAAGCGGCGACGTGCGCACGGTTCGGCAGCCATGGCCGACCGCTTCTTCCCCAACGACCTCCCCGACTTCGTCGCCGAGGCCCCCGACGGCGACGACCCTCCCGCCGGCCTCCGCGGCCTGCTCTCCCTCCCCTACCCCAGCCTCTCCGACCGGCTCCTCCGCGCCGGCCTACAGCTCAAAGACAAGGTACGCCGCGCGCCTCGCTCTGTGGCTTACGCTGTTTGGGTTGGTTTCGTGGCGCACGCGAGGCGTTCGACTGATTGATTTCCCCGCCCGCTTCGTGCAGGTCGTGGAGGAGACGTGGAGCAGGGCGCGGCGCCAGGTAACGGACTACACGCTCTACACGGGCGCGCTCGGGACGGCGCTCCTGCTGTTCAAGTCCTTCCAGGTCACCGGCAACCGTGGTGATCTCGCCCTCGCCGGCGATATCGTCCAAGCGTGCGACGCCGCGTCGCGTGGCCTGCCGT
Source organism: Phyllostachys edulis (assembly GCA_036346405.1). Taxonomy (NCBI): domain Eukaryota; kingdom Viridiplantae; phylum Streptophyta; class Magnoliopsida; order Poales; family Poaceae; genus Phyllostachys; species Phyllostachys edulis. The sequence goes on from CM070563.1 coordinate 13,798,485, forward strand.
AAGACGACCAGCTCTTGCTCTTTCTTGTTTCTGTTTTATCCCTAGTTCTTTTGGTTAGACTCCATTTGTCCATGACATCGGGATGACATAGGGAGTATCCGTTTCAATATATTTGTCCATTGAGGGAATCTAGAGTATAATTACTGCAATTTTTCCACTCTCTACATCTACTTAAAAATGTTTTGGAAGATGTTAAGTGGTTGCCTTATGTTATTCAGTAAGGGTATGTATGGTCATTTATCATTAAATATTTTTTAGATTTAGTGTTTCCTCAATCCGTACGTACGGTGGATTGTGGACAATTATAGCGAAATAGAGGGAACGGATGGAGTAGTTGATATGAAAGGGTCGCCTCCGTGTAAGGTGCAGGTTCTTGACCTTCATTTGCGGGAGGGCCGGTGTCTGCGCTCTGGGAGCGGTGATCGCCAAGCATTGCAATGACCAGATGCTGGTCACCCACTATCTGAGCTCGTTTGATGAGGTGAGGCTTCCAGTAAGGCTTACTGGGAATTTGGTTTTTGTGACAATGTGTTGACTTGTATTTGCTATTGTGCCCCAGCCTCCATGGCTGTGGAACAGCGGATGGTATTCCTAATGTTGTAGGCTAAGCTGTCATTGTTTACACTTTTGTAGATAACAATCACTGAGAAACTTCCAAATGAGTTACTGTATGGAAGGGCAGGGTATTTGTGGGCTTGTTTGTTCTTGAATAAGCATCTCAGCGAGAAGACAATCCCCCTTGAGCACATTGTATGTTCATTCTGTAATTCTGTTCTTTTCTTTTGCATTAGTTGTTATGTTTCCATAAAGTTATTTGAAAGGCACTATAAATCTGACTGCATGAAACCACTGCAATTGTGTAGCGTTCTGTGGCAAAGGACATCATTAAGGAGGGAAGAAAGCTGTCAAACAAGGGGAGCTACCCGCTTATGTACGAGTGGCATGGGAAGAAGTACTGGGGTGCTGCCCATGGTCTTGCGGGAATCATGCATGTCCTCATGCACACTGAACTGAAGCCTGATGAGCTGGATGATGTGAAGAACACACTGCAATACATGATCAGGAACCAGTATCCTAGTGGCAACTATCCCTCGAGTGATGGCAGCGACTCTGATCGCTTGGTACATTGGTGTCATGGGGCCCCTGGTGTTGCTCTTACACTTGCTAAAGCATATGAGGTGATTGCTGCATGCCTGCATCTGTTCAGAATTGCTCTATTGCATCTTGCATAGTGTGTATCCATCTGTGTTCACAGCATATAAGCATACCCATATTGGTGGTTCTGCATGCATATCCATATAGGCAGTCGTTCTTCAGCACAAGGTTAACTGATGACTGATGAGTTGCCAAGTAATAATTGGCCTATTAATTTTTGGATACCCCTTTTGGCCATGAGTAGCTGACATTTCTGTTTCAGGTCTTCCATGATGATCACTTCAAGCAGTCAGCTGTAGAGGCTGCTGAAGTTGTCTGGAACCGTGGGCTTCTCAAGAGAGTCGGAATATGCCATGGTGTGAGTGGGAATGCCTATGTATTTCTCGCACTTTACAGGCTAACTGGCAATGTTGAGTACCTCTACCGAGCTAAGGCTTTTGCTTGCTTTCTGCTTGAGAAAGCTGATCAATTGATTGCTGAGGGGGGCATGCATGGTGGTGATCGCCCATTTTCATTGTTTGAGGGGAAGGCTGGGATGGCATACCTCCTTTTAGACATGGTTAACCCATCCGAATCGAGGTTCCCGGCCTATGAACTTTGAGAGACACCATCTACTATCAATCCAAAGCACTTCTGTTGTGTTACCTACTTTTCTTATATACCCTGTAATATGTACCTTGCTGAGCTTGCTGTCTTTGTAAAGTTTAGTATTCCTGACGGTGCAAACTCGAACCTTTATAAAGTATATGTATGAGAGATTTCTGGTTGTAATGGTCATTGTTATGTCGGATAATGCCTCTTTATTTGTTTGTTGAGGAAAATGTAGTTTTTTGTGTTCTCCGGGTGAGTTCAAGAGAAGCATTTACATCAGGGTTAAAAAGAGAGTAGGCATTGGCCCATTATATGCTTCTTGTTGCTGTTTCAGTATGGTATGTTTGCTTATAAGTTTTAGAAGATGTAAATGCCTGCAGGGGTCGCCTTATACATGTGAGCAAGCACCAGAAGGAAGCTTACAGCACAGAAAATGTCCGTTTAGCATATCAGTTACTTTTTAGTGTTTCCTGTGTCTGACGCTTCCAGGTTCTGACTTCTGGGATGTTATTTTTCCAAAATTCTTCAAATAACACAAGAAATTTTCTGTTGGAAGTTGAAAACAGTTCTTGCATCCTGCTTGCGGGTGGAACATTTCGTATTGGTATCCCCCCAAAAAAAGACATTTTTCGTCACACGTATACAATTAGTGCTTACGAAGTTACGATCACGTCTACTGCAAAGTTATATATTCTTGGTAGTGCATATGAGTATTCTAGTCCATGTATTATTCTCAACGGGACCTGTCACTTTTCCATGCCTTAAGTACTAGGTTTGACCTATAGGTGTCTTTCTTTACCAATCACCATTGCTATTTAGTGGGTCAAGAAGCAAGGGTTACTTCATCATCAGCTGCATCCAAGTTATGGTTATTCATTTGCCTGTTACTGGCAGAGCTATTACTCATTGACATTTTAGTACTAAAACATTACTATGTTATTGTACAAAACCACTTGTTGAAGTTCTGTGCTGATCTTATGTGATTGTACCTAGTACTTGTTACTGTCTCAGAGTCTCAAATTCTCACAGATGTTTATTAATGAAGTCTATCATAAGCTTGTTCACAAGGTCAGGGAACTGCTCTTGAACAAAGTGGGATCCTTCCGGGATGTAAGTGATCTCATGGTCTGGAGCAATTTCTTTCAGCTTCTCACTAGACATGTATTCTTTCATTGCGGGAAACTTGAGGATGTAGTCTGTCTGACCCATGATCACAAACATTGGCATTTCAAACCTTCGATTTGCACATTCTACTTTTTCTGCCTTGGTCCTATTAAGATATTAACAGAAGTTTGTTAGTAACATCCTTATGTTTGTAGAAGTCTTATGTCACAAGGTTACATAATGCTATATAATACTAATATCATCATATCAGGAAAGTAAGATTAGTTTAGCAAATTTGGGCATGTTTGGACCTAGTTGTCGGCATATTTTGCGTATCCTCACCTGTATGGAACTTGGAGGGCAGTGATGAAACCTGTTTTCTCATACAGAACGGTGTAAGCTGAGAGGTCTTCTTCAGTGAACCACTGAGGCATCGGTGTTGATTCATCTGCAAGGTCCATGATCTCCTGCCCTTGCTTGGCAATGGGAATTTCACTCTTGGAAAAGAGAATGTAGATCGTGCGCATGATCCTCCTCACATCAAACCGGCCAAAATCTGCCTCTGCTCTCCCAGGCTCCTACTCAGGTAAAAGTGGCAACACAACCAACAATCAGAAATAAAACACCAAAGGTCAGTCCAATTCTTCTCATCAGAAGAATTGATTATAACTCAGTGTCAGATGTTGGTGTCACGAATGTTTGAGAAGCATAGCACTAATTATGGATTTACTGCCAAAAGATAAAAACTTGATCAAGGAAGTGTTTAGTTTACCCTCCATCTGTATATGTAAAATCCCTCAGGAAGTCCACTGAAACGAATGCTTTCCACAAGAGGTGGTACACCGAAGGTCACAACGCCACGTACACGGTCTGGGTGGCAGAGAGCAAGATCAAACGCTGGTTTGACTCCAAAATCCTTTGCGACAAGGAACACCTTTCACCCATGAAATCATTGTCAGAATATAATGACTTGTGTTTAAGAATTAGGTTTTACAAACTGCTCAGTAATCAACTGAACTAACTCATGAATGAAACCATCGTCAAATTTACCAATGGGGTAATATTAACTTGACATCAGCTTCTGATTGATTTACAGCTTGCATCGTACCTGGCATCAGTTTGAGTTGATTTTTTTTATATTTTCTACCTCCTTGAATCATTTTTGCCAGTATCACATTGTATCTGGCATTGTACTGCATTTTTAAGTTGCATGTAATATGGCAAATAATTTGCAGATGGTACGATTCTGCTAACTTTTTATAGAGCCTTGGACCTACTTCTGTATTGTCTCTTAGGAGCAGATTGCACATCGTCTTTGTCAGAATCATCAATTTGTGAAGAAGACTTAAATGTACAACTTTGGATTTGAACCAACTTAAATGGGTATCTAATGCAAGCATGACACCAAAATTTCCTCCTATGCTTACCTTAGAAATGGACAGGGAATCAAGAATGGCCAGGAGATCATTCGTCAGGCCCTCCCATGTCGCTTGTGCTAAGTCAGAAGGTGGTTCAGAGAGGCCGTAACCAGGGAGGTCAAGTGCAATAGCACGGAACCCAGCTGCTGCTGCTGCAACCATTTGGTGCCTCCAGGAGTACCACACCTCAGGGAAGCCATGAACAAAGAGCAAAGTTCCCATTTCATCTGCAGTACCAAAGCAAGCAGCTGTGTTCTTACAGAGAAGAGCTCAGGAAGTAAAGAAATGCTAGTGAGATGTCTACAGAACTGTGGTAAGAGTGAAACCTTTTCCAATATGAGCTATGTGTAGCTCAAGGCCGCTGATGGACAAGTAGGAGTGCCCTATCTTCTGATTCATCTGTCTTTTCCCAATGTTCGCTTGGTTTGAATTGGTGACAGAAAGAAATGCAGAAACTATGGGAAGCATCTTCATGTAAGTTAATGAAAGTCAACTCGTAGATGCTTTGGTTATAGCTTATCTTATGCATGTTGTACTTTAATATTCAATCATTTTAGCACCTTATTACCTCTAGGAAGGTAAGAGGAATATTAAATCTAGACCATTGACTGATGGAGGTTAGTATTGGTCTACTAGGTATTTAACCTGCAATTACCGGTTATCACATACCACTCAAAAGAAGAAAGTTTACTGCCATAGAAATTGACTTTCCAATTACACATTGCATGAGACCATGCAATTAATTCCCTTCCAACTAATCCCACCCTTATCTAAAGCTCCAAGGATTGCCGAGACCTGGGAGCTCCCACATCAGCGTTTATGCGAAAAAACCCTCCATTTCTCCAAATTGCGTCGAGTTATTCTTAGAAGCTCCTATACATTCCGTACTTCTTACCTAGATTGAAAAAAATCGAACTATTTCGTATCTAAATTTCAAATTGTTTTTTAAAAATACTCAATATTTTATGTTAGAGAGTAATATATAATTCCGGATTTATATATGTAAAATAAAGTAATGCAAATCATATTAATTGACCATAATTTCGTATTATATTTTTTTTGTTTTACTTGAAAATTTTGAATTCACAATTTGGAAAAGACCCCATAGGTTCCACAATTTTTGATGAATTTGAACATTTTAGTTTCAATCTGAAATTGTAAGTTTTGTTAGATTTGTAATCTTTTAAAAAAAGTGTTGTTAGATTTGTATGAGTGTGCGTCATAAATAAAAAAAGATTTGTTCGAATGTTTTCCAATTTCAGCAATTGATCTTAGCTAACTTTCAAGAGTTCTCAAATATATAATTAGAATGAGATGGTGAGCTCAGGCACAATTTTTTTCCTTTTCCATTCATGCTCTCTATTCATCATTATATTTCAATTAATGGTCATCCACGAAAATTTTCTTTCCTTATAGGATAGTCCTATTAATAGTATGTATTAAAGTATAAAGACGTATTTAACTTTCTATGTGATTATGGTCACCTATTACCCCCATAGAGGTAATAGGTGAATCCTTTTAATCCTAACCCTTGGATCATCAAGAATCAACGGCTCAAAAAGATGTGGGTGTACCCTAAAATATCTCTAGATGATCCTTCCTCATATTTGTAAAGGAACATGAACTAAGCAATGCTGATCTATGCTTATAATAAGAACACTCAAGCTCGGTGGTCAATTAATGTCTCCTATGAGCGAGATTAGTGTTACAAACACTAGAGTTGCGATGTACGGAACATGCCCACATCCTCCAAAAGCTAACAAGATAGGAGCAAATAGTCCACACTTCCAAATCGATCTCCCACTACAGGAGCCTAAAAATTACCGGCAACCAAACAGGCAGAGCGTACCAAGAACAATACAAGAACGCTCGGCCAAATCACGGCCGCCTCGGATACTGCATGGGGAAGACGAACAGCTTGGGCAGCGGCTGCCTCGCCGCCATTGTCATGCGGGCGCCCGCGTCGCCGGCGAGGGGGTAGCGACGCCTGCTGCTGCTACCGCGGTCGAAAAATTCCGGTGAGGATCTGGTCAAAGAATTGCTGCTGCTATTGGGATCGAGCTCTTGAGACAGTGAGGAGAGAGATTGGGGGAGAAGGGAGAGAATGCCTAGGTGAGATGGAGAAAGCAGATATCAGCTTCCACCTGTAATGCCATGTGGCAAACAGGGTGACATGGCAAAACAACTATCAAATCAGGGTGGTTTAGAGCATCTACAATAGTTTGTTTCTTAGCTTGTTACTAAGAAGAGAGAGAATACTCAATCTAATAAAAAGAAACAAGTATTCCAATAGATTGTTTCTTAAGTTTGTATCTAAGACTTTAATTCTTCTGAGTGTGCATGATTAACGATGATCAACAATAGAGTACAACTTTGTGGTCTATATGTTTTGACTCATTTATCATATCATCTACGGGGGAAGCCAAGAAGACGGGCTGCACAAGATCCGGTAGATTTTTGTTGGTAGGCAGTGGGACCCACAAAATGAGTGTTTAGGTAACAACTAAGCCTCCAATAGAGTTTTTTTTTGTTGTTTCTTATGTTTTGGTATTAACAATCTGATAGTTTCTTCATGTAAAAATAGCTTCACCTTCTCTCCTCCATATCATCTAAAAGCTGATGTGGCAACCTCTTAGTAACAGCTGAGGTGGATTGTTGTAGATGCTCTTACGGTATGGGACTACGGGTGTTATTTGGACCAGTTTAGATAGTTGAGGGTGGGTTAGATGATCTGAAAGTTGATGATGGTGAACATTAGATCGGGGGAGTTACTTGGTAGTTTGGCACTAGTGGTACCTTGTAAGTTGTCGCGGTCAGTAATCAGTATCATTGAGCTCTTGCCATGCGGAGATTCTGCTGATCAAGGCTGCCGACATATTTTTTAAGAAATCCACCTCGGTAGCTCTGTGTACACATGTTTGGTCTCGTTGGTGGCTAGTTCTGGAGCATAGGGGTCACTGCGGACGCTCTGTGCAGGTCGAAGCAGCACGAAGGGATTGTTAGAATATTTAGCATTTTGATAATTACATAATTTCGTAAATAAATCATGACTACAGAAATAGCATTAGTATTAAATATGTACAGAAGATGAACTAGGACGACAAGCAATATGAACAATAGAACGTATATGTTCATACTGATAATTAGAAGTAAATGTAGAGTATTAGATGTTACCGATGCGAAGCGAAGCGAAGAGTGTCGTATTAACGAAGAAGAGGACGTCGCCGATGAGGAAGATGACGATGTAGACAATGCAAGGAACGGGCGATGTAGACGATGCAGGGAACGGCGAGCAGTCGTGAAGTTGCTTCCTAAAAACCTAATTTGTCCTCTCCCGTACAGAATCGCAAGGACGACGGTTCCGGAGACCTACTCTCCCCACAACCGGTGCACACCGGGTGCAGGGATGGAGTGGCTTCTAGCAGCGCAGCGCTCAAGAACAGTTCTCTCTCGCGCGGATGTGTTTCGTAATGCAGAGAGAAGTCAAACAGAGATTCTCAGTTAAAAAGACCGCATAAGAAAACCGCCCTCTGATTAGAAAATGATTATCAGAAATTGCGCTCATTAATCACAATTAAAGCTGTGTAATCAGAGCATTTCTTTCCATCCAGACGGGGCAATTAAAGCCACATAATCAGAACGTTTCTTTCCATCCTGACAGGATTGCATGGCAAGACAAAATTGCAAAAGAAAGCTGCATCTGAACCCACGGCCGAACCCAGAATGACCGCACCATTCACGCGCACATCGCACACCCGCAAAGCCAGGCCTAGCCTGGCGAGGCGAGGCGAGGCGAGCGAACGCGCGCGTGTAGTCCACCTTTCTCTTGCTTTACCAAGGCTAGACATGCTCCCCCTTATAAGGTGGTGTCTCTCCACCTTGACTAGTAATATGAGACTAAAATATCTCACATGCCACCATGCATGAGTGGGTCTTTGGGATTTTCTAGGAATTATTGATAAATGAGTGGGCCAAAGCCCAACTAATTCCAACAATCCCCCACCAGATCCGAGAGGCTCACAAAGTTTGCTTGCTGTTCCAAAGCACTATTAATATACCAGTTTTTCAATAGAGGCCTGTTAGGGTTGAACATCCACCTAGAGCTTTAAGTTACATTCATTCACAACAACACAGTGGACTAAGCCTTGAATTAGCAGTTTTGCGTGAATGAGTTTCACCTAAAACCTTGACTAATACTAGACTATCAATAGGCTACTCCTCAGGTGAAGCATATAAGTCATACTCCGGTGTCTCTTCATGGGCTTCTTAGAGAGTACTCATTTCTCATAGACTGTGACTAGCAATCGAGCTCACATAAGTGTGTTCTTTCAAGAATGCTCTGTAGTATAGCATCTTTGTTATTTAAAGCCATAGAACACATTAACACAAAGTCATCCTACCATACAAATTTGAGAGTACGACATCTTCAGTGGAGTGGGTTATATAATGTACTCTCCTTCAGTTAGCCAAATAGTTTGTTTTTCTCAGGTCCTACTTCACGGGATCTTTGATCACATAGGTTGGGTTGCCATTGTGGTGTAACTTACATAGGTTTCATTCCCATCTCCTTCGATGCATAATCTATCACATTCCGTGATAAACCCTTTGTAAAGGGATCTGCCAAATTCTTAGTTGTTGGGATATAATCAACAGCTATTATTCCGGAATTTCTCAATTTTCTGATACATTTCAATCATTTTTTACATGCCTGGAGGACTTTATGTTATCCTTTGCACTGATCACTTTAACGAGAACCGTTTGGTTATCATAGTACATCAGGATGACTGGAATCGGTTTTTCAACCACCGGCAAGTCCATCAGGAGTTCACGCAGCTATTCTGCTTCAACAGTGGCTGTATCTAATACTGTGAGTTCTACTTTCATGGTTGACCTCGTCAAAATGGTCTGTTTGCAAGACCTCCACGAAACAGCAGCACCGCCTAGAGTGAAAATATATTCACTCGTAGCCTTAATCATGTCAGCATCAGATATCCAATTGGAATCAATATATCCTTCGAGTACGCTAGGGTACTTGGTATAGTGAATTCTATAACTCATCGTACCTCTCAAGTAGCGCATAACTCGCTCAAGTGCACGCCGATGATCATCTCCCGGATTAGAGGTTGTGGATATCATGGGGATATACCTGAGATCTTAGGATGATGTTACAATTGGCAATGTCGCTTACAGTTTGTCGAAACACGCGTTTTCGGCAAAGTTGAGAATCTTGTCAAAGCGGTCCGATCGGCCGTTGAGCGCTGGATCGACCGACGATGGTCCGACCGCCATTTTATACCGGACCGCCCCCTCGAGTGGATTTTTGGCTAAGTCTCAGTCGGGCCGACCGCCAATGTGGCGATCTAACCAGTTTTCACTTGTCTCATCGGCCAACTGGTGGCGATGATTGTTGGGTTAGGTCAAGTTCATGGGTTTCATGGCATATGTGTTGCATGATGCATGTTTTGACTAACGTGGGTCAAGTTGTGAAGAACTTGTTCTCGGATTCGATTTCTTTGTTTATTGATGTGCAGGTTGCTTGGAGGTCAATAACGGTCAACGGCGAGGATGATCGGGACTAAACTTGGAGAGCTGAGGTCCAAAACGATCGGGGATGCCGGGTGAGGTCAATGGAGTCAAGCATGGCACAAGAGGGACAAAGGTGACCGAACAGGCGATTCGATTAACCAAGTTGGATCAATCGGCGAAGGTGCTCTGCAAGTGCCATAGTGGTTTCGGTGGGAGCCGGATGGGAGAGACTTGCCGACATGATGAGAGCCGCTGGATCAACCTACACGTGGTGAAGCATAGGAGGTGCTTCACGCAGTTGGGACTCGGTCTTTGTAAAAAAGATCAAGAAGGGGTATTTTGGTAATTTCACCAAATATCGCCTTGGTGACCTTTTGCCAACTCACGGCGCAAGATGGCGCAAGGTGAAGAGGATTAGGTCAAGAGATGAAGACGGCGCTTTAAAAGGCATGCGTATGTGTCCCGTTTGTTTTGGGCCTTAACGGGAGCCCATTAGGGTTCAATCTTCTACAAGGTCTAAGCCTCAGTTGGGACTCGGTTTTTGCAAAAAGATCGAGAAGGGGTATTTTGGTAATTTCACCAAATACCGCCTTAGTGACCTTTTGCCAACTCACGGCGCAAGATGGCGCAAGGTGAAGAGGATTAGGTCAAGAGATGAAGACGGCGCTTTAAAAGGCATGCGTATGTGTCCTGTTTGTTTTGGGCCTTAACGGGAGCCCATTAGGGTTCAATCTTCTAGAAGGTCTAAGCCTCCACTATAAATAGAGGAGGGATGTGGCTGCACCCCCTCAACCCTTTCATTGTGTTTGAAACCCTAGTTTGCTTAGGGAGATGATTAGTGGAGGTTAGGGTTCTAGAGAGTTGGATTTGATTTTATGCTCATGTATTGAGTCTTTGTCCTCCATTGATGGAGTGGCTGTAAACCAATACCATATCAAATCAATCCAAAGAAAGTTTCCTCAAAGATGAGTCTATTTGCTTTCTTTCTCTCTATTTGGTGATTTGTGGTCTTTCTTTAATCCGCGAGTTTTTGCTTGGTTTCTTACCTTGATCTAACTTGCTGTGACATGTGGGAACCCATCTAGGATCATCTTGATCATCAATCACCCACGAGCAAGTCTTTACATCATATTTTCGTTTTGACTCGGTTTTTGAACCACCTTCGTTCAAACTGAAAAAGATAGGAACTTTGGCTTGGATCTTCATGATCTCCGATTGGAATAGGTTCCAAATATCTTTGAGAAGGTGTGTGTCAAGTTTCATGGTGTTTGCTCTCACGGATCAAAAGTTAGATCGACTTGAGCTTTGAGTTTTCGGGCTATTCTTCTGTTCTGGACAAAATCGGTCAGACCGAAGTTATAACGCCAGTTAGACCGCCCTCCGGTCTGACCGCACTTTAGGGTTTGAACCTCTTTTGATCTTTTGCTTTGGGGATTTTGGTTTAGATTCAATACAAGTCTTCCGCTGTACTTGTAGATTGATCTTCATAGCTTCTATAGCTACTGGAGTGAGATAGGAGTTGAATCTGACCTTTGTGAAAAAGTGAGCGTGCTCCTATTCACCCCCCCTCTAGTCGCCTTTCCGGTCCAACAGAGGTAAACCGGCTTAATTTGCTTACAACAAATGAGATGTCAGGCCGGGTAGCACTAGCTAATTACATGAATGAACCAATAATCTGGGAATATCTCAGCTAATCATTTCCTAGTCTTTTATTCTTTCAAAGTATTAGACTAGGATCATAAGGTGTTGGAGAATGCTTGCTATCCATATAGCCAAAATGGCTCAAGACCTTTTCCACATAATGGGATTGCAGAAGTGTAATCCCATCCTCACCCTTGATCAGCTTGATGTTTAGAATTACATCAACTTCTCCTAGATCTTTCATGTCAAAACTTTGGGAAAGAAAAGACTTAACATCGTTAATCACGTTAAGACTTGTTTCAAAGATAAGTATGTCATCAACATACGAACACAGTATAACTCCTTCACCCCCACTATAGTGGTAGTAAACACATCTACTGGCTTCGTTTACTACAAAGCCCGCAGATGTTAAAGTTCTATTAAACTTCTCATGCCATTGCTTAGGTGCTTGCTTGAGACCATATAGAGATTTTAGTAACTTACAAACATTTCCCTCTTGGCCGGTTACCACAAAACCATCATGCTATTCCATGTAAATTTCTTCATTTAACTCTCCATTGAGGAAAGCTGTCTTAACATCTATTTGATTGACAATAAGACCATGTAAGGCAGCCAAAGATAGTAGTACTTGTATAGTGGTCAATCTAGCAATGGGAGAGTACGTATCAAATAAATCTTCACCTTCTTTTTGAGTATAGCCCTTGGCCACAAACCTTTCCTTGTACTTTTTAATAGTACCATCAGGCCTAAGCTTTTTCTTGAACACCCACTTACATCCAACTGACTTGCAACCATATGGACGATCAGTGATTTCTCAAGTCCCATTAGCAAGAATGGAATCCATTTCGCTACAGACCGCATCCTTCTAGTACTCTGCATTAGGAGATGCATATGCTTCTGAAATGGATTTGGGAACATCATCCACAAGGTACACAGTAAAATCATCTCCAAAGGATTTTTCAATCATTTGCCTTTTGCTCCTTCTAGGAACAATATTGTCATCCTTCTCAAGGATTTGTTCGTGTGTGTGTTCGGAATGCTCAATGGAAATTATAGATTCAGGAGTTAAATCATTTGCTTGACTAGTAGAGTTATGTATATCCTACATGGGGAATATTATCAAAGAATGTAACATCTCGAGACTTCATTATTGTATCGACATTTATGTCAAATATCTCAGATTTAACTACAATGAGCATATCCTAGAAAGACACAATCCACAGTTTTCGGTCCAAGTTTGCGCTTTTTAGTTATCGGTACGTTGACTTTTGCCAAGCACCCCCAAGTGCGCAAGTAGGATAGTGATAGTTTTCTCCCTTTCCATCCTTCATACGGAGTAATCTCACTATTCTTAGTAGAATCTCTGTTCAGCACATGATTTGAGGTCAGTACAGCCTCCCCCCACCATGCCTTAGATAAACCCACAGTGTCTAACATGGCATTAACCAAGTCACTAATCGTGCGGTTCTTTCTTTCAGCAACCCCATTAGATTGAGGCGAATAGGGAGGTATCCTCTCATGGATAATTCGTGCTCTACACAGACTTGGGACAACTCATTTGAGAAATACTCTCCACCACGATCTGATCGAAGTCTTTTTATTTTTCTTTCTAGTTGATTCTCAACTTCAGCCTTATAAGTTTTAAAATAGTCTAGAGCCTCATCTTTTGTTTTCAACAGATACACAAGAAGCATCATCAATTAGAGTAATGAAATATCTTTTCCCTCTTTATGTCAACACATCATTCATTTCACAGAGATCTGAATGTATGAGTTCTAAAGGTGCCAAATTTCTTTCATCCACAACTTTATGAGGTTTGCGAGGTTGCTTTGCTTGCACACAAGTTTGGCATTTAGAACCTTTGACTATAGAGAGTTTTGGAATTAAATTCAGACTGGATAGCTGAGACATACAACCAAATTTTATGTGACACAAACATGAGTATGGTTCACAACCTTATTACAGAAATCTAAAAAGGAAAAACGGAATAAGCCTCCGCAATCATAGCATTTTCCAATAGAGTCCAAATTTAAAAATGACTACTTTATTTGACTCAAAAACCAACTTATACTCATCTCTACACAGAAGGGAGCTGCTAGATTCTTATTTATTGAGAGGACATGTTGCACGTTCTTCAGCTGTACGATCTTTCTCCAAGTAAACTTCAGATCTACGGTACCAACACCAAGAACAGAGGCATGCGAACTGTTTCCCATCAACACGGAGGAAGCCCGAGTGACCTGATAAAAAGAAAACAAGGACACATCAGCACATACGTGAATATTAGCCTCTGTGTCAATCCACCAATCGGTGGAATGACAGACCGAAAGAATAGTAGGTAGATTACCATACCTAGATATCACTGCTCCAGTATCGCCAATAGTCACATTCATATACTTGATCTGGCTATGCTCATTCTTTCTACCTTTACGGCCAGGACATTTGTTGGCCCAGTGGTTGTTCTTTCCGCAAACATAGCATGCATCTTTTTTCTTGTTTGGCTTCTTATTCTTCTTAAAGTTGATGGTCTGTACAACCTTGGCCTTTCCCTTGAACTTTTCGTTACCATGGTGCTATACGACATTTGCGCTAGAATGTCCTTCGGCCACCTTAGGATGCACATCCTTCACCCGAGCTTTCTCTTCAACATCAAGGGACACAATCAAATTCTCAACGAAAATATTTTGTTTTTGTGTTTCAGAGATGTGGCAAAATTCCTCCATGAAGAGGGTAGTTTGGCAATGATGCCACCAGCCACAAACTTATCGGGTGATGTGCATTTGAGGTGGTCGAGTTCCCTTGCAATGAATTGTATTTCATGAGCCTGCTCAACTATATAATGGTTCTCAACCATCTTGTAGTCATGATATTACTCAATGGTATACAACTCACTGCCAGCATCTGAGGCAGCGAACTTATGTTCGAGAGCCTCCCATAGCCCCTTTGCGTCTGTCATGTGCATATACACGTCGCACAGATGATCGGAAAGAACGCTTAGAACGCATCGCACAAAACTATGGTGGCTGCTTTAAACTTCTTTTCCTGTTCGGGAGTGAATTCTCCCTCAGGTCCCCCAGAGGCAACACAAAATACGTTTAGAGCTATGAGCCACAAAGTGACTATTGTCTGCCATCTTTTGAAGTTCACTCCGCTGAACATCTCTGGTTTCATTGCCTCGGCAAAATCAGTCATTTTCATCACAGAGTGTCTAACAAATTTATTATTAGGTTTTTTGATTGTTAGAATATTTAGCACTTTGATGATTACATAATTCTGCAAATAAATCATGACTACAAAAATAGCATGAGTACTAAACATGTCCAGAAGATGAACTAGGACGATAAGCAATACGAACAAGAGAACGCATATATTCATACTGATAATTAGAAGTAAGTGCAGAGTACTAGATGTTATCGATGCGAAGTGAAACGAAGAGTGTTGCAGCGACGAAGAAGAGGACGTCGCCGATGAGGAAGATGGTGATGTAGACGATGTAGGGAACGAGCGATGTAGATGATGTAGGGAACGACGAGCAGTCGCGAAGTCGCTTCCCAAAAACCTAATTCGTCCTCTCCCATACAGGATCGCAAGTGGCGACGTTTGAAGACTCGCTTCTCCCATTAACCGGTGCACGCCGCGAGGGATGGGTAGCTTGTAGCAAATACAAATACAAAAACAAGAACAGCTTCTCTCGCGGATGTGTTTCGTAATGCAGAGAGAAGTCAAACAGAGATTCTCGGTTAAAAAGACCGCAGAAGGAAACCACCCTTTGATTAGGAAACGGCTATCAGAAATCGCGCTCATTAATCACAATTAATTCGTAGTTAAAGCCGCATAATCATAACGTTTCTTTCCATCATAATGGGGCAGTTAAAGCCGCGTAATCAGATCGTTTCTTTCCATCCTAACAGGATCGCATGGCAAAACAAAATTGCAAAAGAAAGCTACGTTTGGATCCACGGCCGAACCCGGAACGACCGCACCATTCACACGCACCTGCAAAGCCTGGCCTGGCCTGGCATGGCGAGGCGAGGCGAGCGCGCGTGTAGTCCTCTTTTCTCTTGCTTTACTAAGGTTAGACATGTTCCACCTTATAAGATGTTGTCTTTCCATCTTAACTAGCAATATGAGACTAAAGCATACTGCATGCCATCATACATGAGTGGGGCTTTGAGATTTTCTAGATATTATTGATAAATGACTGGGCCAAAGCTGTGGCCAGGGTGTTTGTCTCTACAGGGACATCGGACCAGGCTGGTGTGATAATCCGATTTAAGTCGCTGGGTCATCGGTTAGGCTCCCTCGTCATGCCTGATTGATCCTAGCTACATTCCCATGGTCTTGGCTACAGAGAGCCTAGTGCACTTGATGAGAACATGTGCAATGCAAGTGATGGTGAGTCGGTGACTTCACAGCACTACTAGTAAGATTACTGCTAGTCAAGGCATGTGATTCTAGAAGCAACTGACAAGAACTGCTGGGCCGACAGATGATCGTGGTTGCAGAGAAAAACGAGTAGCATGAGGGGACCTGACTGACAACTTACGGTTGGTACACTCGTGATTCTTTTTTTAAAATAAATAAATAAATAGGCCAGCTCTTTCCCAAACTCGTGATTCTGACCGTGGATTTTTTTTTTCACATCCTCAGCCTACAAACTAAACCAGGTACTGAACCTCGTTAAGCTCCGTCCGGCCTCGAGTAGCAGCCATGGCGCAGCAGATAGAGCACACCCACCTCCCCATCCGAGGCCTCAATCTCCACGTAGCTCAAGTAGGCAAAGGTGAGAGCTTTTTTTTCTTCACACATCGCGGTCGATCCCAATGGAGCAAGCGAATTTCTGCGGAATCAGAGTGAGTCTTCCTTTCTTGGTTGCAGGTGAGCTGGGGACGGTGGTGTTCTTGCATGGGTTCCCGGAGATATGGTACACGTGGCGCCACCAGATGCTGGCCGTCGCCGCCGCCGGGTACCGTGCCATCGCGCCGGACAGCCGCGGGTATGGTCTCTCGGGCCAGCCGCCGGAGCACGAGGAGGCGTCCTGGGAGGACCTCGTCGCCGACGTGCTTGCCATCCTCGACGCTCTCTCCGTCCCGAAGGCGTTCTTGGTGGGCAAGGACTTCGGCGCCATGCCGGCGTACGACTTCGCGCTCCGGCACCCGGGCCGCACGCGCGGCGTGGTGTGCCTGGGCATCCCCTTCAGCCCCGTCCCCTTCTCCTTCGACACCATGCCGGAGGGCTTCTACATCCTGCGGTGGTGTGAACAGGGGAGGGCGGAGGCGGACTTCGGCCGGCACGACGTCCGGCGGGTGGTGCGCACCATCTATGTCCTCTTCTCCGGCAGCGAGATCCCGATAGCGAAAGAAGGGCAGGAGATCATGGACCTCGCCGACCTGTCCACGCCCCTGCCGGCGTGGTTCACCGAGGAGGACCTCGACGTCTACGCCTCCCTCTACGAGAACTCCGGCTTCCGCTACCCTCTCCAGATGCCATACAGGTAAGAGATCGATCTCATTTTACATCTCCTCTGCCATTCGAGCCAACCGGCACAAACAA
This sequence comes from Phyllostachys edulis, assembly GCA_036346405.1. Classification (NCBI taxonomy): domain Eukaryota; kingdom Viridiplantae; phylum Streptophyta; class Magnoliopsida; order Poales; family Poaceae; genus Phyllostachys; species Phyllostachys edulis. The sequence goes on from CM070563.1 coordinate 13,815,473, forward strand.
GGAATAGAAAAAGATCGAGCTTTGCTCACTGCTTCCATGGACTCGATCACAGAGCTCTGCACAGGAGGCCGCATCTGGTGGACGCCAAGTTCCAGGTGCCGGTGTTCATGGTGATGGGGGAGAAGGACTACGCGTTCAAGTTCCCGGGGTTCGAGACCGCCATGAGGAGCGGCTTGATGGAGAGCTTCGCGCCGGACCTGAAGATCGCCTACGTCCCGGAGGGGAGCCATTTCGTGCAGGAGCAGCTCCCGGCGCAGGTCAACGAGCTCCTCCTCGGCTTCTTGAAGGATCACGCGTGATGAGAATGAAGAAATGGGGAAGTCTCTACGATGAAAACGAGGCCGTGAGAAGAATAATATTGCAGCGACGCTTCTGTCGCCCTTGCTTTGCTTGAACCGTGTAACACTGAATTTTTCTCTGTAATAAAAGGCTCGGATAATGTAATCATCGTAGATGGGATGGTGAAAAAGATTGCCTTTTTTCAGTGGACGCATTGGAGATGATGTGTTAAGAACAGGTAAGAACGTAGTAATTGTTTCAGATTTCAGAAGAGGTAAAACTATGACTTTTTCCCAAATGACACTATTTAGAATCGTATTAGCAAAAGTGATCTCCTTGTGCCTGCAAATGCAAAAACTAGCCCTCAATTCCATCCAAGACCATACGGACGTGTACCGCGCCGCCATGTAAGCCTTGCTCATGCTCAATTCCGTTCTAAGACCGTACGAACATGTACCATGCCGTCACGTCAGCCTTGTCCATGCCACGACCGGCCGCACTGTAACATCCCAAATGTATAATCAGGGTTTGTTTCAAATGTAATTAAATGTGTAGAAATTAAAACTTTTTCTCACATCTTGAAACTCTTGAACTCCTCTAAAAATTCTTACCAAAAGTTGTGGAGTTCAAAAACCTAAACCTCCTAAGGACTAAAGTCCAACTCTTTCTCAACTTGTCTCAAATCTTGTGCCTAACCCTTTGGAAATATTTTTCCTTGGTCCTAGAATTGATGTAGGGCCTCCCTGAAAAATATCATAAGTTATAAAACTTGTTTGATAATTTTTGGAGGTAAAACAATTCCTTGAACAGCCTTCATGAATTTCCTGAGAAAAATGCATTGCATAAAAACCTCTGGGAATTTTATGTAATGTTAATCTTAATGTCAGCAAGCTCCAGTTAAAATTTCATAAAATTTGGAGTTGAATTGCTATCCCAAACAATTCTGCAAAATCTCAGTTGTTAAAATTAAATTTTATAAGGCTTGCACTGCCCTTGGTGAATCGCTTTGCAAAGTCGGGTCCAAATTTCAAATTTCCATCGACCTCCCTCCACCACTTGAGGTCGCAACCGTTGGATGAAGATCCAACAATCACGACCTCCTCCTCACCAAGTAGCAACTCAATCGACCTCCTCTCCACCTTGATGATGTCGTGAGTCATTAGATTCCCATATAACGGCCACGACCTCCTCCTCTCGACCAACTCATTAGATCTCCTTCCCACTGCAGCGAGGTCGTGGCCGTTGGATCAACATCCAACCGCCACGACCTCCTCGGTTTCTCTTGTGCACTGACCTCCTCCGCGGTCAACACCGCAGGACCTCCCGCACTCATCGAGGTCATAGCCGCTGGATCAAAGATCCACGGCCATGACCTCCTCGCTAATCAAGCCACCTGCACCTCCTCTCCACCTTGTTGAGGTCGAGGCCGCTGATTCAGATCCAAAGGCCACGACCTCCACGCCAACCATCGCAGCCTAAGACCTCCCTCGCCTTGTGCGTCGAGACCTCCGTGCACGTGAGGTCGTGAGACGTTAGATGAGAATCTCACGCCATGACCTCCCTTGCGCTCTTGCAGACCTTGGACCTCTGTCCCATTTTTCCTCGTCGGCGCATCCGCGCTAGGGAAATCGTGAGGCCACGACCTCCCGTCTAAGATCGTGTGGTGGGACCTCCTCCCGATCACTTAAAACTTAACGGTTCAAAAACAAAACCGATGGCCAGACCTCCCATCCTCTCAATCCAACGGTGGGCTTGAGGTCCTATTCTTCTCCTAGCTTGGGCTTATGCAAGAGTCTGCATGTGGAGAAAGTCGAGCAGTCATGTCCAACGGCTCTGCAAAGCATTAATGCGTGTCGACCTCTTCCGCCCCCCAGGCCATGCCTGTCCTAACCTACTCTGTCCTCTCCATCATGTCAACTCCATGGACCTCCCGTGGACCTCCCCTGGGCTAAGCTCACCATGAGCTTAACCCTTGGTTCACTACCTCCTTTGCCCTAGGTATAAAACCTCCTCGGGCTCCCCTTTGGTTTCTTTTACACACCATTGAGCTTGGCCTTGCCTGTGCTTGGCTGAGCTTCTCCTCTACTAACCTCCCCTTTGGCCGCCATTGTTGAAGACCTTGGAGCTCCTCGGTGGCACCATTGTTCTAGTGGCTCCCTCTTCAACCTCTTGCTCGTTTTGTGCTTCCCAAACCTCCTGGGGTTAACCCTAACTCATTTTGGGTTGACATTTTCAGGGGAGGCCCAGCATTGGAGCTTGGAGCTTGGAGTTGGCAGTGAAGCTCCTTGTCTTCCCCAGCTCCGGTCCTCCACTTCCTCGACCTCCGTAGCACCTCTGGACCTCTAGGTAATCTCCTGGTAATCCCTAGGCGCTTGGCACACGCTTGAATGTCGCTGCGGAGCTCAATGTATCGTTGTTGTCTTTTGCCGTGCTTGTCACCTTGGCCATCTTCGGCGGCCGGCTGCTCAAAGCCGCCGCCGCCGTCGAGAGTTATCCACTCAGGCGCAACACTATTGCGCACACGATGGTACCTTTGGTGGTCGCCATGAGGTTCGTGATCGCCGCTTTTGCCCATGTCTTCGCGGTGAGCATTTTTGTTTGAATCGACCACCCCACGCGGTCATTTGGACAAAGATTTGGGGCGATAAATGCTCTCAATGATGGAGCATTTATCGCTGTCTTAGCGCTCGACCTCCTTGTGTCTCGCACGACCTCCTCGCTTGTCCCGCCAAGATTAACTCAATGTCTCACAAGCGCCAAGCAAGCGCTTAAGGCGTTGATCTGGGCCGCCCAAGACCTCCTCCGAGGAGATCTTGAACGCCCAGACCTCCCTTGCGCATCGGGCCGCCCAGACCTCCCTGGAGGTCTGTGGACGCAGAGACCTCCGCGTGGACCTCCTCGAGGTCATCTAGACCGCTGAGGACCTCCTCGCTTCATCCCCACTGCCTGCACCTCCTCCGGTGTTGTGGTCCGTTGGATCCAAGATCCACTACCATGACCTCTAGACTCATGAGCTGCAGTGCATTAACTCCTGGGAGGTCTTGAGCCGTCGATCTGAGATCTCGTGGCTCATGTCCTCCCCAGTCTTTTGGGTTTTAGAAATTCCAGTAAACTCTTTATTTGCAAACTGGAAAAGGTAATAACTTCAAATTTTCATATCTAATTCATTTTAAATCCAAATAAAGTGATTCAAATTTCTGCAGCTCTGTCTTGGACTAGACTTTAATCTAAAAATGATTGTAAGTTGAGTTCAGCTCCAGAACATAAATTTGCCAATAGGTTTTAAAACTAACTTTAAATGATACACTAAAAATAGTGTTTAACTTGTAAAATGTATAGGTAATGCTCTGTAGATTATTTTTGAGTGAATCCAACTTTGTTGGTTTCCTCTATTAATAAACTTACTGTGAAAATTAGTTTTGAACATGTTGCTGTTGTCAAAAAGAGTACTTGTGCATTATAATTTTGTTCAAGTTCTTGTTTTTGAAAAATTATAGAAAATGCATAATAGCTCCAAATGAGATGAACTCAGTTGTGTTATTCATCTCATGAGGTGCTGGTTTTACAGTAAAAAGCTCAGCTGCACCACCCTTCTAGAAAATGTTGCCAAATAATTAAATTAGTGAATAGTGGCAGTTTGGTATTTTTAGGGCTGAGCAGATTTGTTTTGCTCATAAATTTTGCATTGAGAATCCAAATCAATTGGTTCTTGTTGCTAAATTCCCTAAAAATCATCCTCTTGCTGCTGTAGAAAATTCAGAACATTTGGAGTTTGTTTGCTGTGCTGTCTTTGTCGTTTTCGTCGTTCTTATCGATTCTTTTCGTCTTTTCGATTAGGTGTTGACGAGTGTATTGATCCCGTGAGCGATCCTCAGCAAAATATTGAGCAAAACCAGCAAGGCAAGCAGTTTGATCATCTCCATACTGTCCCATTACTTTAAGGTCTAATATATTGTTTTACTTGTATGTATGCATTGCTACTTTGTGTTGAAATGTCGCTAGTGATCCTATAGATGCATAATCAGTAGGTAAATGTCCATTCTCTACTACTAAGCCTAGGATTACTTGCTGTGATGTGGAGTTCGTTGGATGAGCTCTCATCACTTAGTAGATCATGTTTTGATATGCTTAGCAATGCTTAGATACCGGTAGAAATGGGCGGTTGTCGACATTATGTCGATGACCTTGATCACACTAAAATTCTTATTCCTTTTTGTCCATCTTGTGCTTTGTTACTTTGTAAACAAATAAAATAAAATGAAAATGAAAATGAAAACAAAACTGTTTGACTTGGGCACAATGGATGTTGGTGTGATTTGTTGGGTGTGAAAGGAATGGTGCCTAAGTCCCCAAGGACCGAGTTACTTGCGTCATTGATCCAAGCACTTATGCGTGCTAACCACACGAGGGGGATATGGGACCCCTCTTGGCTAAGTACTTTGGGAGGTGTTAATTGGGGGTCGCAGGTGAGTAAAACTGTTTTATAAGGAAAGAGCACCCAGCTTGTCTTTGCTCGGGCTTGTGTCTCCTACCTTCCAGGTTGTCGCGACTCTTAATTAGCATCGCTCATTGGAAATGCCTCGTAGGATTTAGCCGTGCCGGCACACCAAAGGAAGTGTGCTAAATAGCTTGGCGAAAAGGCGGTCTGACGTGTGGGTACATTGGTACACCCTTGCAGGGTTAAAACTATTCGAATAGCCTCGTCCTAGGTTATCGACACGCTTGGTGATTTCCCGCAAGAACTAGACTACAACATTTAATTAAAACTTGATGGGTTGGTATGAATGGATGTTCATGCTATTGTTGTGGTGGCTATTGGGTTAGTCACTTCCAGGATTGTTGTTCTCTATCTATTGTTACTTGTCTCGTTGTTTCTGGCAAATGAAAAATGAATTGCAAAATTGCTTTGGAATCTATTTAAATATTGCAAATGAAAACTTGCTTTATGCTAAAATAAGTCCAAAGCCTCATCCACTAAATAAAGCTTGCATGTAGTTAAACTATAGTTCTCATTATACTACATGTCGGTCTTCTGAGTACATTTTTGTACTCATTTGCTTTGCTTAATAACTTTGTTGCAGAGGAGGTAGAGCCTAAAAGCTTTACTTTTGTGAGATGTGTCATGTTGGGAATCGAGCTAGGCGTCTTGGTTGGTTGCCTTGTGGCTAAAGGCAAACCTTGTGGCTCTCTTTTGTTTATCGTCATCTTATGGTATGTTGCTTCCGCTGTGTTACTTTTATTAGTTGTATTTGGCCGGTCGACCCCTTTTGTAATAACTCTATATGTTGTATGTCTTTTAATCTAGTTCGTGCTTTGGTTCTATGTCTTGAATGGAATTGAGGCATGATTTTGTAAAGAGGTGTGTATACTGCATTCTGGGAAGTATACATATCTCGAAGACACGGATTATTATGTTTGTAATGCTAGGGTCAATGGTTGACTAAGTATTACAAGCTTAATAAACCGGAGTCCTCACACGCACAGCCCTCGTCTATGGCACCCTAGGACCTCTTGCTGCCAATGAGCCATATGTCGCCTCGTCTGTCCCTCCCTGCTGCAGAGGCTAGCGTGTACGCCCTCGCAACGCTGCTTGGGCTCCGTTCCCGAGGGCTCTTGTTCAAAGATATTGGACTTGATGTGACTCATAATTAGGGGTTCCATTAAACTTTAGACCATTAGTTTTAATAATACGGTATGAGAAACGTTACTTTTGTAAAAAAAAAAAAATGGCTCCAACGGTACCATTTAGGGGAGAAAAAAAACTCCCTAGTGACCATCGATACACTTTGCGATACCCGTCTGGATTTAAGTGTATGGCTGCTTAAGGCATATACAATGGTACAGACAACAGGTGTCTGTATCAGCTATCCATGTCACATATAGACAGCACTAAAGACGGCTCATATAATGAGTTGTCTGTTAAGTTGTCTATATAAGATCCCACAATCTTTTAGTTTTTGCTTGGAAAAAATATTTGTTATAGACAACAACTCATACAATGGTGTTTTGTGTTGTCTATAAGGGTTTTATAGACTGTCTGTTGCATGCTAGATAACTTCATTCTCTCTCTTTGTTCTCTGTCATCCACGTCATTAAAAATCTTACATGGCAAAGATTATAGACTGCTGATGTCACCCATTGTACATGCCCTTAGCAAGAAGACAAGCAAAGATCAAACGATACCCGTCTGGATTCAAGTATCTGGCTCAAGCAAAGATCAAACGATACCCGTCTGGACTTAAGTATCTGGCTGCTTAGCAAGAAGACAAGCAAAGAGCAAACAAAATCCACGTATGCATGCTGCAAATAAACACCATGAGTACTTCAGTTAACAATAGAATACCAATCCACGTATGGCTGCAACTTATCATATCAATGACAATCGCTGATACCAGCTTAAAACATTTTAATGATCAGATAGTGACAATCTAGCTCAGAGTTTTCATGCCCATTATTCATGCATTATTAAGGTCGAGTTTGTCGATTTTACACTGAAATTTGGTTTAGAACTATAATATCAACTTTAGATTCTTTACAAATGGACAGATGAAAGACTTGACGGGGAATAATTGGAGCTACATGGAGGATGATGAAGCAGCTGCGCACGGACAAAGCCTGTCCGGGCTAGAGGCGAGCGATGACGGCCACGTGGCGGGAGGAGGATGGTCCGGACGCCAGATATGCGGTGGAGGTTGAATTCGGACGTCATATGCACGGTTTAGGACACGTGTCAACTGTCGGCACGTCTGTTATGCTATTTTTTGTAATACTGCACGAGAAGTGCTACTTTTGTAAAAAAATGTCTCCAACAGTGTCATTTTGAACAAAAACTTGGTGACTAGCAAGAGCATCAGTTCGTATCATCAGCGATAATTCCAACCGGTTCCTTTCTGGTGGCTTTGTTTTCCCAGTGACGAAACTAATCTAGCGGTTCTTTATGATGACATACGACTGCATAATTATTCAAGAATTATTTTTGAGAACTAATTGCTCGAGATTTTACAAGTAATAATTTTTTAGTACATTGTTTATGTATCGAGAACTTCTGAGTTCTGACTTTAGTACGAACTGATCGAGAATAAGTAATTAGACAACCAGCAAATGTGCTCATAAATAGTGGTCTTGTCAAAAGTGCATAGTTTAGATCATCTGTAATGTTGTGTTTTAGTCGATTTAAATGAGAAGAGAGAATACATTGAATCGATTCAATACATTAGAGGGATCGATTTTAACAAAAAAAAATGCATGAAACCGGACTCTACTTAGGAGTCGATTCAAAACATTAAACAACTCATACGAGCATTAAACAACTACAGAAGAGAGAGTGCGGTTGAGAGAATATATTATTATTTTGTGGTTTTTTAATGTAACGTGGGTCCCAGTTATTAGTAGGAATCGATTCAATACATTAGAGAAAAATAAACTCAGTTTCTAAAATACTTATATAGCATAATATTAAATCGACGCCGATACAATACACTAAAGATGTTTTTAAAGGACACCCAAAAACGCTAACCCTGTTTCAAATCAAGTGAGCAACTGCAGCAACCCAGGAAGAGCACATATACATTGTTAAATCGAACAATAGCTGCAAAGCCTGCAAGAACTAGTTAACTACATACACTTGTACGGTAAACAACAAATCAAGTATGAGTTGACTACGTCCGGGGCACGGACATACGAGGACGAGACGACACAAGCGGCGTCCGGGGCACGGGTGTCCGGGCTACGGGTGATCGGACAAGCGACATGCACCGCGTTCAGGACATAAGCATTTGGATGGGGCGGCGTTCGAGCGAGGGGCGAACGGACAAGTTTATTCGGACCACAGGCGACTAGAGGTGGACACATGTCTATATGAGGGACGTCTGGGCTAGGGAGGTGTGGCAGAGATTAAATCCGGACGCAGGAGGCCTAGTATTGAACATGTGTCGGGTACCGGCACGTCCGTGATGACATTTTCAGCAATATAGTGTGGCAGCTGCTACTTTTGCGAAACATAGACGCAAACTTTTGCAAAACATAGACGTTACCATTTAGGTCAAAAAGTCTGACCCTTTGGGTTGTGGCAATCTCCTGACCTTCTCTCGCCGGAGTTCAGGCACTTCGTTTCTTTTGCAGCGAGGCTTCTTCCAAGGATCCCTTCCTCGTCAACAATCTCAATCGGCTCGACCACCTCGATAGGCAACGACTTTGCGAGGCAGCTGAGCAACTTCGATGGAACTCCACGCTTGCTTTTTGTCCTTTAGGATTCGATTAAATGGTTGGTAGATGCGAACTTTTTACTGTTTTGGCCTTGTAGCAAATTTTAATTTCAAAAATAGCTCTCATTCGTCATAATTTACAAAATTAGCCTATGCACAAGGTTCTACCATGCATGCGAGGGTGGCAGCGACCGCCTCGCTTACTAGGCGCTGGCAGCACTTGCCCCGCCCCGGCGCAGTGTCGCTCGCCTTGCGCCAAGTGGCCTTGGCTTGGAGGCCTAGGCATCGCTGCTGTGCTTTGCAATCGAAGCGCTTTGATCGCATGCGGTTTTCGTTTTTTACCCCTTTAAATCGCGTCGAAGTCACATCGTTTCACGTAGATGTCATTCGTTGTCTGTTTTTGCTGCGTATATAAACGAACGCACGCGGCCGAATCACTCATAAGCCGCAGCGCGCATTCCAATTAGTTTAGCTAAGTACATTTTTAATTTGTTCTTATTGCAGTTTTTACCGTTAAGTACGTACTTAGATTTCGCTAACTGTTAGTTTTTCTCTATTTGCAGCAATAGTACGTACTCTACCACCCCTACTTGAAGCGGCATGGGACGGCAAGCATCACTGTCACGCTTGGATCGGTGGCGATGGGCCACCAACTCTAGTGACACGGAGACCGAGGGAGACCTGGCCGCTGGACGAGCGGTATGTTTCGAGGCTTCGTCAATCTGGGTTGATTGCGTTTGCCCGCATGCTGAATATGGGGCAGAACCTCCTAATTGATGCCTCCCTTCTTTCTACCCTGGTTGATCGTTGGCGGTCGGAGACCCACACGCTCCACTTCCGTGGGGAGATGACGGTGACATCGCAAGACGCCGGCTTCATTACCGCTTGCCGCTCTTGGTCAGTAGTTGTTCCTCCGAGGTCGTTGAATTTGAAGGCGCGTCTCAATCATCGCCGGGCAGCCTTATCCTCGAGAGGTCTATAGGCGTTCCACACGCTGGCTGCGACGATTCATGCATTGCCCAAATGACGCAACGGAGGAGGTGGTTCGATGCCACCTTATTGCATATTTGTTGTTTATATTCGGGTGGGTCATGTTCCCTAGCACACAGGGGGGCATGGTGTACCCGAGTTATATTCACCTTGCGGAGTCCATCGTGGACACCGACGATGAGGACGTGCCTTGATACGATTGGGGTTCAAATTGCATCGCGGCGCTCGATCTGCGGCTGCGACACTTCGCAGCCGTCAAGACGGGAACAAAGCTCGTGCTCTCGGGTTGCCACACGCTGTTATAGTTGTGGTCGTGGGAGCACTTCGCGGTCGGACGGCCGTACTTCCGCACCCCAGCCCACCCTTACCCGCGCACATAGCATTTCTATGGTGGGGCAAACGACGAGGATCCCGTGGAAGGCCCGACCATGGGATCCCGATGGACTGTGGCAGTACTGGGGTGGGCTAGAGAGAGAGCGCGCCGCATATACCCCGAGTTCCACAACGAATTCGAGGCCCTGCACGAGGACGACATAATATGGGCTCCTTGGACGGATGCCCACGTGCAGGGCACAGCGCCCGACGGCTTGAGCTTGCTAAGCCACTAGGATGTGGCGTATTGGAGGACAACTTGTCATCTGATGTTCTCCCACATGGTTGAGCCGTACAACCCACAACGGGTGATGAGGCAGTTCGAACTGCACCAGGAGATCCCCCCTGCTCTAGGGCGACCGCTTGCGAGCGTAGTCACTTGTAAGTACATTGCATTGCTTAATAATATTGTAGATCCTTTAGTCATATGTTATGTCGGTACCATAATTTATTTATTTTGTTCCACCTTCAGACAGACAAAAAAGGGCCGCAAGAGCGATGACTGGCTTCAGACGCAGCAGCCATGGATAGATGCATGGCAAACGGCCACTGATTCTATTTTGTAGGAGGCACGGCCTTACGATGAAGGGACTTACGACACGTACTTGGAGTGGTACGTATGGCACACGCGGACGAGATTGACAGGCGCCCCCCCCGGCCCGACATGCAGATCCTAGCCATGCCGAACGCTTGGACTTGGGGCTGGACCCACACCGTGCAGCACGCCATGGCGATTCGGTACGTTGAGCACGTAGTAGATTAACCACCCTCTGAAATAGGGTTAACTAACAAAATTTTGTTTGTTCGGTAACCATGCAGGTGGACCGTTTGGAGAGCGTTATCGAGCGCGGCCGCCGAGAACTCGAGCGGGGTACAAGCAACACAGTTGAACGCCTTTTTTCGGTCATGAAGACGCTTGTTGATAATGTTAAGGTGTCGTTCAGTAACATGAGCTGTGGAAGGCCCAAATAAGTCGACTTGAGGCATCGGACGAGCGCCGCCTCGCACTCGCCTCCATCTTCCCCGTCCGAGCGAAGTCGACCAAACGGCGCAGTTAAAGATGGGTGGCGGATCGTCCGCGCAGCTTGCCACGCAGGACTCTCTACGCCGATGCCGCTGCTGCCTCGGAGGGACCTTTACCGGTGCCGCTGTCGTCAGAGGCAGGCGAAGAGGCTATTCCGAGAGCACGGACGTGCAACCCGGAACCGCGGCGGATGTTATCCCAGATTCTCCCTCCTAGCCCCACACTCTTGGACAATTTCCAATGGGCGATACGGCGCCATGATATCAGTCCGGGTACACACCGTACCTTGCGCAGTTCACCCTGCAAGGTGAACCGTACCCCGAGCAGTTCACCCAATCCATCCCGCAAGCTGAGCCGAGTTGGTGCCCCTCCACGGATCCTACTACGGATCCTACTGCTTGGATCACAGACTTGTTCTCAACGCCACTCCCACAGGTGATGCCCCCCTGTACACCAACACGGCGGTTGAGGAGCCCCGCTATGACCTGCGGCAGAACCCATGGTCACCTGATAGGCTGACGTTTCCACAGTGTAACGTCTCGTTTTTCCAGAATTTTGAAAAGCTTGTAAAAATAATAACCATTTGCTTTTGTTCAGAGTTCAAAGCTTAATTTGAAGATTTCAGAAATTTGGAGGTTTAACTTGAACTAACCAAACTTCAAATTAATCCCTTTCTCGTTGAGCCGAGTTATTGTCGTTCTTTGGCTTTTAGCCTCTTTTTCATCGGCCTTGTTTGTCCTCCGTGCTAGTCTCTCCTCCCTTTTTGGAGACATCCTCTCTTGGGTCCTTCCTTTCGCCTGCACCTCCTCCCAAATGGACCTCTTTATAGGTTCAACCCCTTCGCTCTTCTCTGGACCTCTTTTGTAATCTTCTGCTTGGACTTTCCTTAAGTCCGGACTTTCCTTTGTTGGCTTGAATCTTTTGTGCTTAGACCTCCCTTGGGTCTAAGCTTTCATCTTTGAGTGGATCTTCCTTGGTCTAAACCTCTTTCTTTGTTTGGACCTCCTCGTGGACCTCTCTTAGCTTTCTCTTGTAACCTCTCGAGGTCATTTGGGCCCCAGAGTTCCTTTGGGACCTCCCTTGCCTCTTTGGATCTCCCCCTTGTTCATATCTGCCGACCTCCCCTTGTTGAGATCTCGCCGTTGAGGACCTCCTCTCCTCCTCTCTCGAGATCTTAGCCGCTCAGACCTCCCCCTTGTTGAGATCTCGCCGTTAGGACCTCCTCTCTGGAGATCTTAGCCGCAGACCTCCCCTTGTTGAGATCTCGCCGTTAGGACCTCCTCTCTGAGATCTTAGCCGCTCGAGACCTCCCCTTGTTGAGATCTCGCCGTTAGGACCTCCTCTCTGAGATCTTAGGCGCCCGTGTCCTCCTTCGATTGATCCAAAGGTCCAGACCTCCTCGTGCCCAAGACCTCCTTGGCGCTTGGACCTCTTTTGACTCTTGTGGTCAGACGCTTAAGGCTTTACCTTTCTCACCTAAGGGCCGTCCGATCTAAATCGACGGCCTAGCCTTGCTGGTTCTGTTCGCCGTCCGAACGGCCCTCGTTCGCGCCATCCGATCCGGATCTGACGGCTCAATCTGGCGTGACGCTTGATGGTCCAAACGCTCTTTTCTTTCTGGACCGCCCGATTACGATCGAATGGCTCGCTTTCTTCTGCTTTTCCTTGATCCCGTGACCTCCCCGCCGCTTTTGCAAGGACCACCTCCTCGATCCTTGCCGGTCTTTTGTAAAGACCACCCTTTAATCTTGAATATCCTTGACCGTCAGACCTCCCGCACCCTTTGATCTAGACCACGAGGTCCTCCTGCTTTGAGATCTTGGCCGCTCAGGCTCTTCTTTTGAGATCTTGAGCGCCAGACCTCCCTTTGCCTTTTGATCTTGACCATTCGTGTCCTCTCCTTTTGATATCTTGGCCGTCGGATTTTCCCTTTTGGGAGATTTTGACCGTCAGACCTCCCCGCTCGGGCCTCCTCGAGCGCCTTACCCTTGCGCTTGGGACCTCTTTTGAGGTCTGGTTCTCTCGTGATTTAAACCTCCTTGGGGTCTAGATCTGCTTGAGGGTTGGATCTCCCTTGAAGTCCAAATATCTTTTGTCTTTTGGACCTCATATCCTTAGGACCTCTTTGTGTTTTGACCTTTGTGGTCTAGACCTCCCTGTTGTGTTTGGACCTCCTCTAGGTTCTGCACCTCCCTGCTGTGTTTGGACCTCCTTTAGGTTCTGACCTCCTGCTGTGTTTGGACCTCCTTTAGGTTCAGACCTCCTGTTGTGTTTGGACCCCTCGTGTTCGGGACCTCCTGTTGTGTTTGGACCTCCTCATGTTCAGACCTCCTGCTGTGTTTGGACCTCCTTAGGTTCGCACCTCCTTGTTGTGTTTGGACCTCCTTTAGGTTTAGACCTCCCTTTGTGTTTAGACCTTTGCGGTCTAGACCTCCCTTGGTCCTAGGACCTCCTCATGAGACCTCCTTCTGGACCTCCTCCTTGACCTCCTATTTGGACCGTGGACCATGTCCTTTGACCTGGTCACAAGACACCTTTTGATCGCCCTTTGGTAGCCTTAGTGCATTTAATGTGGGTCGAGTCACATTAAATGTCGCCACCTACCTTTTGTACTTTTTTTCTACTTTGTGTCACATCCCTTGCTTTCTTTATTTCTTTTAGTACCTTGTGGCAAGGTGCCCTTGTCCTAAAACCTTGAACCTCGTCGCTTCTTTGGGTTGGTGCTCGTTCCCTTGCTTTTTAAATAGAGCACCAGAGGGCACCGCCGCCTCCCCGCTCCTCATTTCAACTCCTGCCTCCTTCCCGACCGGTGGATCTCCTCCTCCTCCTGTGGATCTCCTCTTCTCTCTTGGTTTTGAGTAAGTTCTTTTGGTTTTCTTGGAATTATTTGTTTATTTGGTTTCTTTTTATAACGTGTAGATCTCGGGTGATCGTTGAGAACTCGTGAATCAAGCTCCTTCACCAAGCTTTTCTTTCTCCAACAGAGGCAAGTCATGGACCTTGATCATCTTGATCCCGCTTTTGCAAAAGTATTTTAATTTGTTAAACTTGCATGGCTATCTTTATAGAACTCGGTTTGGGCAAGAGCTATATCCCTTGTTGACATTATGCCTCCTTTGTGTGCTTGAACTCAACATGTTGACATGAACTCTTTGGACACCTTAGGATGGGTATTTTAGTTGGTATCTTCTGTTATTACCAACATGGGACCGATAGCTTAATGCTTAGTATTGTCGTAGAACCGTGGGCCTTGGGGATCATGCTTCATCAATCAATAAACTTGACTAATGATCTATGGAATCAGGGTCGGTGTCATTGTTAATGACTATGGCAGGATGCCTAAGTTGTGTTGATCGTGGTGCGAGATCACATTAATAATTATTGTGCCAAGACTGGGTGGTCTTTTGGCAGGGTTAATTACAAAATGTTTTGCTTGGGCAAGAAGGTCGGGAGTGAGTAGTGGATGCTTCATTTTGGGGTTGTGGATGTCTTGCCTGAGCACAATTAAGGACTTAACTTTGTGTCTGTTGATCTGGGCCAATCAGTGCAACCACAAGATCACTTTATGGGGGTGGTCTGGGCTGAATAATTAGCAATGAGATGGCTTGGTGCTGTTGTGGTTGATGCGTGTGAGACGCCGGCGCAAGAGGGCACCCATAACCTGCGGACTTCTAGACCAAAGAGGAGAATTGCGAAACCTTAGCGGCAGCCCGAGTCATTTCAAAGCTTTGTAAAGGCCTTGCAGCTCTTTCTAGACCGCTTCACCTTCTAAGTGAGCAAGGGTGACCGAACCCGCCCCGCTAGAGAGACCGTGGATTGTGGGTAAAGTTGTACACCTCTGCAGAGTGTAAAATCTATTCAATAGCCAAGTCCTTGGTTATGGACATGCCCGTGAATATGGTGCAAGGGTAGCTTTGTGAAATTGTGTCCCCGGGCGCTCATGAGAGATCGTGGCTTTGCCTCGAAGAGACCTTGGCCGGCTTTAGAGGGGTCATGGTTGGCTCGAGATGAGGTCCAGGGGCGGGTTGGGAACTCTGGAGCGGGTGCTCCAGGGTGGTCGTGGCTGAGGTCCTGGTCATGGTGTGACCAGACCTCCCACTTTGGTCTTTGGAACTTTGGAGTGGGTGCTCCAGAGTGGTTTTGGGAGTGAGCGGTGCTCACGACCTCCTCAAAAACAAATGTACTTATGTATTATTGTTTTAACTCGAGCATTTCAATCTACTTATATTATTTGTTGTCAACATCGCTTTACGCAACTAACCTTACATTTCTCTTTTGGCAAGCCTTGCATGATTACTTATTGCATGCACTCCCCACGGCTTGTCGAGTACATTCAATGTACTCATGGCTTTTGCCCTCTGCTTTAATCAGCGCCAGCAGCTGTGGAGCTCAAAGCTCTCGGTGAAGAAGAGGTCTTTGGAGACCTTGTGACCTAGGGGACGCCCTCCACTGACAGCCGTGGGCTGATCGGTTGGACCTACTGCTAACGTTTTTGCTTTCCACCGTTCTTGCTCTTTTGTTGTAGCCCATGAGGCAAACTCTGTAAGAAGCTTGGCCGCTTTGGTCTTTAATATTATTTGTTGTTCTGCTCTTGCTCTTCTTAGTTTGTGTATGGACTTGATTACACTTGTGTTAGATCTGCAGAAGCTAGCCAATCCGCTCTCGGGACTAGCTCAGGCACGTGAGGTGATCTCCGTGAGGTCCCACGGGACTTAGCTGGGAGATCCTGTCTTGACCTCCCCGATGATATACCTAGAGGTGCCACCTACGGATGTTGGCTAAGACCTCCGTGAGGTCTTGAAGACTCCTAGGAGGTCCCGAAGACCTCCCTCGAAGTACCGAGCGGTATTACCGCCCTTCATGAGGTAGTACCGCAATCAAAAAAATGGTCCTCCTGACCTTTATGCGGTATATCAAAGGGTGGGTTCACACACACAGAACAGTTATTCGCAGAGACCTATGGCAGAACACTACGGAAGGCCAAGACTGAGTACTATGCCCGAGAGCAAAGAGGAGCAAAGACGAGCAAAGAGTAATATTAGAACTCTATTATATGTTGTAACGTGTACTTCATTAACTGATTTGTAATCCAAGCAGAGTGTGGTAATTGGAATACAATTGGACACTTGTACTTCATTATCTATCTCAGTAGAACAATTTTATTCTCATTCATCAAGGACTGCGATGCATAGATAAAGAGTGGACAGTACAATCTCATTAGAACTGATGTTCTACTTGGCAAGAACAAGATATAAAAGAAGAAAGACCACAAAACTAACTATCTTAACTAACTTCTGAAGCATCTTCTCAACTCTTTTCATCCTCTCATCCAGTGTTTGAAGTCTTTTCTCTTCATTTTGCATGGGTTGATCGGATGCTCGAGGCACTACATTTAATTACAAAGAACACCACGGAGTCTTGTATTGGTTGACCGGACGCCGAGCCATCGCATCTAATTACAAAGAACACCACGAGAGTCTTCTTGGAAGGCAGCAATTTGCATTGCAATATCTTGAACCACTGAGACAGCTTTGTCAGCCCACTACCAAAACCGACATGTTGTATTATACAAAAAAATTGCAGCTTCAAATGAAAGTAACAAAACCCAGTGTGTACAATGCAATTCATTCGTACTTATTTTGCAAAAGTTACCGAAAGATTTGAACACTTCATGAACACTCGGGACGGATTCGTTGGCGTATGAGAGGTAAACACATTCACTGGATCCCTGCAACGAGGGCAAACTAGCTGTTGTCGTAGTGATTGTAATTCCGCTTTCACTCAATGTTCGGCGAGGTCAAGACATCTTGTTTTACATCGAAGAAGGGAGAAGAGGAAGAGAAGAGTGAGGTGAATGGCAGCCAAAGCATCCATATATAGCATTGGGAGCACGAAGGGGCCACTGTGTGGAAAGGAGGACGTGACCACACAGTGTGGAAAGCAGGAAGTGACCACTCTCTGGAAAGCTGGACGTGACCACTCTCTGGAAAGCAGGACGTGACAACACTCTGGAAAGCAGGACGCGACCGCACAGTGTGGAAAGCAGGAAATGACCACTCTCTGGAAAGCACGAAGTGACCACTCTCTCGAAAGCAGGACGTGACCACTCTCTCGAAAGCAGGACGTGATCACTCTCTGGAAAGCAGGACGTGACCACTCTCTGGAAAGCAGGACGCGACTACTTTTTGCAAAGCACGACATGACCCAAACGAGGCAGATATCCGTACTTATAAATTGGTAATAACAACTTGAAGCGATAATAACAACTTGTTACATCATAGAAAGCAGTGCAGGTTACAACGCAAATCACTACAACACTCACATCACTACAACACTCACATGACTCAAATACACCGGATAGCTTACAGATACTAAGTGGCGCCAAAGGAAGAAGGTCTATTTGGGCAGTTCCTGAATGAGTGCCCATGAGTCTTGCATAGCCTACACCTCATTGGTCTTGGCCGATCTCCACGTTGGCTCGCATCCATGTCGTTGCGGATGCGCCTTGACTGACGCCTCCCATGGCCTGGATGCCGCAGTGCATCATTCGGTGACCACTTCACTGCTCCCCGCCATAGGTCCCTGTAGTGGCCTTCCACGCCGTAGGAGTTGAACTCCCTGCCCAAGTATCATACAAAGCCGTATGTCGTAGTACTCCGACATGTACATGCTAGAAGATTGGTGAAATACAGCACATGCAGCATATACGTGGGAGCAAGGCTTGTGCAGGAGTTGAGGCTTGTTGCAGGTGCAAACTGCCACATCGCCTATGGTGCAAACATGCTTCCGGTCACCTCTCATGTGGCCGCGAACGTACTTGTCCCGCAGGCGGATCTCGAACTTCCTCCTCACGCCATCCATTGTGATAGCTACATGGGATCGGGCCTTGGTAATTTTCTTGTCCATGTAGGCAAGGGTAACCTCGAGTATCGCTTCCTTCGCCCAAATGTCGCTTGGCCATCATTACCCGATTGACGGCAACCGATCAGACGGTTCCATGTCTCGCCACAACAATGTGATGGGCGTGGTACGAACCCCTTTCAACACATCGTTGTAGACCTCGGACATGTTGGTTGTCCCGATGTCAGACGAGCACCATAGGTGTCGGAAGAAGGGACTATTTCTCATAGTCGGAGCATGCACGCCATCCACTCAAATAACTCGCTGCGGTGCGCTGGGCCGTAACCTCCACTTGCACGCCGGTTTCGACCTCAAGCTCCCGCCACACGGCATCGAACTTGCGCTCGGGTTCTCAGAGGCGAGCTTCTTGAACTTCTTCATGAGGTCTTTGCTCCGGAAGCGCGTGTGGAAGTTGGCAGCTAGATGCCGCATGCACCACGTGTGTGCATGTCGTTCCATTGGAATGGTGAGCTTGTACCGTGCTGCATGGTGTGCAGCGCGGACAACAACTCGGCATGACGGTCGATTATGATGCACACATTCGGCCGATCCCTTACAACATGTTGCTTTATGTTGGCTAGAAACCATAGCCAACTGTCAGTGTTCTCATTCTCCACAATTGCAAAGGCAACTGGAAGCAACTAGTCGTTGCCATCAGTGGCAATAGCGGTGAGAATGGTGCCCTTGTACTTCCCGCAAAGGAAAGTACCATCCATAGTCAGGACGAGACGACAGTGGGAGAAGCCCTGGACTGCCGGGCTAAAAGCCCAGAAGACTCGATCAAGGATTAGGGAATATGGGATGTTCAACGGGTGGGGCCTGTCCACCCTGTTGACGCATGTCCCCGGATTAGCATCTGCAATTTGCTTCAGCATCCTGGGGACTAGGTCGTACGCCTCCTTGTAGGTACCGTACAACCCTTCGAGGACCTTCCGCTTCGCCCGCCAGACCTTACTGTAGCTAACGGCATACCCTACTATATTCGCTATGTTAGCCATCAGGACCTTCGGCGAAACGGTCAAATCGGCGACAACTGCATGGCTTATGATGCTCACGATGTAGGCCGAGGTTACATTCTTATGCATTTGCAATGGCTCCTGAAGCTCACATGTGTGATCCGTCACGACTGTGATGCGGAAGGTCATTTCCGCCACAGGGAATCTCTGCGCACGGACTTTGCCAGGGCAAGAGCTAAGCACGCACTTAACTATGTAAGTGTCAGGATTAGACCTGCACATAACGGAAGACATATAATAGTTAGTACGATTTACCGTAGATAGTTGAAGATACAGCAAACAACGTTCAAACTCACCTGTACACTCGGTAAGTCCGACTGTTCTTCACCGCGAAACTCACGATAACTTGCCTGGCGGCAGCCTTGTGTGGGAAATGCTACCCCACAAGCAGGGTGTCCGCATCGAAGGCCCACAAAGACTTGTGCTCCTGGGCCAGAACAAGGGAAGAGGCCGCTTGGCAATCCAACCGACTTGGAATATAGTTCGTGTCGGTCGAAACAATGCCACCGACGATCCCGCACTCATCGTCGGCTTCGTCCTCGCTGGATTGCGAGTAAAAGTTGTCCTCATCTTCGGTGGCAGTGCCCTCGGACATGCCATCGATAATCTCGTGACAATCAACACGAGCACCCCACCATTTATCCACACCTTCATTCGGTTGGAAACTACCAGAATCTCCATCAATTGGAGCATCCTGCCTAACGACGTCTAGCGCTCTTGAGACCTCTCCCGTCGTCAACAAACCGAAGAGGGGACAAGAGCATCGCTGGCTCCTTCAAGGGCGCCCCCCTAGAGGATTGAGCAGAATAAACAAAATGGACATACACCATGGGTCATCGATAGATCGGAGCGTGAGGATTGCTAATGATCTCCATATACTGTGCCCACATGGCACTGCTGGTCACCTTTGCCAGGCCCCACAACATCTGCCCGTGTGGTGGGACCGTGGTGGCGTGACCGCTTATTACTATCTTGTTCCTAGCGACGCGCCTATCGAACACTGTTTAATGCACCGTCGTAGCTCCAAAGAAATCGACGTGCCAAAGTTGGGAACGCGAGCAAGGCGCTACCGGCAACCGACAAATCAACTCCGTGCTCGACCAAGACGACGCGTATCAGGAACATGTACAAAGGTTCCGCTTTCTAACAAAAATATGACAATATTTCAACCGAGACACAAAGATAAAACCATACGGCGCGTTGTTGAAATGAACTTACCGCTACGATGTTACCGACTCTTGACCTCATACACTGAAGACTGCAAATTCAAACATGCATCGCATTAGTAACGACTTCGGCAAATGGTGCCAACAAAGGACAAACAAAATTGTTAGGTACGGGAGAGGAGGCACCTCGAAGAGGGAGAGATTCCCGAGAGGAACGACGAGCGAGTGTGTGGCAGCGCTTAAATAGCCGAGCACCGGAGACGAACGTGACAGAGGGGCGTGTCCCTACCGCTCGTCGGCGGGGGGAGTCCCTACCGCCCCCACACCGAGGGCGCTCAA
Organism: Phyllostachys edulis; assembly: GCA_036346405.1. Classification (NCBI taxonomy): domain Eukaryota; kingdom Viridiplantae; phylum Streptophyta; class Magnoliopsida; order Poales; family Poaceae; genus Phyllostachys; species Phyllostachys edulis. Next base: position 13,835,763 of record CM070563.1, read on the forward strand.
GACGCGACATGACCGAACGGCAAGCGACTTTGTGCGGAAATGATGCTACACGGCCCCAAGATTCGTCAGACACAAACAGCGATCGACAGTGTCGAGACGCAAAGATGACGCCGCTTCAGAGCGCAAGGTGTCACCTACCACGCTGTAATAGGGGCCTACTATATGTGATACTTAAATTTTGCACTTAATGTGTGATGCCTGTAATACTTTTGCGTTCTTATGTGTACTCGTTCATACAATGCATGTTTGTTCAATGCATATGGACGCATATGGTGGCGGGGGTAGGTCGTCTGCCGCCCCCGGTATCCGTGGTAGGTGCATTGTTCAGGGGCCACCTTAGCAAATTATTGTGAAAGATGGCTATTTTTGAAATTAAATGTTGCTACAGGCAGAACAGTAAAAATTTGGGTAGATGCCTAGTCTTTTCCATGGCTCCTTCGTTCTTATATGTATGCTCCCTAGCTCCAGAATAATTTTTTGTGTCTTTCTTTACCGAATAGAATGCTACGTATTTTTAGAACTAGATCTAAACTAGTGCTTGCCAATCTGCCATGTTTCCTTGCTTTTTATCAATGTGAATGAGAAGATAAATTATGTTGTTGGATTGATTTATTTGATGCAAAGGCAGTTAAATCCACATGTCCTTACGATGTTTTTTTTGGTCTTCTGAAGCAATAATGATGTATACGCACCTAAGGCGTTTGATTAAATGCTTAAATGAGCTGTGGTAAAGAAATCGTATGGTGAAATCTGAAGATGCTAATTATTCAATGCTTGGATATGGAAATCCAAGCCAGCTACTGTAATATAATTATTGATTGAACATTTATGCAAAGAGTACAAGCAACGAGCGGTCCATGCTGCTGGTCGGCGCCAAACACTGGGACTGTCAAGGCGGGGGAAACGCTCGAGCCGGTGTCACCGTACATGAATGAAGCATCTTAACTCCGGCGACCCGCCGTCGAGCACATATGTTTTTTTAATGAAAACAGCGGGAAAATATCCTACTGTATATAAATTCAAATAAATATAATACAAAAAAGTTTTATACAAATAGTCACCCTATAATTAACTTAAACTATTGTACCAAGCACTAATGGAAGGGTTGTACTTTGTCTTTGCCTGATGGATAACCATGGCAATTTCATGATGAAAAGAATTTCGCCATTATGAGAAGTTTGGTTGAACATTGTAGAACACCTTATTATTGCGCATTATCCAAATGGTCCAAGTTGTTAGAATGATGATCTCCACGAAGAAAGGGTGTTGAATCTTGTCTTTCAGATCTAGAAGTGATTCATGAACCGATAAAAGAGGTGTTCTACCTGGGCAAACATAAGTCCAACAGCCTTGAACAAAAGGACAAGTCCAGAATAAATGTTGTAGTGTTTCCTCTACCTTGGTCACATAAAACACATGTATAATCTTCTAGGTGGCAATTTTTCCCTCTTAACAAATTCCTTGTGTTAATCCCATCTTTGAGCAGTAGCCAACAAAATATTTTATGTCATAGTTGACAAGTATTGTCACATAACCATTTAAAATGGACTCGAATTTGAGAGCTGCCATGAGAACCTAATAAGCTTTGACTGAAGAATATTGCCCAGAATTCCAAATGTAAGACCAACAATCTTCTTCGGAAGCCAGAGTCATATCTTGTAAGATTTGTTGTATCTGTTGGTACTATTCGTAAGCTTGTTCTGACAAGGGTAAATTAAAAAGGCACGAAAACTCCACTTCTTGTTTTATTGACAAAATCGTGTTGTTAACTGTCTTGACATACGAATATAATTCAGGTTTTTTTATTCCAAAGTAAGTTTACGTTCCATAAATCCCTCCAAAAGAATGATGTATTGCCTTTGCCAACCTTGCAAGTAGCCAGACCTTTGTAAATATCAATCAATTTCATCTGATCCCTCCACCAAAATGAGCCCCTCTAAAATTCTCCGGCAAGTGAGAATCCGGATTGTAAGCTTCCCAAACTAACTTAACCCATGGTAAGTTAGCATGATTGTAGAATTTGTGTAGGTTCTTCAAAAGGAGTGCTGTGTTATGAACTAATAATTTAAGCACACCCAGACGACCTTGTTTTTTTGGTTTACAGACTTTGTTCCAAACCACGAGTGATTTCCCTCTGTACTCAGTATCAGAATTTCTCCAGAAACAGTGTCTTCGAAATTTATCAATTTGCGCTATCACTCTGTCAGTGTTTTAGAACTGATCTTACGTAATGATTGTTTGATTCGGGGGGTCTCGAAGACTCAAATGACGCAGAGAGAATGACACAGATATTTTTATACAGGTTCAGGCCTTCTCCGGAGAGAATAACAACCCTACTCCTATGTGGCTATATTGAGTATGCTGGTTACAGATCAAGAGAAAGACTCAAGTCTAAAGTCTTGTGCTCTTGATTACCTTTTCTTTGCCGTCTGCTGATTTCGCCCTTTACATAGTGCTCGAAGTGGGCGGTGGTTTCTCCAGTCCAAAGGACGCCTCAATGCTTCAGATGATGAAGTAGTTACTGGAGATTATTGTCGGAGTAGTAACGTTCCCACGTCGCCAGACGGTTATCATTAGGACAAAGAGTTTAATTGTGCAATTATTTCAAAGAATAAACAGCGTATACCAACTGTTTAGATGCCCTAATCAATTGTGCCTACCTATCTGCAAGCTCAATTAATTATAGGGCGGTCGTAGCTGACCTGGTCATAGAAGGACTTACGACTATGGGGTGGTCGTAGAGGAACTTACGACCATAAGGTAGTCGTAGAAGGACTTACGACTATGGGGTGGTCGTAGAAGGACTTACGACTATGAGGTGGTTGTAGAAGAGCTTATGACCATGAGGTAGTCGTAGAAGGACTTACGACTCCAGCTTCTCCCTTATGAACATTAAGGGGTATACTCAAGAACCATATGATGGTATTATTATCCATAATAGGAATTACATATAAATAATTAAATGAGGATTATAAGATCCTCGTCATCTAGCCCCCCAGCTTCAAGTGAAAGTAACTTACTTGGAAAAGGAGCTGTAGATGATTTTACGACCAGAAGGTGATCGTAGAATGGTGTTCGAAGGAAAGACTTTTCAACCGTTATTTCATTTGACTAGAAATAGACTTGATCAAGAAAGTTGTAGGAAATCTTACGACTACAAGGTGGTCGTAGAAAATCTTACAACTACAAAGTGGTGGTAGTATGGTTAATTGAAAGTAAAACCTTTCTGACTGGTATTTCATTTGACCAGAAATAAACTTGGTCAAGAAGATAATTTAGCTTGAGATGTAAAGATAGACTCGGTTTTCTCAAACAGACAAATTAAAGAATCTCAATCGACTCTCATAGACCTATATGTTGGAGCGGTTCCCGAAGAGGTGGTAACTGTTGAGTTGCCACGTCTTTAACTCAAGTGCGCAGTTATAAAAACTTATCGAGGGTGAGACTTAGGTTTTTTATCTTTCCCCAAATTGCTTCAACTGTTCATCAAGTTCTTGCGTTCTCCACCGCCAACCAAATCGTACGCTGTCTTGAGACCTTTCCCAATCCAAATCTCCTTTTCCTGAGAAAGTTGGCCGGAACCACTTCCCAGTGGGCAGAATCGAAGATGGATGCAACCAAGATAAAGGCTTTGGTCATCGCCGAGAATATTTCGAACAAAGAGTTCGTGAAGTGGATTAAGGCTACTGGCCAACATTGGCCGTCGGGAGAGATTGGGCAGATTCCCGTCTTTCAATCGTACTGTGAGTGTGGTCTTCGACTGCCTGTCCACCCTTTCCTCACACTTGTTCTCAAACACTTTGGGGTGAACCTCGTTCCCAATTCCATCACGATGCTAGGTGTGTTCATATACTTGTGTGAGGCCTACCTGGGGATTGCGGTCGACTTGGATCTATTCCAGTATTTCTACGGGATGACTAGAATAGCGGGAATCGCCGGTAGCTATGGTCTGAAGCTCCACGATGGGAAGTGAAGGAGTACATTCAGATGTTCACCTGGTCGTCGTGGCCAGGATGGAAGAAGAGGTGGTTCTACTGAGAGACGACCAGTGAAGACAACCCCTCTTTCACTAGGAAGGCTGCTGAGAAGATTTCTTCCTGGGATTCGACTCCTAAGGATCTTGACTGAATCCCCTTACATTCAAGCCATCAAAGACTTGAAGGAAGAGGGACTCACCAGATGGCATGTGGTGAATGATTTCATCACGCGCCGCGTTAGCCCTCTGAAGAAGAGGGCTCATCCCATGTGAAGGTACTCAGGGTCAAATGACCCGACCAGAGATTACGAGAAGGGTAAGTAAATTTTTATCTTAGCTATCTTTCTGTTGATTTCGAACTTGGCTATTGAAAGTTTACTTACTCCTGCAGATCTCTCACAACCGGAAATTGATACTCGAGTCAAGCTCGTTTGTGAGAAATCCCTGCCACCCATTGTGGTGGCGCCTCAAATCCTAGCGGTCTTGCCCACAGAGGATAAGATGGAACGTCTAAAGGTAATCAAAGATTGATTTCATCTTTAGGACCTTATAGTCATAGAAAAACTTACGACTGGGTACAGGTCGTAGAAGAACTTACGACCATAGGATTATCGTAGAAAAACTTACAGCTAGGTATTGGTCGTAGAAGACTTACGACCAGAGGATTGTCGTAGAAAAACTTACGACTAGGTACTAGTCATAGAAAGACTTACGACCGCTTAGTAATATTTCGTTTTCTGACTTCTGCAGAAAGTAGGCATGAAAGACCGTCAAGACGACGAAGAGGTCGAACTGATGGTCGTTGGCGCAGAGGCGGAGCAAGCCAAGGCTCCTCTAGACAAAAAGCGTCGGCTCGTGAAAGTCACCGGCAACGGAGGCGCAGGTTCAAGCTCTGCTGCTTTGACTAGGCCCTTTGTAAAATTCGCTGCAGACATGGCTGCTGCAGAGAAGGCAAAGGCGGCCGAAGCGACTAAAGCACTGAAACACAAAACTCCCAAGACCAAGGTACCCTTCTATTATGACAATAAGACTTTTGCATTTTCTACCTCTCGTGGCTTTGTCAAGCTGCTAGAAAAGGAGAACTAGAAGAGTTTTATGTCTTTTGTGAAGGAAACCACACGCCAGCAGGGCCTACGGTCGAGGGAAGTGCTACCCTTGGGGTAGTCGAGACAGGTCTCGGCCATTCGGAGAGTCAGGGGGCTCAAGGAGTGGTAGTTCTCGCTCAAAATCCACGACCATACGTGGTCGTGGCTGACCCCATTCCTCAACTTGAGTTTCGACCAGACATGGTCGAAGAAATCTTCTTTAGAGAATGTTTCTTCCGCATTAATATCAAATCCAGGAAACGAAGGTATGTAAAAAGACAAAAGTGTAAGAACAATATTTACCTTTTGCTTTCTATCATTTGACGTGTTTTCCTTTTTGTAATCTTAGCCCGACTCCTCTAGCCCTCAAGGATGTTTCTGTCGAGGAACCCACTACTATTTCTTCGGCAGTCGGAGAGATGACAGTGGAGGTGGTCGAAGGGTCACCCACCGTCCATGAGGTGGAAGGGGTTGTTTTTGCTAAAGCGGCTACGACCACTGAGGTGGTCGTGGAGCCAGAAGCGAAGACGGCAGAAGTAGCGGCAGAAGCATCTGCCCATGGTGGTAAAGTATTCGATCACCGTGCTGGGAAGGAAATCATTGTAGACGTTCCTCCCAGCCTTTAAGGTCAAGCTACTGATGCCGCCACCACCGAAGAAGAAGAAGGATCTGATTTCTTCGACCATTCCTTTGGGTTCTTCGGCCCCTCATCTGTTGTGGGGTCTCATGCGTTTAGATCTCGTAATCGGGTTCCTCATCCTAAGGACATTCCTAACAGGGGGGATGTTTTCGATGACGAGCGTCTCAAAAAGGTGTGGTGGAACCGAGTTCAAGAGATCGATGAACTGAAGAACCCCACAAGAATATTCTCTTCATTTGCTCGAACGAGCATGAATGTAAGTGTCTGTCGCCCAACATTTATATATGTGTATTTTCTCGCTTCTCACTATCTTTCTTTATGCAGAAAGCTTTAAAACAAATTATCACCGTTGCTGAATACAACCGATAACTTGTTCAGCTACGATAGGAGAAAGCAGTACTCTACGAGCAGGCAGAGAGATGGTAAGTTACTGCTATTCATAGTCGTTTATGCTTCGACCACTTGTATAGTGCTTATGGGGATTGTCGTAGAAAAACTTACAACTAGATACTGGTCATAGAAGAACTTAGGACTAGAGGAGTGTCGTAGAAAAACTTACGACTAGATACTGGTCGTAGAAAGACTTACGACCAGAGAATCATCATAGAAAAGCTTACAACTAGGTACCGGTCATAGTAGGACTTACGACTAGATAATGGTCGCAGAAAACGATCACTTGTTCTATACTCATCTACTCTTAATCTCTGTAGGTTCAAGAGCGATAAAAATACCTTGGCTGATTCGCTCAACTACAAGAAAGTCGAAACGAAAAAGCTAAGGGAAGAGAAGGGGGTCCTTTTGAAGAAGCTTCAGGAGGCAAACTTTGCAGTTCAAAAATTGCAGGGACAGATAAATGGTAAGTTTTGAACTTAAGACCACTTATGATAATGGCCTTCTTTTCTTCTTCTAACTCTTATTCATTTTCAGAAAAGAGGTCGAAATGGGGAAGCTCGAAATGAAGCACAAAAAAAAGACCTTGGTTGTTCACGAGATTTCCTGTATCACCAAAGAAAAAGATCAGTTGATCAAGTCATGGGAAGAGCGATATGCAAAAAGCACTGCCTCCCATGACGATGAAGTCAAGAAGTTCAACCTTCAAGACAACATTTGTCTCTTGAACATTGTACTTAGTGGGCTACGTGCTGAGGAGGTCACTCATCGTGAAGTCACGATAATCGCTCACTCGAGTACCATTGGAGAACAAGTCGGGACTTTGCAAGAGTTGGTGACTACTCTGAAGACCAACTAAGCTGACTGAATAAAAGAGGTGGTCGAAGGCGCAATAAGTTTTGTTCTAGCAAAACTTAAAGCTCATGACCCCAATCTTAATCTACAGCCAATCAAAGCCAACTTCGACTGCTGTGAAGCAGAAGCGGAGCAATTGATTAAAGATATACAGCCGGACAACAAGGAAGTCACGGAGGAGAAGCAAATAGGATGTCCTTTGTCAGAGTAGTTTGCCGTAGGGAACTTGTAAAGACAAGCTTTTTGAGTATGAATATATGAATATGCTTTTTCCTACAAATCATCTTGTCGAATAGTTAGTAACTCATAAGATAATGAATGAAAAAAAGAAATTAAGACTAAGAATTAAAGTCATATTAATAACTTTATCCTAGCTCCCAACTATTTTCTTAGTTTATTTAGATAAATTAAGTAAATAGTGTGAGAAGGGTTTTCTTTTAAAATGAGAGAGAGAGGTTTGGCTAACTTATAGGTTCCGATCACGATTATCATGCACTGATCAAAAGAGTAGGAACGAGTCGACACTAGGAAGTTTCTTCTTGTGGGCAGGACCACGTGCAGAAAGGAAAGGCTTTGACTAGGTGATGTTACCCTGTCCGACCAGGTTAATCAAATCAAGAGCGGAAACTTGAGTTAGACAAACGTCTAGAGTACCTTAAAAATTCATTCGACTTATTCCAGTGCACTCAATAGGTTTGCTCTGATAGCAAGAGTTAGAAATAGGATGACACTAGGAAGTTCCTTCCAGTGGGCAGGACCACATGTAGAGAGGAAAGACTTCGACTAGGTGTTGTGTCTTTCTCCGACCAGTTAGAATGAACCGAGTTTGCCAAAAGTAGTCGAACAAATTACAAAAGTGTACTCTGCTTAGAGTATTTTTCAAAATGAATGAAGAAATAAACTAAGGTTATAAGAGTTGGATTGAAAAATATTTCGACCATTTTTTTTTGAAACCCGAGCTCTTTATGTTGGCAGCAAAAGTGAGGAACGAGTCGATACTAGGAAGTTCCTTCTAGTGGGCAGGACCACGTGCATAGAGGAAAGACTTCGACTAAGTGATGTTACCATCCTTTCGACCAGTGTAAAGAAAGACTAGGTACTGGTCGTAGAAAAACTTACGACCAGGTAATGGTCGAAAAATTATCAACGCGCTACTCAAAGTAAGACAATAAAGATAAGAAAGAACTTGATGCTTTATTGTAGGGTTGATTGGTTACACAAAAAATTTGCGTAACTGGTCGATGTTCCAAGAATTGGAGAGAATCCGGCCGTCTTCCATTGCTAGTTGTACTGAACCTAGTCGCGTAACTTCGACCACTGTGTAAGGACCTTCCCACTTGAGGGAAAGTTTGTTCCGATTAAACTGTGATTGAATTTTCTTCAATACCAAGTCACCTACAGCAAGGTTGCGAGGTTGGACCTTACAATTGTAGTATTTGTGCAGGCCTTGTTGGTAGACCGCTGAACAGATTAAGGCTTGATTTCTATTCTCTTCGAGTAGGTTGAAGTCATCTGCTCGAAGTTGTGCTTGGGTAGAGTCGTTAAAATTTTTAACCCTTGTCGACCTGATCTTCAGTTCTGGTGGAAGCATGACTTCGACACCGAAAACTAGGAAAAATGGTGTTTCACCAGAGTCTGACTAGCAATGCGTTTAACCGTCCATAATCTCGAGGGTAATTCTTGTACCCAAGCCCCCGAGCGTTTGACAAGCTGGTCGAAGACTCGAGTTTTGATTTCCTACATTATTTGACTATTCTCTCTTTCGACTGCCCCATTGCTTTAAGGATGGGCAACAGAAGCATAACACAATTTGGTACCTAACTCGTCGCAAAATTTCTGAAATTTTGCGCTCGAAAATTGCTTACCATTATGTCGGGACCCAAAAATGCAATTCTGGACCCTCTGTGTATCATGCACTAGTCCAGGATCACGCTATTGCACACAGTGTCACATAGATGAATATCGATCCACACAAGATGATTAATAGAATAAACGACTAATTTGAATAACTAATAATGGTTTTGATCTTATGGTCAAGTTTACATTTATTAAGCCACGCAGAGCTAGCAATAAAGAAATAAGCAGTGGAACAGATAACTCAAATGAATCCCATCAATTCGCCACGAACAACCGATCGATCAAGACCCTAACGATCAGGCACCTTCGTAGAACTCCTCCTCGAAAGTAGGCGAAGACTCCTCAACTTCTGTTGATTGATTATAGCAAGCATGAGTACACAACCGTACTCGTAAGTCATACCACATAATGCAATTTATACATGATGGCTTATTCCAAAGGAATGGCTTCTGTGGTTCTTTTGCAGAAATGTAACATTTGCAATTTGAATATGAATAATAGATTGAAACAAGAAGTAAAACAAATAAACAGTATAAATTTTAACAGTTTGATTTCACAAGGAACACAAAGCCTAAACAAGTTATTCACATAGCCATATGACCTAGATGACACAGCCCCCTTCCCAAGGGTTTTATGGAAATCTACCCCTCGTGTGAAATCCCTGAGCATGTCCATGACCGCGGACGCGGCTATTGTAGGATTAAGGATAACCAACTAGAAAGGGGTGAATAGGAGGTTTTAAAACTTTTTGACAAATTAAGTCAATTACGAACTAAGTCTAAACTAGATACAATTCTAACTAAGCAATTCTACACAAGATAATTGCTAGAATTGTAAATGCGAAAATAGTAAAGACAAGAAATAACCACAATTGAGACAAAGGAGTTTTTCCCGTGGTATCAAAGACTTACCGGTCTTCACTAGTCCACGTTGAGGAAGCTTGAACTAATCAAGCTGGCTTCACGAAATAAGCCTTCCCTCGATCACTAGTGGTTATTCTTCCTCCGCTCCGGAGATGGTGAATACCGAACCACTCACAATTTGCACCGGGTCTCTTCACAATCCTTCTTGAAGAGATCACCGTGCTACCTCTGCCAAGCCATCTAGGTGTTTGGCAAACACCAAGAGTAATGAATCAACGATCTTCGTTTGACGGCACTCAAGTGCAAATGATCAATCTAGAATGAATGCACTTGAATTTGGGCTCAACTACCTCACAATGAATGCACAAATGTATTTGAGGTGTAGAGAGGATGCTCAAGGCTCTAAAGATGTTAAATGAGGTCTAACGTGCTGTCCTTGAGCAGGTGGAGGGGTATTTATACCCCCCCCCACCAACAAATACGACCGTTAGGGGACAAAGCCCAACTTTTTCAGCAAATGCGATAGTACTGCCATGTAATTATTGGAAATATGTCCTAGAGGCAATCATAGAGATGATTATATTTCATTATGTACATAATATTGGATAATGTGTTATCCTGTTTCTTGAATGAATCATTGGTTATGAAGATTAACAAGTATGTGACTTGTTGGTGAAACTCTAAACTTATATGATGTCGTTCTAAATAAATCCCTGGTCGGATGTCAATGGTCGGAACACCAGTGACTCTATCGACCAGAACATGTATTGATTGATGACCATGTTTCACCGGTCATGGATATAGGGATATCGAATCAATAATGTGAACACATGTTAGAGAACATGGGGTTGGATTGACCCACCTTGAGACACTATTGAGATTGTTATGATTCTATGTGTCGTTAGTTGGTCTCAAGCAATGATGATGTATAATCCTTAGACCTGAGATCAGCATGGTTTCCTACATGTGTAATAGCACTCTTAGGGGTTGTCAATCGTTACTCGTAACTGGGTAGTTATAAAGGTAGCTTTCGGGTATGCTATGAAACATGCGGACGAATGTGACTGGTCGAATATGGGTGTCACAACCCGGACCTCAGGGAGGTCGCAAAGTCACGACTGGACCTGGAATCACCCAAAGGCACGACCACACGGTCGGACCCAGGGGGTCCTGAACCCTCTGTGTATAACTGAGCTAGTCCCAAGGACCAACAGCTAGCTCACACAGTGAACAAAAGTGGTAACTTCCATCAACGGAACTTTATTAAAATAACATCAGAGTTGATTACAAGGGTGGCTTAACAGCCGACAAACAAAACACAGCGGAATAAAAGCGGAGTGGTCCACACGATCCGCCACAAGCAATCGTCTGGAGGTCGCAGCCTAGTCGTCTTGGAGGTCCTCTGGCTCATCGAAGACATCCTCTCCTGCTCAAACATGTCAAACAAGAGTGAGCACAACAACCGTGCTCGCAAGTCACACCCGTCAAGTAACAGATTGAATGCATGCGTACAAGGATGTCCCAAAGGAGGTCTTATAGGGTTGTCTTTGCATAAAGCCAAGTTTGATTCCAATTACATGTACTAAGTTCCAAAGCAGTTATACAATAGCTAAAATTCATTTTCTAAATCAATTTTATAGTTGTATAACATTCATCAACAAGCGGTGAAGGATACCCTCCAATCACAAGGCTCCCTACCCGAAACCCATTTGGATAGACATCCAAAACCATTTCAAAGAGGTCTTTTGAAAACAAAACCGAAATCTAACTTTGAATGGCTTTGCTAGCATGTCCATGACCGTGGACTGGCTATTCGAATAGTTTTACACTCTGCAGAGGTGTACAACTTTACCCACAAGACACGACTTCTCTAGTTTGTCTGGCATCCGTCGATACCACCACTCACTACCGAAGGTAAGTGGTCTAGAGCACGTGACGAGGCCTTTACAATGCGCCATTCCACCGTAGTCCGCCCTCGCTAAGGTTTTGCCCCTGCGGATAGAAACCTACAGAGTTCCTAGCCCCCTCTTGCGTCAGGTGGGAATAAATAAAAGTAGGTCATCAAGACACTCACCACAACCGGATGGAACGACCACGGTGGAACATTGCAAATTAGTCAGTCAGGTCCTGCCCGTTCAGGACATGTGGTTGCACGATGTGGCATAGCAAGATGCGGGTCGCAGACCGGTCCTTAATTGACTTGGGTGACATCCAACAGAACCCTAGGCCTCGTTCATAGAAATGAAACGATCTCGTATATGAACATGCACCCATCCAAACAGCCAATTCGCCCAAGTCCAAACCAATTTTCCTTTTTCTTTGCTTTTCAAAAACATTTTCAAAGCTTCCACGACAACCCAATGTCATGGATAAAACACTTAGACAACATTGGTCTTTTGGCAGAAACTCCCAAATCAAGATTTTTGATCTAAGCTTGACTAAGCCAGAGTTTTGCAACTTGCTAGTTCATACTAATGTACCAACTAGCTCTTTACTATGGTAACAAGGGGTGATCAAATCAATAGTCAAGTTCGGGTGTACAAAGGAACTAGGAATAACTATGAAGTTAAAATAGGGATTTAAATTACTTGAATTGAAATAAGCATGCAGTAATAATTTGAGATACTGGGTTCAATATGATCAAGGCTGTAACTTGCCTTGCTCGAAAGCTTGAGGGTCTTCTTTGTGGAAATCGGGCTCCCTAGAGTCTTCGAAATCTACACGGGAAAATGAAGCAACTCAAACAAAGACCAAATAAAATCCAAATAAACTCCAAACAAGCCAAACTAAAACCAACAGCGAGGAACTAAAAAGCTCAAAGGAGGAGGAGGTCCAACGAGGAGGTCCTACAAGAAGGTCCTGAGGAGGAGGTCCTGAGGACACAAAAAAAAGGATACGACTATGCAACGTAGTCGTAGGAACAAGCAAAAGAGCAGGACACAGAGGAACTCACCGATACAGAGAGAGAGAGAGAGAGGCCGGCAAAGACTGGAGGAGGATGACGACGGCGGCGAAGACGGTGCGGCGCTCCAGCGAACTTCTTGGCCACGAGGTGGATGAAGATGGCGCAAGCTTCAGCAGACTCCCTGGCGAAGAAGCTTGAAGCACGGAAGAACTGGCGAGAGCAAGAGAATTGGCAAAAGGTAGTGATAGAGGGCTGCTTAGGCTTATATAGCCAGGGGAGAGTCACTAGAGGACTCAGAGGTGCACACGATCAGGGGCACGCGTGACAGGACAAAGCATGCCGAGCAGGTGAAGGAGATGATGGGGCCAAGTGCTATAGAAGACAGCATTTAATGCGACATAATAGCATTAAATGCACAAGGACAAATATGTCAACAATGACATGACGAGAGGAAGGAGAAGGTGAGCAAGGCTGATAGATGGGGCCAGTCAACACTCAAAAGAGTGGTCAAACCAATGGGGAGGTCGTGACCCAAAGGGCGCACGTGACCAAAGGGGTGTCACGTGACCAAGGGGAGGTCGTGACCATAGAAGAGGTCGCGACAAAATGACAAAAGGGGAGGTCGCGGCAAAGGGGAGGTCGTGGCCCAAAGGATGTCACGTGACCAAGGGGAGGTCGCGGCTAAACGACAAAAGGGGAGGTCGCGACTAAACGACAAAAGGGGAGGTCGTGACCAAGGGGTGGTCGCGGCTGAAGGGGTGGTCTTTGCAAAACTCCAGGACCACCCGGAGGTCGCCAAGACATCCCAAAAGTCTCCAGGACAACCCGGAGGTCTTGGACTGAGAGGGATGTCCAGGCGAGAAGAAGGTCTAGACAGAGGGAGAAATCCAAATGCAAAGGAGGTTTGGACACAAGGGAGATCTAAACCACAAGGGAGGTCTGGACCCTTAGATCCAAACAAAGGGAGGTCTGGACTCTCAGATCCAAACGAAGGCAGGTCTGGAGGAGAAAGAGCGGGGCCGAGAGGAGCACGGAGCGAACAGAGAAAGGGGAAAAACAACACTAGAGAACGGCAGAACGCCAACGAACTCCAAAAGAAACCCACTTTGGATTAGTTGAAGTTTGATTTAGTCATTTTAAACACCTTAATTCTAAAATCTCAAGTTAAGCTTTAGAACTCTCATCAAAACCAAATAGTTCTTTTTGTTTTGAAAATTCAAAAAGACTCAGAAAAACCGAGATGTTACAAACCTAACCCCCTTAAGAGAATCTCGACCCCGAGATTCAGACTTGGCTAGCAAAGAGGTGGGGATACTCCGCCTTCAGGTCTTCTTCTCGCTCCCAGGTTGCTTCCTCTTATGAGTGGTTGCTCCACTGGACCTTGCACGAACAGAGGACCCTACTCCTGGTAACACGCTCTGCGACATCCAAGATCTTGATCGGTTGCTCCACATAGGTGAGGTCTTCTTGAAGGTCGATGCCCTCCAGAGGTGTCCGCTCTGTTAGAACTCAGAGACACTTCTTCAGATGTGAGACGTGGAAGACATCATGCACTGCAAACAAGGACGTCGGGAGCTCTAGCTGATAGGCAACTTCACCTTTCCTTTCCACAATCTTGTATGGACCAACAAATCTTGGCGCTAGTTTTCCTCTGAGCTGAAATCTTCTTACTCCTCTGAGTGGAGTTACTCTGAGATAGACAAAATCTCCTACCTCAAAGGACAAGTCTCTGCGACGGTTGTCTGCATAACTCTTCTGCCGGGATTGAGCCACTCTCAATCGTTCTCTTATCAGCCTCACTTTGCCTTTAGCATCCTTGATCAATTCGGGTCCAAAGAATTGGTGTTTTCCAACTTGGTCCCAAAGGAGAAGTGTTCTACAAGGTCTGCCGTACAAAGCTTCAAAAGGAGACATCTGCAAGCTGGCTTGAAAGCTGTTGTTGTAAGAGAATTCATCATAAGGGAGGTTCTGATCCCAACTCTTTCCAAAGTCTAAAGCACAGACTCGAAGCATGTCTTCAAGAATCTGGTTCACACGCTCTGTCTGACCATCCGTATGGGGATGATAGACTGTGCTGAAGTTGAGTCTGGTTCACAAGGCTTCATGCAACCTCTTCCAAAATCTCAACGTGAACTAAGAACCTCGATCGGATACTATCCTTTTGGGCACCCCATGCAAGCATACGATCCTGGCCATGTATAGCTCTGCCAACTTATCGCTTCTGTATGTGGTCTTGACTGGTATGAAGTGTGCCACTTTAGTTAAACGGTCAATGACAACCCAAATAGAATCATAGCCCGATTGGGTCCTAGGAAATCTAGTGATAAAATCCATGCCCACTTGCTCCCACTTCCACTCGGGAATTGTCAAAGGCTGTAACAGACTAGTTGGTCTTTGGTAGTCTGCTTTGACTCTTTGGCAAACATCGCAATGAGCAACAAATCCAGCGATCTCTCGCTTCATACTGACCCACCAATACTTCTCCTTGAGGTCCGGGTACATCTTGGTACTGCCCGGATGAATGGAGTAAGGCGATTCATGAGCTTCTTTCAGAATCAACTGCTTGATCTCTTGGTGACCCAGCACACAGATGCGGCTACCAAACCACACTGTGCCTTGCTCATCCTCGGAAAATCCTAGAGCTTTGCCTCTTCTCATGTTCTTATTGATCTCTTGGATGTCTTCATCTTCTTTCTGATGTTCTCTGATTTGGCTCTGGATGGTTGGCTCCACTTCCAAAGTGTTCACACAACCTTGATTAACAATCTCCAAGTTCAGACATCTTAACTCGTCATACAATTTTGGCTGATTCTTCTAGACCAACGCAGTGTTGTAATGCCCTTGTCGGCTCAGGGCATCAGCCACTACGTTTGCCTTGCTTGGGTGGTAATGGATTCCAAGGTCATAGTCCTTTATTAGCTCTAGCCATCTCCTCTGCCTGAGATTGAGTTCGAACTGGGTGAAGATGTACTTCAAGCTCTTGTGGTCCGTAAAGATTTCACAGCGATTACCGATGAGGTAATGCCGCCAAATCTTCAAGGCATGCACAATTACAGCTAGCTCCAGATCATGTGTTGGATAGTTTCCTTCATGAGGCTTCAACTGCCGAGACGCATAAGCCACTACCCTACCTCCTTGCATCAGCACACATCCAAGACCTTGTCGACAAGCTTCACAGAACACTTCAAAATCCTTGTGGATGTCGGGTAGGACCAGCACAGGAGCTGAAACTAGTCTTTTCTTCAACTCTTAGAAGCTTTGCTCACAGTCTTCAGACCATTCAAACTTCTTCTCTTTCTTCAAGAGTTGAGTAGGGGTCTGGCGATCTTGGAGAAGCCTTCAATGAATCTTTGGTAGTAACCAGCCAATCCAAGGAAGCTCCTGACTTCCGTGACCGACTTGGGTTGCACACGGCTTCAATCTTGGTCGGATCAACAGCAACACCTCCTGCCGAAACAATGTGACCGAGAAAAGCTACTTGGCTTAGCCAAAATTCACTCTTACTAAACTTGGCATAGAGCTGTTGCTCTCTGAGTCTGTCCAGCACTGCTCTGAGGTGCTCTTCATGCTCTTATTCATCCTTAGAGTAGATGAGAATATCGTCAATAAACACGACAGCAAACTTATCCAAGAACTCCATGAACACTTTGTTCATCATGTTTATGAAATAAGCTGGTGCATTGGTGAAACCGAAAGACATCATGGTGAACTCGTACAGTCCATATCTTGTGGTGAAAGCAGTCTTGGGGATGTCTTCTGGTCTTATCTTCAACTGATGGTAACCAGACCTTAAGTCGATCTTGGATAAAACACTTGCTTCTTTCAACTGGTCAAAGAGGTCATCGATCCTGGGCAAAGGATACTTGTTCTTGATTGTGACCTCATTAAGTGATCTGTAGTCCACACACGTCCTCAAACTGTTATCTTTCTTCTTGACAAACAGAACTGGCGCTCCCCAGGGTGATAAGCTTGGTTGAATAAAACCCATGTCTTGCAACCCTTCGATCTGCCTCTTCAATTCTGCTAGCTCATTTGCTAGCATCCTGTAGGGTCTCTTTGAAATTGGAGCTGTCCCTGAGACCAGGTCGATTAGGAACAAGATGTCCCTATCGGGTGGCATACCAGGTAGTTCCTCTAGGAACACATCCGGGTACTCTTGGACCACTGGGAGGTCTTCAAGCTTGACTTCCTTCAGACTAGTCAAGAGAGGTCTTGCTCTATCAGAGGTCTCGGGTCTGAACTCTACTTGAATTCCATGCTCATTGGTAAGAGTAATAGACCTACTGGCACAGTCTATCTGGCCTTGATTCTTAGCTACTCAATCCATTCTGAGAATCACATCCAATCCTTGGGAGGTCAAGACTATTAAGTCTGACAAGAAGGGTACTCCCGAGATCTCTAAGGTAAGATTTGGACATAGGGAACTAGTCCTCATCTTCGAGCCAGGAGAATGAATTAACATAGGGTTAACTAAGGGAGTACTTAGAGGAGTCGACCACTCAGAGACATGGCGAACAGGATGCATGGCAATGGAGATCACCATGTGGAAGGGTCATACTATATCATAATGCAATTTGATTGTCTGTGAATGCCTTTATATTCTTGTTCTTTTATTTCTATACATGTTATTTAAATGCTTAAATGCTTTTAACATGGTAGAAGTAAAATTCCCTTACATATATTGAGTTAAATTGATGCCCTCCCAATTGGCTGCACCATCCAAAGTCATGTATTTTAATGGTAGGTCTTGCTAAAGCAGAGTGCCATTAATATTACTTGACTAGATGGGTTTGTGTTGGACACTTACACGCATAGCATTGGTTTATGACGAGGTCATCATAACGGTTATGGGCCTTGGGGCATAGGGTTGGGTGCCGGAGCAAGGAGATGCTGCCCAACAACAAGAGTCATATAGAGATATGATTAGCAGTGGGTTGCTTACCATTTTCACTAGTCTTCTAGCAGTGATGCCAAAGCTCACTAGTAGATTAACTGATTATGAATCTTGAATCACTAAATGTCATAAGAGGGATATGGTGTTTCGTGGGAGTATCTTTATTAAATTGTTTAATAGAAGTTACTTGAACATATGTCTTAGCTTTGCATATTCTATGTTGTAGATCATGGCACCAACCGCTGTACCTATATCCAGTTTTGCATTACGTTTGATACTTGATAAGGAAAAACTGAATGGAAGAAATTTTGCGGATTGGTACCGCAACCTAAGAATTGTTCTTAGGTAAGATAAAAAGGAACATGTTCTAGAGGAACCGATTCCAGATGTGCCTGCTGAAAATATTATTGCTACTCTTAAAACTACCTATAAAAGGGCATGTGATGAGTCCCTTGATGTTAGCTATCTCATGCTTGCTGCTATGAACTCAGACCTTCAGAAGCAGTTTGAGAACATAGAGGCCTACGATATGATTGTGGCACTCAAAGGCATGTTTGAGACACAAGCAAGAACTGAGAGATATGAGATCTCAAAGAAATTATTTGGGAGTAAGCTAGCTGAGGGAAGTTCGGTGAGCTCTCATGTGATCAAAATGGTTGGTTACACACAGAGCTTGAAAAAACTTAGTTTTCCACTTAGTCAAGAGTTGGCTACAGATTTGATTCTTGCTTCGCTACCTTCAAGCTATGGGCAATTCATTCTGAACTTCCATACGAATGGCTTAGACAAGAATCTCACCGAACTGCATATGATGCTTAAGACTGCAGAGGACAGCATTAAAAAAAGCAACTGTCATGTGATGATAGTGCAAAAGAGTACAAGCTTCAAGAAGAAGGCTAAAACTTGGGTCAAAGGTAAAGGCAAGAAAGTTTCGGATGAGATCCAAACTAACAAGCCTAAGCCCAATAGTAAGTCTGGTCCAACTCAAGAGAATGAATGCTTTTACTGCAAAGAACCAGACCATTGGAAAAGGAACCGCAAGAAATATATGGCTGATCTTAAAAAGAATGGTGGAACTAAACCCTCTACTTCAGGTATTAATGTTATAGATATTTTTCTTACTGACTCTTCTGTTAACTTAAGGGTATTTCACACCGGATCGGTTGCTCATATTTGCAATTCGATGCAGAGTCTAACAAAGAGTAGGAGAATTGCAAGGGGTGAAATGGATCTTCGCGTCGGGAATAAAGCAAGAGTTGCTGTATTAGCCGTCGGGACTTTTCCATTACTTTTGCCCTCAGGATTTATTATGGAACTAAATAATTGTTATTATGTTCCAGCCATAAGTAGAAACATCATCTCTGCCTCATGTTTGATGGCAGAGGGTTATAATTTCATTATAGAGAACAATGGTTGTTCTATATTTTTGAATGAAATGTTTTATGACTATGCTCCTGTTTTGAACGGGTTGTATATTTTAAATCTTGATGATGCACCCGTCTATAACATTAATGCAAAGAGGCTTCGGCCTAATATTTTGAATTCCACTTTCATTTGGCATTGTCGTTTAGGTCACGTAAGTGAGAAACACATGAAGAAGCTCCATGATGATGGAATGCTAAACTCATTTGATTTGGAATTATTTAAAACATGCGAGTCTTGACTGCTCGGAAAGATGACTAAGACATCTTTCACTGGTCGGAGTGAGAGGGTGTCCGACCTGTTGGCACTCATACATATTGATGTGTGTGGACCAATGAGTACGACAGCTAGAGGTGGTTTTCAGTACTTCATTACTTTCACCGATGACTATAGTAGATATGAATATATCTATTTAATGAGGCACAAGTCGGAATCCTTTGAAAAGTTCAAGGAGTTCCAGAATGAGGTACAGAATCAACTTGGCAAGACAATTAAATCTTTACGATCTGATCCTGGAGGTGAGTTTTTGAGCCATGAGTTTGGTGATCATTTGAAACAATGTGGAATTGTTCCACAGCTTGCACCACCGGGCACTCCACAATGGAATGGGGTGTCCGAGCGACGTAATCGAACCTTCTTGGACATGGTTCAATCAGTGATGAGCCAATCAAATCTACCATTGTATTTTTGGAGTTACGCTCTAGAAACTGCTGCTTTCACTTTAAATAGGGTACCATCTAAATCAGTAGATAAGACACCATTGTGAGGACCCGCAAAATTAACCTAAACTAACTAACAGTAATCTGTAATTAGCGATAATTAAAATTCTTTTAATCCAGAACAAATATTAATTTCAGAGTTAATATCAAGCGCAAAATCGCTACATCTGACAACAAGAGGGTTATAAAAATAATTTCTCCAACATCTTTATCAATCAAGAGTCAATCACAACAATAAATCCATTGCGAGGCATAAATACATCATCCATACAAACTCGTAAATATTTCCACATCTCAATACAATCAAAGACCATTTTGCATCTATCCAAATACCAAGCGAAGTAATATATTACGAGACCCATTTGCTTGCATCAAAATTAATTATCTGACCATTTGCAATGCTTATTACAACAACTAATTAAATCATATATCCGCTTCTTGCATCCTGGTAGCATCGGCCATCCCGGTCACCTTGTACCTTGAGCACCAATCCATAGAGCCATCTCTCGATCCGTCTCCGCCGCTCGTTAGAAAATTAAGCGGTTAGTAAGTCGAAGCCATGTGGATAATAGAAAATAGAAAGTAGAAGATTAGAAGAGGTCGAAATTTCTCCGGCACACTAGGGCTCCCTGATCAACTCAAGTTAGCCAGCCCCTTGTTTGTCAAGGTACCTAGACTAACTAGAGTTAACCGGCACCACCTTGCTTTCGTAGGTCTCATCATCCGGCATTTACCTTAATCCGACAACCGCGTATATTAAAGAAACTCAACCACAGAAAATCACGCGCATAGTAATTTCCCAACCACAGACCAAAACGCCCCCAACGAATCTTGCCATGAACATAAGAGCAAGGGCAAAATAGTCTTTGTGTTTGGGCAAGAGGGTATATAACCAAAGCCACCATAATGAGGAGAACCATTCACAAGCCATTTCATCCATCTCCCCAGCCCCAGTCCATCACTCCAGCAAGCACAAGCCATCACTAGCACAAGCTACCATCAGCAAGCATCTCAGAGTAGAAGAGGAAGGGAGGCAAGAAGCCCAGAAAGAAGGGAGCCAGGGAGGTGGAGGAGCAGAAGCCAGGGAGCCAGGGGCCAAGAAGAAGGGCGAAGGCCGGAAAGCAAGGGCGGCAGCGGCAACGGCATTGAACCATCGACGGCCATCGGGACCCCATCGGATCGGCAAGGAGGAGGAAGGGAGCACCAACTCGATCAGCGCTGCAACCTTCTCGCCCATTTCCCAATCCAAGCAAGGGTAACCCAGCCAACCCCTGCTCATCCTTTTCATCCACATCAATCAACCCTGCACATTCATTAGCACTATTTCCCTAGCATCGCAGTGCCCCATCATCAGTAGCATCAAATCATCAGAATCCATCCATCATCAATAGTTCTCAGATCATCTTAGATCATCGCAGAGCAAGAGGGAGAGTAGGGTGAGTTAACCTTAGTAGCGAGTCCGAGCCGAGGCTCGGCGAGGGCGAGTGGCGAGGCGGCCAGCAGGCCGGGCCGAGCCGGGCAAGGAGGAGCGGGCCGAGGCGGCGCTGCCCTGTGTGGCCGAGGAAGTCGGGAAGCGATAAGCAAGGGCGGCCGAGCCGAGGGATCGAGGGCTGGGGAGAAGCTGCGGGCGTCGGACTTCGGCGCGCGCGGCGCCACGGGCAGAGGAGGAGCCGACGGACGGCCGGGCAGTAGGGAGGACCTGAGAGCGGCGGCATGGCCGAGCCGAGGCAAGCGGAGCAGCAAGGCAGCGTCTTGTGACAGCGTCAGGCGGAGCGGGCCGTGGAGGCGGCAGCAGAGGCAGGGAGGGGGCGGAGGCTGGGCGAGGTCCCACCGGACCGGCCGAGCCATGGACCCCGGGATCTGACAATTTCGATGGGGAGAGAGGAGAGATTTGGGGATTTTTCCCTTGGAGAGTGAGAGAGAGTGGAGAGATGGAGGTAGAAGAAAGTAATGGGTCAGGGTGTGTGTGGGCGTGTGTTTGTGCGTGTGTGTCTTTGGTGAGTGCGTGTGTGCTGTGTGTGTGTTTGTGTGTGTGCGTGGGTGTGTTTTGCAGAGAGAGAGAGAGAGAGAGAGATTAGTGGTGGATTAAGAAAATTAGAATTTTTGTTAGGGAGTAATTAAGATTTGTTTAGCATGTATGTATTTGTTGTAGTCTTTGCGTTTATTCAAGAACTTCCGTAAGTTAATTAACTGTTAGCTTTAATCCGCATTTATTAAATAACTTAACTTGAATCTCGTCTAATTATCTAATTTGCAATTAACACGTAAGTTAAAATTGCGGATAAGTCGAATAATCATAATGCAGGGTTATTAAAATAACTAGCCTTGTAGCGACTTTGAGCGTTATGATTAGTTATTCTGTAAATTATGTTATTTGTTCTGTTAGTTTCGCAATTAAGCGCAAACCTCGGGTTTCTACCTTAGTGCGCATAGAGAATAGAACGAGTACTTGGGAAGAACTAACTTAGTATAGATCTCGAAAAATGTTTATATAAATTAAACTGTGCTAACAATTAGGAGTCACTAACCTAGATATTTATTATATCACTCAAAAATCCACTAAGTATTTACTTATATTATTATTCGTATACCGATGCGACTCTGAGGCGACGTTAAAAGACCGGCAGGAAGCGATTGACCGAGATTCGCCGGCGCCAATCTTTCCTACAACTCTACAGTAAGCTATCCTCTTGACCATTAATATAGTTAATTTAAATGTAAACCGTATATTGCACTATATGTTTATTGCATCAAACTTGTTTTCTCAAAACTTAAATAATGATTAAGATAACAATGATTAAGATAAATTTGACTAAGATGAATGTGATTAAGATGAATATGATTGAGATGAAAATGATTAAGATGATGATGATGAAAGGAATGAGAATAAGAAAGAAAGAAAGAATGAGAATTATTATTATGGTTGGTAAAAGGGGGCCCTGGCAGGGGAACGCGACGATGATGAGGTAAGAGGTGGGTCCCTTTTTACATATGGTTATAATATAAGGACAAACAAAACTCTTGCTCGGTCTGAAGCCGTAAAATTAGTACCAACCATTTTCCCGTTTAGGCGGGCAGAAAATGCTACCATGTTACGTAATTATGATCTCCACAATGGGTCACATTGGAGTGATTGGGAACGGAAGAGAGCCGACCCAAGGTGGAGTGTTGAGCACGGACGATGGCGCCTCAACCAACATTCTTTGGAACTTCGGTGTATGACGAGGTCGGCGTGGTCATCGGCACCGACGAAAGTAATGGGTGGAAACTTAATCACGTAGCATGGGAAACGTTACGTATTCGAACTCGAACCGCATCAAAGGAAATGCGAGGATCCGGCTCATTTAGAGCTCGAGAATGACTATGGGTAAAGTGGTACAAAGCTGCAAGATGCTATGCAAAATCATGAATTCATGCCGGTCTCTGGATTGGAGTCTCTGAGGAACCGGGAGGTCTTTCTTCTCTCCGAGTGACAAGTAATGTTTTCGAGATTAAAATTTGCCATCTAAATGTTTTTAAATTATTTTGAAATTGAGATGACTTAGAAAATGTGATAACAACTAGAGATAGCCATCCAATTGCATTCTTTGCTATTAATGCTTCTTGAGTACATTCGTGTACTCAACCTTGTTAGTATTCTCCTTTGTAGATCCTAGTCCGGCCGAGCTTTCCGAGTGGGATAGCGGACATCACAGTACCAAACAAATTGTTGGAGGAGAAGGCACTGGCTACGAGAACCAAAGCGAGATGGGCGCCCTTTTTGACTCGTGGGACGAATAGAAGACCGAGACTTCAGTGTTGGCGAGAAAAAGCGGAGCAGTTCCTTTTTGGTAGCTGTACAATATTTGTATTAAGAACCCTAGCCCTGCGTGGCGATTACTGGAATAAAATGTACAGTTTCTATCTTATTGTTCTGCTGCGTGACTCTGGTAATGGCTTACTATTCGTTGGAGCAGTGTTTTACTGAGCAAACGAATAGTAATCCGTATGCCTAAGTGTGATTACCCTTGGGGTAATGACACGGGGCGTCACAGGTGGTATCAGAGCAATAAGATCAAGCCACGCTAATAAAATAGAAACTGTAGCAAGAACTTAGGTGTGCTTTTCTTGCTTGCTATATTGCACTAATTATTTTCTTAACTCTTATCTCCATATCAATTTCTGTTCCCGTCTCTTTTCAAAAGTATTATGTTAAAAAGCTTATCTTCCTTAGAGAGACAGCCTGCTAACGTAAAACCCTTCGTTCATAGGAGATTTAGATTCAGTTTTCGAGTCACGAGAGTGCGGGGGAAGCATGTGTTTCGTCGTAGGACTCATGTTGTTAATTCCTGTTAATTAACCTGTCAGGCTAGCAATTCAACCTAGGGCAGAATGCTTGAGAATATAGGTGTTGGGGTATCAATATAAGATTTTAAGTTACATGCAGGGGTTAGAGGCATGTAGTAGAAACTCTGGCGTGGACCATGCTTCTCCATTTTCGGGATAAGTATGGACCATACCCGTTAACCCTTACCTTTTCATCTATATCACAAAAGATGACACATCGACAATCAAAGTCACCCATAATTTGCTTAAAGAAAATAAAGATAATGGTGACGGTGTAAAAATATGTCTTATCCCATTTACGCGACTTCGCTTCGGGACGAGTGGTCCGTGGCACTCGGCGTGTAGCTCTGGCGTACCAGGAGCGAAGTCTTGGGCGTACTCGAGAATGAGCCTGGCGTTTCCCAACACTTGATTAGGCGGTCTCGAGAAGGATCTCGGCGTGCACAGGCATGTGGATCGAGGTAGTATAGGTCGCACTCGAGGCAAGCTCGGCGGTCCCAAACACGTGGTTTGGGCGGTCTTGAAGCAGGATCTCAAGCGTGGTGAGCACGAGAAACTCAGCTAGAATAGGATTTTGATCTTTTTGCATCTCCTTGTTTCTTGGTGTTATTTGACTATCTGTGTATGGCATAATACAACCCACCCGCGAGTTAACTCTGTCAGACAAATACGATAACTCCTTTCCTACCATAAATTACTGCTGAATTGTTAATAACTAATGTAACCAGCAAAAGAATCACCTAAAAATATGAAAAGCTATAATTACAACAATTAATGCAACCATCTCTAAACCTCTCCCCTACAGGATGGAAGGTCAAGGAAGCGAGGCACGTGAATTGGGATTGGCACTCGAACTCATGCCACAAGATCGATAGCAGAGAATCCGTGGCGAACCTCAATGAGTCAACACCTGTTCAACCCCAAGCTACTACCATACCAGGAACCAGTCAACAACCGTCCACCAACGCTACAGACCCGTTAGGAATAATGGCTGAGGTTTTGATTCTCGAAAACTCGGTGAGGAAAGTGAAAACTCGGGAAGGAAGCTCAGAGCGCGAACCGCTTCATGGGCGCTCCTAACTCGAGTAGCCCTACTACCTCACAACCAACTCGCGGGGTTAGTCAGGCGACTTTCTCCGACTCGCCCTCCCACCTTTGCTAAGGCCGCTGATCCATTGGATGCGAGTGATTGGTTAGAAGAAGTGGAAAAGAAGTTGGACACGGTCGGATGTTCCGATGAAGAAAAGGTTGATGCGCTTCGCACTTTTGATTAATCGGACCCTTGACCACGTGGTGGCTCAACTACAACCGAATAGCAGTGTCGTGAGCAACCCGTCAATTGGGCTGAATTCAAGATTCGTTTCATCAAACGCATGTACTCAAGGGAAGGATGGAATTAAAGCGAGAATTTAGAGCTCTAACCCAAGCGAGGAGCAAGATGGTTGATTACTTGAGTCAATTCAATGACCTTTCCGCTACGCTCGGTAGACGCGTCGACGAGGAGAAGAAAATAGAAATTCTTGAATGGAATGCACCCTTACCTTAAAATGCTCCTATCTATCCACAAAATCACCGAATTCCAAGACACAGTCCATGAGCCATAGTTACGGAAAATGAACACTCAACCTCACCAAGAGCGGAGGAAGAAAACCAAAATCGACCACCATCATCCCCAACCTGCTCATAGACTTCGTCCACATATGCCGCAGCAACAGCCACAAGTATATGGACCACCTCCACAGCAACCCTTCAACCCACCCTTGCATATACCCATAACCCAGCTACAACCCGTACCCATAGCAATTAGATGTGGAAAGTGCAGGGGAAGCGATGATAGACCCAGACTCTGAGTCATGGCATGAGGTCATGAGATCCGAAATAAAGTCCGTGCATGATAATCAATTTTGGAACTTGGTTAATGCACCTGATGGTATTAAGACCATTGAGTGCAAGTGAATTTTTAAGAAAAAGATAGATATGGATGGAAATGTTCACATTCATAAGGCACGACTGGTTGCGAATGGTTTTAGACAAATTCAAGGTGTTGATTATGATGAAACCTTCTCTCCTATCGCGATGATCAAGTCTATTCGGATCATTCTAACTATTGCTGCATATTTCGACTATGAGATATAGCAAATAGATGTCAAAACGGCTTTTCTTAATGGAAACCTAAGTGAGGATGTGTACATGACACAGCCTGAGGGTTTTTGTCGATCCAAAGGTAGCTAGAAAGGTATGCAAGGTTAATAAATCCATCTATGGATTGAAGCAAGCATCTCGGAGTTGGAACATTCATTTTGATGAAGTGGTCAAAGGGTTTGACTTCATCAAGAATGAAGAAGAACCTTGTGTTTACAAAAAGGTTAGTGGGAGCAAGCTTGTGTTTCTGATCTTGTATGCAGATGACATACTACTGGTCGGAAATGGTATTCTAATGCTTGAATCTATTAAAACTTCATTAAGAAATAGTTTCTCAATGAAAGATTTAGGAGATGCAACATATATTCTTGGTATAAGGATCTTTAGAGATAGATCTAAGAGGCTAATTGGATTAAGCCAGGATATGTACATAGACAAAGTGTTGAAACGGTTCAACATGCAAGATTCCAAGAAAGGTTTCTTGCCCATGGCTCGTGGCATTAATCTTAGCAAGAGCTAGTGTCCTACGACTACTGATGGGTGAGACAAAATGAGTAGAATTCTATATGCTTCGGCTATTGGATCTATCATGTATGCCATGCTATGTATACGACCAGATGTATCATATGCTCTAAGTGTTATGAGCAGATACCAAGCTGATCCCGGTGAAGGTCACTAGACAGTTGTGAAAAACATCCTTAAGTACTTGAGAAGGACTAAGGATGTGTTCCTAGTTTATGGCGGTGATGAAGAGCTCGTTGTAAATGGTTACACCGATGCAAGCTTCCAAACCGACAGAGATGATTATCGTTCACAATCTGGTTTTGTATTCATTTTGAATGGAGGAAGCGATGAGCTAGAAAAGTTCCAAGCAAGAGGCGGTTCTTGATTCTACAACGAATTTGAGTACATTCGACTTCAAGTCGCGAAAGAAGGTGTTTGGATAAAGAATTTTCTTGCTGATTTGGATGTGGTTCCGAGTGCCTCGAGCCCAATGGATCTCTATTGTGACAATAATGGAGCCATTGCTCAGGCTAATTAAGGAGCCTAGATCCCATCAGAAGTCCAAACATATACTCATGCGTTATCATCTTATTTGTGAGTTAGTGAATAGAGGAGATGTTAAGATATGCAATGTTCATACGGATTTAAATGTTGCTGATCCGTTGACAAAGCCTCTCACACAGCCCAAGCATGAGGCGCACACAAGAGCTATCGGTATTAGATACCTGAATGATTGACTCTAGTGCAAGTGGGAGACTGTTGGAAATATGCCCTAGAGGCAATCATAAAGATGATTATATTTCATTATGTCCATAATATTGGATAATGTGTTATCCTGTTCCTTGAATGAATCATTGGTTATGAAGATTAACAAGTATTTGACTTGGTGAAACTCTAAACTTATATGATGTCGTTCTAAATGAATCCCTGGTCGGATGTCAATGGTCGAAACACCAGTGACTCTATCGACCAGCACATGTATTGATTGATGACCATGTTTCACCGGTCATAGATATAGGGATATTGAATCAATAATGTGAACACATGTTAGAGAACATGGGGTTGGATTGACCCACCTTGAGACACCATTGAGATTGTTATGATTCTATGTGTCGTTAGTTGGTCTCAAGCAATGATGATGTATAATCCTTAGATCTAAGATCAGCATGGTTTCCTACATGTGTAATAGCACTCTTAGGGGTTGCCAATCGCTACTCGTAACTGGGTAGTTATAAAGGTAGCTTTCGGGTATGCTATGAAACATGCGGAGGAATGTGACTGGTCGGATATGGGATTTGCCCCTTCTAGCATAGCAGAGAGATGTCTCTGGGCCCCTCGTGGTGGTCAGATAAAGAAAGTGCATGGCCATGCCACTAGTGGTCGAAGTGTTCGACCACGTGAAGTTATCCGACACTCAATCAAGAAAGTATTGAACAGTTCATGGATGACACAACATCTCACCTGGAGTTCAACCAGATATCGTGAGGCAAAGGGAGAATACACGAGTAGGTCGCTTAGTTTGATCAGTTACGGACTAGTCATATAGAGATACGAGCTGGTCGTTGACTAGTCAAACATAATCACAGAGTGGTCGTAACCTGGTCGTAAGGAGTTACGAACTGGTCGTGACCAAATACTAACTGGTCGTATAGAGATAGGACCTGGTCGTAAGTGATGAGGACCAGGTCGTAGATCATATTTTATTAAGGTTTGTCCGATATAATTTGTGTGTATTCGGGAATCGTTATGTTCTGTTAGGAACCGCTAATGACTCGTGATCGGAAAGGGTTTCCGAGTCACAACCGATTACGCATGAACCTACAGGGTCACACACTTAACGGGTTGGAACAAACCAGTAAGAATAAGATTTGTCAAACGTGTTTGGATAGGATCCGTCACGAGCACTACATAAGGAGATGCATGAGACTGTTGGGAGGGGTGATGAATGTAACAGACGAGACACACGAAAATCATGAGTTAAATTGTTCCACCGAAACCCTAGCCGCCATCTTCCTAAGAGCTCTACCGTGCGACTTAGTGCTAGTAGACCGGCGTATGGTTGTTCCTTCCCTGAATGTGTGGATACCATAGAGGCGCTACTGCGGTTGCTGTTGCGCTTGAGGACGATCCGCGATCTTCATAAGGAACTGCAGAGGTCTCTAGAGCAGATGATCGACCACGACCACCGCATCGACGTGCTCAACACTGGACGATCGAGAACTACCACTACATCGACGCACTCTACGTTGTACCATGCTCCAACTCTTCTTCCGCTGCTCTGCGCGTCTAGTGGTAACGATATGTGATCATCTACTTGCTTGGCTTCCTGGTTTATGAGGTAAAAATTTTTGATTTGTTGCTATTGTAGCCTACCCGTAACCCAACACTAATGGACGGTACTACCGCACCTCACCAACCGCACAGTAACGGCTATAATAGATGCATTAACTGCTCTGACATAGCCGTTAGAAAATTTAGCGCGGTACTACCGCTATGGATCATGCGGTAGTTCCGCTGGTCGGTCGTACTGAAAAATGCGAGCGGTACTACCGCTTCACGTTTAAGTCCAAAATAGACACTCTCTGAAAATAACGTACCGCTAACCATTTTTTGGTAACACTGGGGTGCGGTAGTTCCGCTGAACAAATGCGGTCATACCGCGCTGCGGTAGTACCGCCATGGAAACTTCGGAACTACCGCTCCTAGGATGAGCCACGAAACCAAAATGGTGTCACTCTGGAAATTACGTACCACCAACTATTTTCAGAACAACCGGGTTGCGGTAGTACCGCACCATAGTGCCTCAGTCATACTGCTGAGCGGTAGTACCGCCGATACAACGTCGGTACTACCGATTATCCTGACAAAACATAGTTGGCTTTCCAAAATAAATTCTAAGTGCATGCATGATCCTAAATTGATCCAAATGGCACAAGAACATGCTATCAAGCTACTAGTCATGATCCCTCTTAATAATACGACATTTAACCTAAAATCCAGTCTTCCATCCTTTTCTCCTAAGACCGGTAAACACAAAAATGATCTTAGACTACTTGTACCTTGTCTTTGAACCATATTGATCTTCATGTTGTCCTTTAGCATGCATCTCCAAGTTGTCATATTCATCATTGGGACTTAACCTTGTAAATACTCAATAAACATGTTAGTCTCATATTCACATATTATCATTAATTACCAAAATAATTTTTAGGGGCCTAGATGCTTTCAGCTATTCGAATAGATTGATTTAACACTCTGTAGAGATTGTACACTTTACCAACACGATACAACTAGTGTTACAAGCACTAATCATAAAAAACGTTTCAAAAACTTCATCTCAAGCATTGGCACTCCCAGTGTGCTTTGTCGTCATACCAACCCTAACACAGTGCTTTGGTATAACACACACCATTGAATAGGGAAGCGGCGAACCATCCCGCGATGCGACTACTTGGTAGCACACCTCCACCCATCACTGAGCTCCTAACCTACAACCTGAGTAATCAATGTCGAGATTCCATAACCTACTAAGTTAGGCCCGTCCCATACCAGACATGTGGTCGTATAGTAAGGCTCAGTTCAATGGCGCACAAAGTTAAGTCCTTAATTGACCAAGGCAAGACTTTCAATTTCTAACTAAGACACAGATTATTATTCTCATTCACACAGTTCCACCAGTTCACATAGTATCCCCCACTTGCCTCAATCTAAATCCTTTACCACCCAGTTGGTTAAGTGCAACATATGCCATCAACGAGTAATAGCACACAGTACACATAGTTTTATATTCACTTAGTCAGGTTTATATTTGCAATTCACATGAGATGATGGCTCGTAGCATAGCTAAGCAATCTAATCGTATCTAACCAACCCACGTTGGTGCTACAATAATACCAACTAAATAATGAACCAATCTAGGGTGACAAAAGATTATGGCATAACAATAGACAAGGTGGATACAACAAATTAGATTAATAACTAAACCCAAAATCATTTAAATAAATACTTAAAGCAAATGTAGTAATTTGAATCAATATAACTTTTGAAAACTGGGTTCAATATCATCAAAGGTATAACTTACCTTGAAATAGGTCTAGGTACTGATTTTGCTCTTGAGGCACTCCTTCTTCTTCAAAGCTTCCCGAAGTATCGACGTCTACTCGCAAACAAAGCAAACAAACAAAATAAATAAATAACAGAGGCACAACAAACTCTAAAAATTAAATAAAAAACTCAGATAAATAGATCTCGAATTTAGATGAATTTAGAAATTTGAATGGGCTTAATTGGAGTTCAGATGCAAAAGATATGGGCTTTGGAAGTTTGAATCTAAAGAAAAACCCTAATTTGGATTTATTTAGAATTTCCGAATTATTCCTTAACAGAAAAATCAGATTATTGTGCAACGCTGACGTTAGCGAAGGATTTACCGCTGGAAAAGAAATAAAAGAAAAAGAAATTGATGTGGGTCCCACTGGTCAGCGGCTCGGTTCACAGTAGACCAAGTCCACCGAACCAGGGTTTTGGATTGGATTTGATCCTGCCGCGTCAGCATTGACGTGGAGGCCGATTGGGCGACACTTGGGCGATCTTGCGCGGAGGCTGAGCTGATCTTGGGGCGTGGACGGCGGCGAGGCAGTGGCGCTCGGGTTCAATAGCTCCGTGAGCAGCGGCGCTTCTACCGGAGATGGGTGGTACCGAGAGGTAGAGGGTGACGCGGGGAACTCGCTAGTGTGCTCGCGGGTGGTCGGGGACATCTGTGGTGGCCGGCGGTGAGTGTTGAGCGGTGGAGAGGACTCGAGCTCGTTGGGATCTGCCTTCCGGCGGTGCTCCGGTGAAATGAAGGCAACCACAAGGTAGCTCAGCTCCGTGCGATGCCAACGACGGCGACGAAGGAACTCCAGCAGCATTGACAGCAGAGATGGAGCTCGTCGGAGTTACAATGGCGAGCTTGCTTCCTCGAGCGATTCTAGCGTCTAGGGTTGCGCGCTCGGGCTTTGGCGACAGGTATGGGACGCGGAGGCCAAGAGCTCTCGATCCCTTTATCTGAAGGCTAGAAGCGGTCCGAGCGGCTATGGCGAAGAAGAAGATCTCATGGCAAGACAAATGATGGAAAGAGGAGGAGTCCGCTTCAGAAACAACGACGATGTGGCAAGGCGGGTCCACGAGTCAGCGGGCAAGGCTCGGAAAGGAATGCGTCTCAACCGACACGACTGCGAGAGACGGGTGGGCCAACACGCGCGCGGGCGAAGAGAGAGGAGAGGGACACTGACATGTGGGGACCACATGTGAGCGGAGGCGGGCACGAGCACGGGAGAAACTGGGCTGCACAATGCTGGGCCGGGGCGGAATAGGATTGGGTTTCAGCCCAATCTATTTTCTGAGATTTATAATTGGTTTTCTATTTTAGAAAATAGCAGAAATTCCAAATGGCAATAGAAATAGCAAATGAACTTGGAAAAAATCTAGAAAATATATCCAAGCACATAGAATCCAAATAAAATAGTTTTGATAATAGTTCATGTTAACTTTAATAATATTAAATTATTTTGATATCCAAAGTCCATGTTTAAGCTTTTGAATTAAATTTAAATAAATCCAAATGGTGAGTTTTCTCCCTACTAACTATTCAAAAGATTTTTAAGGCTTAGAAAATTGGGATGTTACACATCATCTGTGATTATTCAACTTGGGACCACAAACCGAGTAATCACGCTTCTCATCATGAACCGTTTTGCTGCTTACGTTGTTATCCCAGTTACAAGTTTGGCTTCGATCCACTTTGTGAACGTATCAATAGCCACAAAGAGGAACTCGAAACCACCTGGAGCTTTTGGGAACAGTCCTAGGATATTGAGACCCCAGGTCGCAAAAGGCTAAGATAGAGGAATTGTCTGTAATGCCTGAGCCGGTTGGTGTATTTGACTACTATGAAACTGGCATTGTACACATTTCTTACCTAGCTCTTTAGCATCATAAAGGGTTGATGGCCAGTAGAAACCTTGTTGAAAGGCCTTTCCGACCAGCATTCTGTAGGAAGCATGACTTCCACAGATGCCTTCGTGTATATCGTGAAGGAGGTTTAATCCTTCTCTCTGTGATATGCATCGCATGAGTACTAAGCGAAAAAATCTATAGAATAAAAATAGAATTAGTCCCATCTTATTATGAACCGAAAGGGGCTGGTATTTTTCCAAGAAATCTCTAGCCAACCTTCCCGCAAGAGGTTTTTCTTAACACCAATGAATTCTATTAATGCTAGAGGAAAACGATAGCTCCAAGAATTTCTTTGTTCTCAACGCCTCCTATTTAGAGGAATTAGCCACTTCAACGATCTTTGATGGTTATAGGGGTATCCAAGAGGTCTCCTTCGACCAAGGTATAAATTTTGGTCTTTCGGGATAAGCGATCTGCCTCAAGATCATTATTGGGTATTGTACCCGTCTGAAGATACTCGTAGATGGGATTCATCGATGTATCCACATATTCTAGAGAGGCTGTCTCAATAGAAGTTATCTCTGATATTTCTACCAGAGACGGCTTTTGAAGTTGCTCCAAGAAGGCTTCTTCTGGTACTTGTGATCGGGAAGAAGCCATTCAAGCAATATGATCTGCGAGGAAATTATCCTTTCGAGGGATAAATTGTACCTCGAAACCGAAAAAATGCTTTTCAAGCTTTCAAACTTTCGATAAGTACCGAGACATGGTCAGGTTAGAGCACTGGTACTCCTTTCTGACCTAATTCATGACTAGTTGAAAGTCTCCTCTCACGAGTAGTCATCGAATCACGAACACTTTCGCAGCTCATATGCCAGCTAGCAAATCTTCATATTCTGCCACGTTGTTAGTGGCTTGAAAGTTTAATTGAATGGCATACTTTAAGGTCTCTAAGGTACGAGATTCCAAGACCACCCCAGTCCCCGAGCCACTTAAAGTAAGTGACCCGTCAAAGTAAATCGTCCACTAGTCGTGGGTATCATATTGGGGATACTGAACAGGTTCAGGATTTATCCATTCGGCGATAAAGTCTGCCAAGATCTGGTATTTAATGGCCGTTTGGGACACAAAATAGAGGTCAAACTCCTCAAGTTCTACTGACCATTTTGCCATACGTCCCGCTGCTTCCCTGTTCTGAAGGATCACTCCTAAGGAAAACTCAGACGGCACAATTATCTTATGCGCTTGAAAATAATGCCATAGTTTCCTCGAAGACATGAGGAGGGCATATAGAAGTATTTGGAGCTGAGGGTAATGCTCCTTAGGCCCGTGTAAAATTTTACTTACATAGTAAACTGGTCGGTGAACGTTTTCACGTTCTACGACCAGTACTGCGCTCACTGTCTGTGGCATGATAGCTAGATAAATTAAGAGTGTCTCTTCTGATTTCGGAGAAACCAAAATAGGAGCACTCGTAAGATACCTCTTGACAACCTCAAAGGCAGCGTTGGCCTCTTCTGAGCACTCGAAACCCTCGTGCTTTCTTAGAAGTTTGAAGAAAGGTAATCATTTTTCTCCCAGTCGTGCGATAAAACGACTTAAAACCACCAGGCACCTTGTGAGTTTCTAGACTTCTTTCTTTGTGGTCGGAGGGCGCATTTGCACGATGGCCTTTACCTTTTTGGGATTTTCTTCTATTCCTTGTGTAGAGACAAGAAATCACGCAATTTTCCTAAAGAGACTCCAAACACACACTTCTCAGGATTGAGTTTCAAGTGGTGTTTTCTGAGGTTGTCAAATGTTTCTTGCAAGCCAGAAATATGATTAAATCACCATATGCTTTTTACGACTAGATCATCAACATAGGCTTCTAAATTTCGGCCTACTTGAGGGGAAAAAGTCGATTGCATTAAGCGTTGAAAAGAAGCGTCAGCATTTGTTAGACCAAATGGCATTTTGACATAGCAATATATTCCAAATGGAGTAATAAATGTGGTCTTTTCTTCATCTTCTAGACACATATTAATCTGATGGTAACCAGAATATGCATCTTGAAAACTTAATATTTCACAACCAGTAGTAGAATCAACCAACTGATCGATACGAGGTAAAGGGAAATCATCTTTTGGACAAGTTTTATTGAGCTCAGTGAAGTCTACACACAAACGCCACTTGCCATTAGACTTCCTAACTATTACAGGGTTGGCCAGCCATTCTGGGTGGTCGACTTCTCTTATAAAGCCTGCTTTGAGTAGCTTGTCCAATTCTGATCTGATAGCATCTCGTCGATCAGGTGTAAATCTCTGTAATTTTTGTTTTATGGGTATGTCAAGCCGTAAAGCTAGCCTGTGCTCGATCACCTCCCTAGGGACTCCGGGCATATCGGATGCTTGCCACGCGAAGATATCTACGTTAACTCAGAGGAAAGTGACGAGGGTGTCTGCCTATTTGGGTTGAAAGTATCCCTGATGCAAACAATCTTCGAGGGCTCCTTTGGATCCAGAGGAACCTCTTTGAGCTAGTTGTCCGGCTTAGGTGCAACTATAGACTTCGACTGCTTTGTCGAAGGCTGCTCCTTGCTTTCTTCTCAAGTTGGTATCTGGCCAACCATCTCAAGGGATCGACGGTCACACGTATGCGTCATCTTTTTATCATAGTGAATTGTGATTACTCCTTTGGGACCTGGCATCTTAAGACATTGATACCTATAATGAGTAGCCATTAATAATTTTGCCAAAGTTGGTCGTCCGAGTACGGCATTATATGCCATATCGAAATCGACCACATCAAAGAAGATTTTCTCTGTCCTGAAATTGCTGGGAGAAGCAAATGTTAAAGGAAGAGAAACTTGGCTAATAGGTTTGGCCGAAGACCCCGGTACAATCCCATGAAAAGAGTATCGGAACGGTCTTACCTTGGTCCTGAGTACTTGCATCTCATCCAGGGTACTCGTAAACAAGATGTTTAACGAGCTACCACCATCAACCAATACTCGATTTACTCGACAGTTGTTGATGGTGGACTCGACCATGATCGGAAAATGACCTGGTCGAGTACAAGGGATTGGGCAGTCACTCTTCTCGAAAGAGATGATGATTTCCGACCACTTCGATAGTTTATTGACAAGAGGAGGGTTAATAGAGTTTACCTCATGTTTGACAGCCTTAAACTGTCGTTTTGACTCGTATACCGATGATCCCCCATAGATATGCTCGATGGTATGCTCAGGATCTTGGAATGGCATCTCCTCGTCATCATCCGACTGCTTACGACCACTCGCTTGTCCTATCTCCTCAAGTGTAGGAAGTGGTCCTCTGCTGTTGTAGTAGTCCTCAAATTTTCGTTGGAAAACCCAGCAGTTACGAAGGTCATATCCTTCCTTTTTATGGAAAGGGCATCACCTAGGCTTGTCGTTCTTTCACTCGGGGCGCTTACCTAGGCTTCTTATCGCTTACGGCCAAGACTTCCTTGGAACGGTCGACCTGAGGCTTCTGGCCCTTGATCTTGTTCTTGGACTTCTTGGCCTTTTTCTCTTTCTTCTTGCTACTTTCGCCCGCTTCTTGAGAAATTTTATCATCTCGATCAATAGTATTGTTTCACTCGACTGCTTGAGCAGCAGTCACATATCGATCAGCCATCTCAAAGAGTTCGGTGATAGTAGCAGGAGGATTTAAAGAGATATCCTCTGTGATCCTTCTACTACGGACTCCCTGCTTAAAAGCTCTGATGATAGAAGAATAAAAAACTTTAGGTATGGAATTTCGAACCTGACTAAAACGTCGGATGAACTGGCGTAAAGTCTCGTGGTCATTTTGTCTCATCCTGTGCAGGTCGTCCTCCTTCCCAGGGCGATGGTAGATGCCCTGTAAATTGGCCGGTAGGAGGTCGTAGAGGTGTTGCCGTGAATAGATCGACTCGAGTAGTTGATTTAACAACCACGATCGAGCAGATCCTTCGAGCACAGCAGGAAGGTAATTTGCCATTACATGCTCTCCACCTCCTGCTGCTATAATAGCAGTTGTGTAGATCTGAAGGAATTCGATGGGATTTTAAGATCCATCAAACTTCTCCATGTTCACTGATCGAAACCGAAGCGGCCAGCGAACTGCTCGGAGGTCAGGTGAGAATGCCTGACACCCGGTAATGACCTCTTGATGCCTTCTTTGCGAAAAAGAAGGGTTGAGATCACCAGGCAATCGTACATGACGATACCCGGTTGTGGGTGGACCTGACCTGTGGTAGGTCTCAACCTTACGAGGAAAATACTCATCATATTCCACCTGCTGTTGTAGATTTCTGGGTCAGAGTAGTGAACGATCACCTCTCCTAGGAGCTTGTTGATCATCTAGCATTCAAAGAACTCTTCTCCGACTAGAGTTAAGGTTAGGAGAGCGATGTGACCTGGTGTCACGCCGATCTCCACGTGGTGAGTTGTTTGAACAACTTCTGGGTCGATGTCGTCAAGGGTGCTTGAGTCTGGCCATCGTGCTTCGAAGCCTTTGTGCGATTTCTTTGGCGAAGATGGGTTCTCAAGCAGATCATTGATGCGCTGGAGTTCCTGAGCTTCTTTCGACCGATATTGAACGCGCCCAGGCAGATTTCTCTAGGCTGCAACTCTTTTCCGTCGGGTTGCCTCAGGACCGTCCATATCAGATCCTTGAGCTTGCCTTAATGGAGTGTGATGATTTCAAGGATTTCCCTCACGCTCATCAGAGTGTTGACCCTGTTCATCACCGGAGGTATCCTCGTCATCGCCACGAGGGGTCGCAGTGTGTGATCATCGAGGAGCGTTCTCAGTCCTGTCTCTGGGAAAGTGATCCTTATCTGAGGGAAGGACGAAGACCTCATGTTGATGATCTCCACTTGCGCTTGAGGCCTCCTCGCTTGAGGAGTAGTCAAAAGACATCGTCTGGCGACTCAGAGCAAGCCCCTCCAGGAAGAGGAATTCCGAGTTATAACCATCTCTGTCCATAGGTGAGCCCTGCGATGGGATGGTCGAACTCGCAGGAAAAGCGTGCTCGATCCCATCCTATGTAGGGCAAACCGGAGAGCGACGACCACCAGATGTTGATGAAGCTCCGGAATGTTGGATTCCAGGACTTGCTGTGCCAGGTCGAACTATCTTAGACGGACTTGAACATTTGGAGGGGGAACCCTCGTTATGCTTTGAGCCTACCTTGGGACAACCCTCATTGTGGTCGGATGGGCCCTTGCCCTCTGAGGAAACTGGTTTCTCAGTTGGACGTAACGTTGTGGGGGATAAGGATCCCTCCTCAATTCCATCACTGGTATGGCTAGCTGGATAATGATCTCTCGAGGCGACATTACCATCGGATGATACAATAATCGGCTCGTCGTTGAAGCCGGCATCCATGTCGATATCTGCATAATCGGCCAAGTCGAACCAGTTCTCCTCATTCCACTCTCCTTCCATGGAAGCATTAGAGTTAAGAAAAACAAAGAAAACTTGTTGACCAAAAGATCCCCACGGACGGCGTCAACTGTCGGTGTTTTATAACCGATGTTACATAATGATTGTTTGATTCGGGAGGTCTCCAAGACTCAAATCACGAAGAGAGAATGACACAAGGATTTTTATATAGGTTCAGGCATTCTCTGGAGAGAATAACAACCCTACTCCCATGTGGCTATATTGAGTATGTTGGTTACAGATCAAGAGAAAGACTCAAGTCTAAAGTCTTGTGCTCCTAATTGTCTTTTCTTTGCCGTCTACTGATTTCGCCCTTTAGATAGTGCTTGAAGTGGGTGACGGTTTCTCTAGTCCAAAGGACGCCTCAACGCTTTAGATGATGAAGCAGTTACTGGAGATTATTGCCGGAGTAGTAACATTCCCACGTCGCCAGGCGGTTATCATCAGGACAGAGAGTTTAATCGTGTAATTATTCTAGAGCATAACAGCGTATACTAACTGTTTAGATGCCCTAATCAATTGTGCCTACCTGTCTGCAAGCTCAATTAATTATAGGGTGGTCGTAGCTGACTTAGTCGTAGAAGGACTTACGACTATTGGGTGGTCGTAGAAGAACTTACGATTATGAGGTAGTCATAGAAGGACTTACGACTATAGGGTGGTCGTAGAAGAACTAACGACCACGAGGTAGTCGTAGAAGGACTTACGACTATAGGGTGTTCGTAGAAGAACTTACGACTACGAGGTAGTCGTAGAAGGACTTACGACTCTAGCTTCTCCCTTATGAACATTAAGGGGTATACTCAAGAACCATATGATGGTATTATTATCCATAATAGGAATTACAGATAAATAATTAAATAAGGATTATTAGATCCTCGTCACACTCCAATCGGGAATTTTAGAAGACACATGTAGAAGATTGGTAATTGAGAAAATACCGAGTTCACCAAAGTTAATCATCCTCCATATGTGTCGATGATCTAGTATCGATCCTACGAATGAATGTTTGGGAGTTTCCTTGAGTTAGATCCACGCAGAAAGAGACAAAAGGATTTAGATAGGTTTGGGCCTTCTCCTGGAAGAATAATAACCCTACTCATGTATTGCTGTATTGACTATGCTTCACAACCAGGAAGAAATCGTCAGAACTAAGACTTAATGACTTCTGTGTGTTGTCTCCGACTGCCTTCCGATTGATCTACCCTAATGTCCACTGACTTTAGCCCTTATAAAATACGCATGTTGATGGTAGTTATTGTCAGAGAGACCACACCCCACGTCGCCATGCAGTTACATCAAAGACAGAGGCTTAATACGTGCAGTTATACCAGAGAATAACAATGTATATTAACTACTATGTGTATTAAACACAGCGTATAAGAGTCCTTATTTGATTGGGCCTACATGTATGTAAGCTCTGTTGACTATAGGGTGGTCATAATTGACCTAGTCGTAGTTAGGCTTACGACCATGAGGTGGTTGTGGAAAGGCTTATGACCACGAGTTGGTCGTAGGAAATCTTACGACCACTAGGTAGTCGTAGGAGTATTGACGACCATATAGGGTGGTCGTAGAATGGTTTATGACCACTCAGTTAAGTTTTTTCCTTATAAATGATAAGGGGTATACTTATGAATAATATGAAGGTATTGCTATCTATAATAACAATTATAGATAAACAAATTAATTAATTGGGGATTATTTGATCCTCGTCATCTAGCCCCTCAACTTCAAGTGAAAATAACAAACTTGGAAAGGAGGTCGTAGAACGGTGATCAAAAGCAGAGTCTTTCCGACTGGCATTTTATTCGACCAGAAATTTACTTGGTCATGAAGGTAATTTTACTTGAGTTGAAAACACAGAACCGCTTTTCCCGAACAGACAGATTAAAGAATGCAAACCGACTCTCACATATCTTTCCATTGGAGCGGTTCCCGAAGGAGTGGCAACCAAGGGCGGATCTGAGCCTCAGGCAGGGTAGACTATAGCCGATGACCCAGCAAAAAATCCAGTGGAAATTTTTTTGTGATATAGACCCAACAAATTTATTGATGGTATCTAGCTCGAGCCCTAGCCAATCATTGTTCCGCCCATCCACACCGGCCCAGGCGGTAGCCTGCCCACAGCCCACTGCCCCACCTGCACTTGATCCCCACTGCCCACGCCTCCTATTCTCCTATGTCCCACCAGGCACCAGACCTAATCCCCCTACCCACACGCCCTCGCGCCTCTGGCTCCTCGCGACCTCGCCCACCTCCTCCGCCGTCGTCCGTCCCTCCCTCCACGCCCTTCCTCCACGCCAGACCTGCACCCGACCTTAAATGCCGCCCGTGCACCAACCGTGCCATGACCTCTGCCTTCACCCGCCCTGCGTCTGCGCCTGACCTCAAATCCCACCCAACGTCGCAGCCACAACTTTTGTCCCCGCCCGGTGCCACGGCCGCATCCTCCCTCCACGCCCGTGCCCAGTGCCCTGCTCTATACGTTCTCTACTTCTCTTAATGTCTTGGCCTTAGGCTCAATTATTAATGTTATTGCATGTCTATTCATGGTTAGAAGGCGTTAGACTGTCTAGAGTATGCTTTGCCTCAAA
Organism: Phyllostachys edulis; assembly: GCA_036346405.1. NCBI lineage: Eukaryota > Viridiplantae > Streptophyta > Magnoliopsida > Poales > Poaceae > Phyllostachys > Phyllostachys edulis. The sequence continues at coordinate 13,876,306 of CM070563.1, forward strand.
GCTTAGAAAAGTAGATAACGCTAACATCTTTCCTGCAAAGACTTGAAGTCAATCTAACTCATAGATGCCAAAAAGTCACCAAACCAGTACTTAAGTTGTATAAGATTTCCTGTACATATTGGTTTTGTCTCAAGAATACATTGACGGTTGGTCAAATTACATACAACTTGCACAATTATCTTGAATGTTATGTTTTCTCTTAAATGTAGTTTTCACCGTATGTTCAGATTTTTAGGAGCAGATAGTGATGCCTAATATATTCTACAATTTGCTCTACTTTGGGTTAGTCCAATGTCAGTGTGAGATAACACTTTCAACTACTTGTAAACAATGAGCTTAGAGCCAACTACTCCTTGTTTCTTACAAGTTGATGTTTCGTGTTTGTCGTTGATCTCGTCCCGTTTGTCATCTTATAAAACACATTTAGAAGTCCAATTTTGTTCCCTAGATTCTAGTACATTCATGTGTTAAGATACCATAGGTGGTAATTGAACCATTCAATTTGGTTCAGCTAAGGATCAATGTCATAGACTTAACTATTATGATGGCTATAAACTAACATCATTCAGAGGAATTGCTGAGATATAGGGCTTGTTTGGTTCATTACCAAATCAAACCAAACCAAAATTTTGGTATTGCCCCAAAAATTTGTCTGCTATTTGGTTCTATTCCAATGTTTGGTGTTAGCCCCCAAAAATAATTTTGGCACACCCAGCCTTTTCTTTTCTTCGTGCTGGCGGTTTTGAGGTGGCCAAAAGCATCGCCCGAGTTTTGGTTTGGCAGTGAGCAATGCCTCCGACAGGTGGCGCATTGTGGTTAGCTAAGCCTATTACATTTATTGCTTGATAAATTTGTTTAATTAGTTTCAAATGACCATATTTACTAACCGAGTATCCGATTTGTGATCCGTTTGAACCGTTATGTTCTTTGTCATTTTATCAACAAAACAAGACCCATGTTAGCGTATTTTGGGGCAAGAATAAAATAGATGTCATGCGGAACCCACATCACTCACAATTTTGGCAAATTTTGGTATGGCTGCAATCCAAACACATCAATTTCGATATTGCCCTTGAATTGGTATGGCTACAATCCAAACACTACTTTTTTTTGCCCAAGTTTTAGCATCGCCTGTGTTTTAACATTGCTAAAATTTTAGTATGACTACTTGGGACAGTAAACCAAACAGCCCCGTAATACTAAAATTTTCTCCCAAATTGCTATATTCTACATTTCACTTCCACTGAAATCTAGGCCTTGAGTCCTGCTACTGCCTAGTGGCTAGCTACTGTCCTTTTTCAAGGTTGTAGTACTACAAAGCACATTTTGAGAGAAGGAAATCCTAGACCTCGCTCCTTGAGTCGTTGGATCAGGGGGAGGGAGTGAGATGAATAGTGATGGGGTGGGGCCTCACGGTGAGGCCCTGTCCAACTGTATTTTTTCCCCATTTTGACTGACTGAGGAAAAATTTGCCAGTCTTTTATTAGTCTGTCCGTCTCACTCCATAGAACTTTTTTATTAATTAACCTTTTTTAAAATTTTATTTTAAAGTTAACCCCCGGCGCACTTTATTTCCAAATCTGATCTCTTTGGTCACGTCACCACCCATAGCGTGACAAAATAACGCTGTCACACCACAGGATAAGTCCGCAAAATAGCACTTTTAGTCACTCCACTGGTCGTGGCGTGACCAAACAACACTGTCACGCCGCCACCCATGGCGTGACAAGAACATGCCCCAGCGTGACAGCGTTGTTTTGTCACGCCATGAGTGGTGACGTGACCAAAGGGATTAGATTTGGAAATAAAGTGCGCCGAGAGTTAACTTTAAAATAAAATTTTAAAAAAAAGTTATTTAATAAAAAAAATTCCACTCCATAGGTGTACCAGTTTTACCTCTTCTGAAATCTGAAACAATTACTATGTTTTTACCTGTTCTTAACACATCATCTCCAATGCGTCCACTGAAAAAGGGCAATCTTTTTCACCATCCCATCTACGATGATTACATTATCTGAGCCTTTTATTACAGAGAAAAATTCAGAGTTACAAGGTTCAAGCAAAGCAAGGGCGACAGAAGCGTCGCTGCAATATTATTCTTACGGCCTCGTTTTCATCGCAGAGACCTCCCCATTTCTTCACTCTCATCACGCATGATCCTTCAAGAAGCCGAGGAGGAGCTCGTTGACCTGCGCCGGGAGCTGCTCCTGCACGAAATGGCTCCCCTCCGGGACGTAGGCGATCTTCAGGTCCGGCGCGAAGCTCTCCATCATGCCGCTCCTCATGGCGGTCTCGAACCCCGGGAACTTGAACGCGTAGTCCTTCTCCCCCATCACCATGAACACCGGCACCTGGAACTTGGCGTCCACCAGGTGCGGCCTCAGAGCTCTGTGATCGAGTCCATGGAAGCAGTGAGCAAAGCTCGATCTTTTTCTATTCCTTGTTTGTGCTGGTTGGCTCGAATGGCAGAGGAGATGTAAAATGAGATCGATCTCTTACCTGTATGGCATCTGGAGAGGGTAGCGGAAGCCGGAGTTCTCGTAGAGGGAGGCGTAGGCGTCGAGGTCCTCCTCGGTGAACCACGCCGGCAGGGGCGTGGACAGGTCGGCGAGGTCCATGATTTCCTGCCCTTCTTTCGCTATCGGGATCTCGCTGCCGGAGAAGAGGACGTAGATGGTGCGCACCACCCGCCGGACGTCGTGCCGGCCGAAGTCCGCCTCCGCCCTCCCCGGCTCACGCCACCGCAGGACGTAGAAGCCCTCCGGCATGGTGTCGAAGGAGAAGGGGACGGGGCTGAAGGGGATGCCCAGGCACACCACGCCGCGCGTGCGGCCCGGGTACCGGAGCGCGAAGTCGTACGCCGGCATTGCGCCGAAGTCCTTGCCCACGAAGAACGCCTTCGGGACGGAGAGGGCGTCGAGGATGGCGAGCACGTCGGCGACGAGGTCCTCCCAGGACGCCTCCTCGTGCTCTGGCGGCTGGCCCGAGAGCCCATACCCGCGGCTGTCCGGCGCGATGGCGCGGTACCCGGCGGCGGCGACGGCCAGCATCTGGTGGCGCCACGAGTACCATATCTCCGGGAACCCATGCAAGAACACCACCGTCCCCAGCTCACCTGCAACCAAGAAAGGAAGACTCACTCTGATTCCGCAGAAATTCGCTTGCTCCATTGGGATCGACCGCGATGTGTGAAGAAAAAAAGCTCTCACCTTTGCCTACTTGAGCTACGTGGATGTTGAGGCCTCGGATGGGGAGGTGGGTGTGCTCTATCTGCTGCGCCATGGCTACTCCTCGAGGCCGGACCGCCGGACGGAGCTTAACGAGGTTCAGTACCTGGTTCAGCTTGTAGGCTGAGGATGTGAAAAAAAATCCGCGGTCAGAATCACGAGTTTGGGAAGGGGTGGGCGTCGTCCCCTTCTGTGAGATTAAATCCTTGGATTTGCTCGGGTGCTCACTCTCTTCTGTGGAAATACAGTGTTGTTGGTTTAATTTGTTTTTTCTTAATTAATAAAAGAAGGAGTTTACTTCTGCACAGTGGAACAATACTATTTCTTCTGTGTGCATGGTTGGCCTCTATCACCTCTCCTAAGTTCTTCATCGAGACACACCAACATGTAGACTCAACCTAACATGAATAAGGTTTCGCCCTGTTATCCCCTATGACTCGTGAACGTATACATGCCCCCTCTTCTTCCGCAACCACTCAAACCATCGTCGCCCCACTTCTTGTGAGGACCCCGGTTTATTAGGCTTGTAATACTTAGTCATCCATTGACCCTAGCATCACAAACATAATAACCCGTGTCTTCGAGATATGTATACTTCCCTAAATGCAAGATACACACCTCTTTACAAAATCATGCATCAAGTTCATACAAGACATAGAACCAAGCACGAACTCGAATGAAAGACATACATAATATAGAGAGAGTTATTACAAAAGGAGAGGCCAACAGGCCAAACAACAAATACAAAACTAAAATAAACAGCGGAAGCAAAAGTGCCATAAGATGGCCATAAACAAAAGCCAATTAGTGTGCTTTTACCCACAAGGCAACCAACCGGACCGCCAAGCTAGTCGTCAAACCCGAAGCACATCTCACAAGAGTGAAGCCCTTGGGGCTCACCTTCTTTCTCTGCAACAAAGTTATTAAGCAAAGCAAATGAGTACAAAAATGTACTCGCAAGACTGACGTGTAATATAACAGAACTATAATTTAACTACATGCAAGCTTTATTTTGTGGATGAGGTTTTGGACTTATTTTAGCATAAAGCAAGTTTTCATTTGCAATAATGTAATAGATGGAAAGCAATTTGGACAAAGTATTTTTAATTGTTGAAGTAACAACGATACAATAATAATAACAACAACAAAAACAACCTGAAAGTGACTAACCCAATAGTCACCACAACAATAGTATGAACATCCATTCATACCAACCCATCAAGTTTTAATTAAAGGTTGTAGTCTAGTTCTTGAACGACCTTACCAAGCATGTCCATAACCTAGGATGAGGCTATTCGAATAGTTTTAACCCTGCAGGGGTGTACCAATGTACCCACACGTCAGACCGCCTTTTCGCCACTAGATTTAGCACACTTTCTTTGGTATGCCGGCACGGCTAAGTCCTACGAGACATTTCCAATGGATGATACTAATTAAGAGCCGCCTCCCACGGGGATAAGGACACATTAGACACCCTAACCGGTGCATAATGCTCCCTCCCAACACCACACACATACACACAATTTTAACACACCCACCGACCAGCTCATAATTAACACCTCCCAAAGTACTTAGTCAAGAGAGGTCTCATATTCCTCTCGTGTAGTTAGTACGCAAAAGCGCTTGGCTTAGTGACCCAAGTAACTCGGTCCTTAGGGACTTAGGCACCATTCCGTTCACACCCAACAGATCACACCAACATCCATTGTGCCCAAGTCAAACAGTTTGGTTTTCATTTTTATTCATTTACAAAGTAACAAGGCACAAGGAGAATATAATGGAATAATAATTTTTGTGTGATCAAGGCCATCGACATAATGTCGACAACCGCCCATTTCTACCGTTATCTAAGCATTGCTAAGCATGACACCGGAAAGATAAAAAGAGCATAATAAAATCACCGGGCTCTAATTCATCAGCGATATTAGTAACTTATGGTTTGTGGCAGGGGGTAACAATTTAGAGGCAACAATGCAATAGGAATAGCTACCTCTAAACGATAAATTACTTTGACACAAAAGCATGCATACATACAAGTTAAACAAAATATTAGACTTTGAAAGTAATGGGATTAAGCGGGATATGATCAAACTGCTTGCCTTGCTGTGGTTAACCAATTTGCTGCAGAGTATCGCTCACGGGATTAACACACTCGTCGGCACCTAATCGAAAAGGCGAAAAGAATCGATAAAAACGACAAAAACCACAAGGACAGCACAGCAAACAAGCTCCAAATACTCTGAAATTTCTACAGCAGCAAGAGGATGATTTTTAGGGAATTTAGCAACAAGAACCAATTGATTTGGATTCTCAATGCAAAAGTTATGAGCAAAACAAATCTGCTCAGCCCTAAAAATACCAAACTGCCCCTATTCACTAATTTAATTATTAGGCAATATTTTCTAGAAAGGTGGTGATACTGAGATTTTTACTGTAAAACCAGCACCTCATGAGATGAATAACACAATTGAGTTCATCTCATTTGGAGCTATTATGCATTTTCTATACTTTTTCAAAAACAAGAACTTGAATAAAATTATAATGCACAAGTAAGCTTTTTGAAAATAGTGACAAGTATAAATCTTATTCTAACATTTAGTTTACTAATAGAGGAAGCCAACAAAGTTGGATTCACTCAAAAAGGAGCTCTAGAGAATTACTTATGCATTTTACAAGTTAATTTGAATTTTTATTGCAACATTTAAAGTTACTTTTGAAAACTATTTGCAAATGCATGTTCTAGAGCTGAACTGAGCCCATAACCATTTTTAGATTAGAGCCTAGTCCAAACCAGAGCTACAGAAATTTGAATCACCCTATTTGGATTTAAATTGAATTAGTTATGCATTTTTAAAGTTATTACCCTTTTTCAGTTTATAAATAAGTGCTCACTGGAATTTCTAAACTTCCAAAACAGAGTGGGAGGACGTGAACCGTTGATCTAAATCAAACGGCCCAAGACCTCCAGAGGAAAACGCGCAGACGCTGTGCGGCAGTCCAGAGAACATGGGCCGTTGATCTTGGATCCAACGGTCCATGTCCTCCCCGCCACGCCACTTACAAGAACGGAGGGGAGGTCGTGGCCGCTGATACCGCATCCAACGAACCACAACACATGAGGAGGACCGGGGCGGTCCAGATCAAACGAGGGAGGTCTGGCGAAGGGCCGAGATCTTCCAAAGGAAGATCTAAACTATCAAGATCTCCCCAAGGAAGATCTACATCGTCAAGACCTCTCGAGGGAGGTCCTGGATGGTCCAGATTTTCCAAGGGAGGACCTTAATGGTCTAGATTATCCCAGGAAGGATCTTAACGGTCAAGACAACAACAAAGAGGTCCTGGGCGGTTCAGATCCACTTGGGGTGGTCCTGAACGGCCAAGATCTAACAAAGGGAGGTCCTAAGCGGCTCAGATTTCCACTGGGAGGTCTGGGCGGCTAGGATTTACCCGAGGAGGTCCACAAAGGTTAAGAGGAACTCGGGAGGTCCTACACAAGGAGATCAACACAGGAGGACCTCAACGGCTAAGATCTCCCACAAGGAGGTCCTAGTCACAAGATCGAAAGGAGGAGGTCCTGGGTTGTCCTTACAAAAGACCGGGGTGGTCTTTGCAAAGAGGACCCCGAGGAGGTCCAAGATGGCTAAGATGGCCCGATGAGGTCCTAGCCGAGATCTAAGATGGACGGCACAAGACCTCAGACGCAGCGCTAAGGACACATTAAAAGCTACAATGATTGGAGGTGATTAGCCATAAATGGGGAGGTCTTTGTCTTAACGACAACGAAGCAGTGCCATTGTCGTCCGACAAAATCCCGAGAGGTTACCAAGGCTTGACGTCGGCGATGAGGACCTCGCCGCGCCAACCAGGGCATCAATGTGTGCAATAGTGTTGCGCACACATCGGACCACTCTCGGCGGCGGCCTAAGTCACCGGCGAATCGGAGAGGAACGAGATGATCAACACGGCCAAAACACAAACAGTGATAAAGAGCTCCGCAGCGTTCATTCAAGCGGGTGCCCAAGAAAAGCTCCGCAACAACATTCATGCAGGTGCCCAGCGCTAGAGGACTATCGGGAAGTACACGGAGGTCCCAAGAAGCCGAGGAGGTTGGAGAGGAGGTAGACCGGTGCTGGTGAAGACGATGAGCTCCACGGCCAAAGGGGAAATCCTCCAGCACCAAGCTCCACTTAGCCCTTCCTGAAAAGGCCAACCCAAATGGAGTTAGGGTTAGGACTTCTAGGAATTAGAGGAGCAACAATGGAGCAAAGGTCCAGAGAGGGTGCCACTGGAGTACTGCCACCGAGGAGGTCCAAGCTGCTTCAATGGCGGCCAAGGAGGTCAAAGTGGTTTGAGCTCCTCAGAACCGAGAGTAAAACGGTGAGGTGTGGAAAAGAAGCCAATGAAGGCAAAGGGGAGCTTTTACAACCCAGGACATGGAGGTCGTGAGCCAAGGGTTAAGCTCATGGTGAGCTTAGCCCATGGCGCGGTCCATGGCCTGGACAAGACAATGGAGGTGATGGGGTAGGTCGAGGCGGACCTAGGGCATGGCCTAGGGGCGGAAGGCACCGACATGCAATAAATGCAAGACAGCACAGAGCCGTTGGACAAGACATGCCACTGAACTCCTCACTGCCATGGCACGTGCGCGCCAGAGCTAGGAGAAGAACAGAGCATGCCTCCCAACCGTTGGATGAGAAGCGCTAGGAAGGTCGCAGCCCTCCGATATGATTTTGAAACGTTAAGTTTTAAAAAGATCGAGGAGGTCCTAGCCATGCGATCTCCATCGCACTACCGCGAACAAATCGTGGAGGTCATCTTGTGAGTAAGGGTTAGGAGGTCCTAGCCTTTGGATCTACACCCAAGGGCTCAGACCTGATGGGGAGGACTTATTCACCGTGCGCGCTACAATACACAACATGTGGGAGGTCCTGGCCATTGGATCTTAATCCAACGGCGCAGATCAAGTGAGGGAGGTCATGGCCAAAGTGCACAACAGAGAAGGAGGTCATGGCGGTTAGATTAAAATCTAACGGCGCAAGATGATAAAGGAGGTCGTGGCGGTTGGATTTTAATCCAACGGGCACGACCTGAGGTGCGGGAGGTCTTGGCCCCTGGGCAAGACACTAGAACGGGATGGGGAGGTCCAGGCCGCGAGATTTTCATCCGCGGCGATGAGGGATGGGGAGGTTGTGGCGTTGGATCCGATCCAACAGTTACGACCTCGACTAAATGAGAGGTTGGATGCGCTAGAAAGCGAGGAGGTCGTGGGCCTTGGATTTTAATCCAACGACGCACAACAATTGAAGCGGGGAGGTCTTGTGCGCTAGATATCAAGGGAGGTCCCGGCCGCGATGAATTGCAGCGGAGGTCGTGGCCTATGGATCTAAATCCAACGGCTACGACCTCAACAAGGTGGAGAGGAGGTCCGAGTGGTTTGATAGCGAGTGGAGGTCATGGCCATGGATCTTTGATCCAACGGCTGTGACCTCGATGAGGCGGGAGGTCCTTGCGGTGTTGACCACGGAGGAGGTCTGGTTCACAAGACAAACAGAGGAGGTCGTGGCGGTTGGATCTTTATCCCACGGCCATGACCTCGCACAGGTGGGAAGGGAGGTCTGATGAGTTGGTTGAGAGGAGGAGGTCGTGGTCATTAGATATGAATCCAACGGCTCGACCTCAAGTGGTTTAAGGAGGTCCGGTGAGTGAGGAGGGTTGGGTTCAACCCAGATAGGAAAATGGCTCACCCAAGGAACAAAGTGTAAAGTTTTGAATTCAATTTTAACAAATTGAGACTTTAGGGATTCATTTGAGATAGCAATTCAACTCCAAAATTTATAAAATTTTAACTGGAGCTTGCTGACATCATGATTAACCTTACATAAAATTTCCAGAGGTTATTATGCAATGCATTTTTCTCAGGAAATTCATTAAGGCTATTCAAGGAATTGTTTTACCTCCAAAAATTATCAAACAAGTTTTATAACTCATGATATTTTTCAGAGAGGCTCCACAACATATCTAGGACCAAGAAAAAATATTTCCAAAGGTTTGGCACAACATTTGTGATAATAGGAAAATGAGTTTGACTTTTGGTCAACAAAAGCTTAGTGTTTTTGGATAACACAACTCTTGGACAATAATTACATGAGAGTTTAGGGGTTTTCAAGATGTGAGAAAAAGTTTTAATTTCTACACATTTAATTACATTTGAAACAAACACCTGATTAGGTATTTGGGATGTTACACTTCTTCTTCACATGCACATCTTATCTTATCTTAACTAATAAAAGAAGGAGTTTACCCCCGCGCCGCCCCACCTGGTTCAGTTTGTAGGCTAAGGATATGAAAAAAAAATTCACAGTCAGAATCACCGTGTAAACGAAGTAGATAGCTCCCGACCGTCCGTCCGTCCGAATAAATTCGGATCTTATTCGGAGCCTGAAACAGGATATCCGAGATTTTTCTCGGATTCGGAGCAGGATACGGAAACGGATTCGGGAAGGAGGTATCTGTCGGATTCGAACCTATCCGGATAATTTATCAGATAGTATCCATTAAATACTATTTTGGATATCCGGTAAACTCTAGATCCAGTGGGCCAGAGAGAGAAATCGGCCCATGAGGATTTTCAGTATTTTATTATTTTTATATTTTAGAAAAAAAATACAAGAAATCCAAATAAGCCAAGAAAAATAGCAAATGAACTCGAAAAAAATCCAAAAAATTTGCAAAAAAACTTTGGAACATAAGCAACTTAAATAAAATACTTTTAAATTTAATGGATGTTTGATTTATTCATATTAAATCATTTGCTTTTCTGAAAAATCTATTTAAGCTTCGTTAAATTCTAGAAAATCATGAAAATGTTATAAGACCTTATTTTAAATAAAATATTTCAAAAAACTCAAAAATTGGGATGCTGCAGACTTGCTACCAGTCAACGTTCTATGTATTCCTAACTAGTTACTAATACTGGTCTGTAGGCTTTATATATATTGTATCTATCTTGTTATGTAGTTGGCTAGTTACATTTTGGATATCTTTTGTACTGCTATCACTATGACTTGCTACTTGCTACTACTTCTTTAACTAGTCGTCTAGACAATGTGATGTAGTTAAATTTGCTTGTTGAATTGCTATAGTTGCATTTTGGGCATGTAGTATGGTTGATTAATCTTTATATGTGAGACATGTGGTTTCTGTTTTCATGCAATATCCGACTAAATATTCATGACTGAGACAATCCATATTCGGTTCGGCATATATTCGCTCCGTATTCGTGATCGAGACTATCTGTATTCGTATTCGTATCCGGAACTGTCCATGCGCTACTCCGATTCCAAGAAAAAATATGGAATAGGATACAGGGTGAGCGATATCCGTCCATATCCACTCTGATTGCACCCCTAGTTCCCTCATCCACCCGGGCTCGAATCCTCGAATTCACTAGGGTGCTCACTCCCTTCTCTGAGAATACAGTGCTGCTGGCCCAATTTGTTTTTTCTTAACTAATAAAAGAATGAGTTTATCCCCACGCAACAGGACGATGTCATTTCTCCTGTGCGTGCAGTTGGCCTCTCTCACCCCTCTCAGATTCCTCATCGAGGCGCACCAACATGTGGACCCAACCTAACAGGGATAAGGTCTCGCCCCGCCACCCCCCGTGACTCGTGAACGTATCCATGTCCTCACTTCTTCCGCAACCACCCAAACCGTCGTTGATTGGTATGTAAAGGGAAAAGATCCTTATTGACAATCAAACGTCCCAGCAAGCACTGATAATTTATCTGTAGCAACATTGATTGGTACCATAAAAGATTTTTGGTAATTGACCTTTAATCCAGTAGAAGCAGCAAAAGAGTTGATAATTCCCTTTAGGCAAAATAATTGGTTAGCACAAGCAGGCATTATGACAAGTGTGTTGTCTACATACTGTATCACTGGGAAATCCCGGCAAGCTCCAAAGGATAAAGATGATGAAATAACCCCTCATTCCATAGCCTTATTAAGGAGTGTTTGTAAAAGGTCTGTAGCCAATACAAAAAAAAGAGGTGAAAGCGGATCCCTTTGTTGCACCCCTCTTTTACAGTGAAAATTCTTAACTGGTACTCCATTAAGTAACACAGAAGATGTTCCTGTGGATAGAATATCAGATATCTAGCCAATCCATTTTTTTTCCCAAAACCTTTGCTCCTCATGATGGCCAGAATTGTCTGATGCTCTATTTTATCAAAGGCCTTTTCAAAGTCCAATTCGAGAACAACGATTTCTCTTTTGGATTTGTGACAAAGATGTAGGTATTCAAATGCCCAAGAAAGGCAATCTTGGATTGTTCTAGATTTAAGAAATCCATTGCATGCACTAGATCCAAGATGACCAATTGAAGCCTATTGGCCAACATTTTTGTGAGCATTTTCAGAGTGCTATTGAACAGAGAAATTGGCCTATAGTCATTTGTTGAGACCGGATGATCCTTTTTTTTTGTACCAGAGCAATGAAAGAGGAATTAATGCTTTGCAGATTTAACTCATTCTGGTAAAAAGCTTGGAAAAGGTCATAAAAGTCTTGCTTGATGATAGACCAATATTTTTTTAGAAAATCCCCGTTGAACCGTCAGGTCCAGGAGACTTATCGGGTGGTAAAAGCTTAACTATATCATCAATTTCTTGATGAGTGAAAAGGTTCTCCTATCCAAGCAAGATCTTCATTTGGAACAATTAGATCATTCAGATTAAAAAGCATTGTTGGATTATCTGAAGATCCCAGTCTGTCTTTGAAAGATTCCCAAAGGAGAGAAGCTTTGCCTTGATGATCCAAGATTTCGTGACCATTTGCATTTTGATGAACAGTGATAGAATTTCTTCGGTATCGAATTATGGCTCTGGCGTGAAAAAAAAATTAGTGTTTTCATCTCCTAGTTTCGCCCATTTAATTGCCCCTCTTTGTTTCCAATAAATTCCTTGGCGCTTTAGCAAGTTGTTGAGATGAGTTTTTTTAAATCTCTCGGGCATTCCATTCCTCAGTTGATAAGGTCATGTATTCTTCTAAAGAATCAAGAAGGAAAATGACTTCATTGGTTTTTGTAATGAGGGAAGTTAAGTTGGAGAGGTGCTTCGACCATAACTTTAGTGTCCTTCTTAGAAGCTTAAATTTCCCATTGATACGTTTGCTAATATTAGTAGAACGTACTACCTACTGCCAAACATTCTGGACTATTGGTAAAAAAATCATTGTGCTCCATCCAGTAGTTTTCAAATTTGAATACTTGTGCCCTTGGAATTGAAGTGTTAACGGCAATGACACAAGGCACATGGTCTGAAGTTGTCATTACTAAAGGAGTAACCAATGTGTTTGGATAATGAGAAGTCCGGCAATTTGAAGAAAAGAACCAATCAAGCTTTTACAGTAACTGTATCTCGTGCATGTTACTCCATGTAAATGATCTTCCTTTCAGAGGTAATTCTTCCAGGCCCAAAGAACTAATGGTCTCATTAAACAAGAACATTTCGGGAACATCCACTCCTGGTTTATTCTTGTCTTCGGGGATCTTATAAAATTTAAATCACCCACAATTAACCAAACAATATCAGAAGGCATTTGAATGGTTGCAAACCATTCTAAAAAATGATGTTTCTCTCCCACCCTCGGAGGAATATAAATGTTTGTGAGAATCCAAGAATCACCCGAGTGGACTGAGGTGAACTCCACTGAAATTGAGAAATCGTTAAAAAAAAAAGTTGTCCAGAAAAATTGGAGTCCATCCAAGCAATGAGCAACCCTCCAGAAGCACCAACTGAAGGTAAGTATTCAAATTTGTTAAACCACCAAGGGCAAAACTTGTAAATGTAGTATGAATCAAAGAATTCCTTTTTTGTTTCTTGAAAGCAAATTACATTGCAATTGCTTTCATCAATTTTATTGCGGATGGCTCTCCATTTACTGTTCGAATTTAAGCCTCGAACATTCCAGTTTAGAATTTTCCATTGCCTATTCAAGGGGATAAAAATGTTTGTGAGGAACTGTTGCAACATATTCTAGATATGTTGTTTGAAGCCTGAGAAAAGCTAGGCTATGACCAAAAGGAGATCTTCCTAGACAAGACCAAGTCACATGATATATCCACAATCTAAAAGTCAACCAAATAACAAGCAACCAATTCAATCTTAACCAAGATGAAACTGCAGATAAAGTTTGACGTTTGCAATAAGTCAAGTAGGGATGAAGTCTGACCCTACTTGAGTGAACTAAAAAAGAAACAGAAAAAGGTTGCTGTTGAACACCAAAATCCAAAAGTTCCTGCAAAGTTTGAGACCGGCCCTTCTATGCCTTTTTGTTCTTCCCAAGCTTGGAGTTCTTTGCATCATCTTTCTTTTTCTTTGGGGGCTTCCTTGCTACCTTGGCTTCTGTGACCTTCTCAGGAGACACTTTGCAGCATTCTAAATAGAGATTCTTTATGATCTTGGTAGAAAGGTCAATTGCACAGTAGCATAGGCAAGACAATGCTTGTCAGAGCAAGTTTTGTGCATATAACCCCCCTTCCGAGACCTCAACCTCGTGCTTCGCTGAACTTCAGTTTCAACCAGAGACACTGTCTTCTTGATCTTCTTGCGCTTAACATGTAAAGCCGAAGTACTAGAGGAGGCTTCTGCAGAATTCTTAACAATGAAAACTGGCATGAGAGGATGAGCCAAAGATGGACCTGTGGCAGGGTTCATAGGTGATGGGATCTCCTTAGCCACCATCTTCCCTTCGCCTTTTGATATATCCCCAATATTAGCTGAGAGCAACCGAACTGCTCTGAGATAGCTGGGCAAAGGGAGGGTAAAGAAAAAACATGCCTTCCTGCATGTTGATCCTCCAATTGATTAATCACTGACCAGACATTAAACGACATGATTTCCTTAGATAATTCAAAGTTCTGAGGAGAAAAAAGTATAGTAGTGAAGAAATCGGCCCATTTATCTGGGATGCTTTCCACCGGCACATTTGAGTTACTTTCGTTTGGAGCAAAGAATTTGGCCCAGAAGGGGTCCTGGACCTGAGATGGTTCCATCTGAATTTTGAGTAGCTGGAATCTCCTGCTCCAATGAATGCTCAAGAGGAGGAACTAGAACCATGCCAAGCTAAATCTCAAGGTTTTCTTAACTTGGATGAATTACTAGATTATCCCCAATGGCTGGTTGCACTTCCACATTATTGTCAGGATTAGCATCAATAGGAGCTACCGGCTGATTGAGATCTGGCAAAGGTGCTAGTAGCAGAGGTAAAAGTTGAGGGGGATTTACCAACCTATGTAATTGCATCTCTGATTCCTGGATACCATTATTCACATACTGGTCATAAGAGTCGACAGAGGGTTGCAGAGATAGAGTTAAGCTACTTTGAGATGGCTGCTGAACATCTTGTTCCATTTCTTCTGGCTGGACCATAATGATTGTTTTGTTGATAATGCCCTCTTCAATATTTTGCTCAACAAGAAACTATGTTGTTGGAGCAGCATCAGGCCAAGCACCCCAATTACCATCCTAAGCTTGTTGATGGTTAGCAGGTTGTTGACCATCAATAGGAAGGCCACCATCAAGTCCGCCATCACCATTTGCATCATCTTCTCCTGGCCCAATCATTCCAATCTGATGGTTCCAATTTTGAGGTGGAGGTGGGTGAGGATCACCACCATCCTCCGGGGGCGGGTCCTTGTTCGAAGGGCCTCCACCTAATAGGGTTTGATAGATGATTTCACATGGTACTGTCCATGATTCTCTGAGGAAACCATCTCCATCCGCGATTTGAATGTTGTTTGCAACATGTTCTAAATAAATAACTCTAGACTTGATGATTATGCGTGCCAGGTTGCTTAAATCTTTTCCCATACTAGTAACTTTCCAAAGTTGTTGATAGCATCTTGGATATAAGACATGCTCCAGCAATCTTGAGGGAAATCGACCAACATGAGCCAGCATTCTCTATTAAAGGTTAACCCCTTCCAATTCAGCCCTTCATTGTCTCTTTTAAAAGAAATTTCCACATCATCAACAGGGTGTGGACTAGCATTAACCATAGCATATCTATCATGAACGCTATTGAATTTCACGTTAGCAGCCCCAAAGGGACAGGGTTGAAGGTCAATAATCCATAGCCTTCGAACCCCCACTAAGAATTCAGTAAGAAACTCCTCCATATTCTGAAAAGGAATCTGGCCTTGTGGCATAGGGGAGATGAAAGCAATAGCCATTTCCCCATTGCGGGGTGGGGCTCTGCCGCAGGTAGCTCTAGCGCTACCGTCGCTACCTTCCACTCTTTGGATATCATAGCCACGCAGAAGGAAGGGACGATGCTCTCCTTTGAAATTCGCCATAGGGGTGTAAGGCACAATCACCTAGTTGGTTGAAGAAGGAGCAATGGCTAGCAGTGGTTGCTCCGAATTGGGGGAAGGAGTGGTAGTGTTGTTTCTCCTCAGGGAAGACGAAGAGCCAGAGGGGAGTCCAAAAAAGTAAATCCCGTAATCACGCAAAGACTTGAAGATCTTAGGCTCTGAGATTTGTGAAAGGGTCAATCCTATCCTTTCCTTTGAACCAAGAGAGGAAACTCTTGTCTACCCAATTGCTATCCTTAACCGCATTAGCAAATTTGAGAATGGGGGTAAAACCATTATTGCCCATTGTTTGTGTACAATATTTAGAAATATGTCCCGCTGTTTGGCAATGATGACAACATATTTTGCTTCGACAATAAAGTATGGAATGTTAGGAAGCGAGACATCAGACACAGAAATGCTTGCATCCATTAACTGCATTAGTGGCCTCCGGCAACTCCGGATTTGAGACTAGGCCAGAAACCACTGGACATCTATCACGGGCCAGCCCATTTGAATTTTGAATGCTTTGCTTCTCTGGTTGAACTTGATTATCCTCTAGAAGAACATTCAAACGATCAAACACCGATTTTTTAGAAAAAAAAACAAATCGATTAAAAACCGAATTTGTTGCTTGTGAACCATGATGATTTTGAAGTGAGGAATTCAAATTGTTGAAGACTCGAGAAATTGGAACTATGGAGTGTGAGCATGAAAGCGAAGGAGCTTTTAAAGGGGTCGAGTTGGCACCAGTAAGGAAAGAAATCTTGTTGTTTGAGTGAGTTGGTACTAAATGAACAACATCCACAAAATATTTCTTCTTACGATGGACAGTTGTCCATTCGTTGCTTTGTTCCTCATACCACAAATGATATTCCATTTCCCAGTTAGC
The DNA here is from genome assembly GCA_036346405.1 of Phyllostachys edulis. Lineage (NCBI taxonomy): Eukaryota > Viridiplantae > Streptophyta > Magnoliopsida > Poales > Poaceae > Phyllostachys > Phyllostachys edulis. Next base: position 13,892,777 of record CM070563.1, read on the forward strand.
TCCTCCATTACCCCAAAGTGAGAAATAAACCACAAAGTCATTGCAAGAAAAGCTTCTGAGATTATAAACGAACAAACCAACATATTTTGAGCGACCGAAAATTTGAATCCCGAAGAATAAAGCTGAACTACCCTAAACGCAAAAGCATTCCCACCAAGACAGGATTGAAATGAAAGACTCATTGCATCCTCTGTAAGACAAGCACAATCTGCCAAAAGGGGCCACCAAAAAGAATTCCCGAAGTCCACGACCATGAGAGAACACCATCAGCGATCCAAAGCGCCTCTAGATCTCTTCTTGTAGCTTGAGACCTGAGTTGTGATCAAGCTTAGATAGATCCATTGGCTTAACTCCCAAGAATTAGCGAGAGACCCAATGAGAACGAGTGCGAAGCTCGAGGAGAGAGGGAATCGCCTGGGGTGGCTCCATTCGAACACAGAGATGAAAAGCTCATCTTGTGGGTCGTTGGAATTTCGTAGTGTTCGCTTCCATCGAGCACATATTGCAAGGGAGATAGATTGAGTCAATGTCTCATAGACTCACAGTGCGTGCAATGCAGGAAAGAGGAACTGAGCACACCATATGAGATAAATGGATAAAAAAAGGCAAGTTTAGAATGATAGGCCTAGCTCCTCGAGTTTTTGGCTGTATTGGTGCTTTTCCGACGCGTATGTGCAATTGTATCCCTCATCACTCGTTCTTTGCAAAAATGTCGCTGTGCCGCACCATGACCATGCAGATGTGCTCCTAGCGTCGACACGAGTAGGTTGTCACACAGTGGCCATGCGAACGAGGATTGACACACGCCCACCATGCGGTGGAGGAGGCGGCCGCACGGTGGCCAGGTGTTGGAGGAGAAACTGCACGGTGGCCGTGCGGTGGAGGAGGCTACCGCACGGCAGCTGTGCGGTGGAGAGTTCAAATAGAAGAAAAAAATATCCTAGGTAATTCCATTTCAGATTTCACCAGTGAGATATCCTGCTATCGCTACCAGCACTTCTCATCTTTTCCACGGGTTCAAAAATAAAGCCAAAACTGCAAGGAAGGCTGTCCATCCGTGGCATGTTCGGACAAGGGCCAATCCACCGAAAGCGCCCCGCCGAAGGAGGATGTCGAGGAGGACCCCGAGCATGTGGAGTTCGAGTAATACTGTATTGTACCACAAGCTAGCTAAGCTTGTCTATGAATCAACTGCGTCGTGGTGTCATGTGTAAAAACGTGTGAATTTTTTTGTACATGTGATAATACATTTTTGGAATGAAATTATGTGTTTTCATCTGGAAAATATTGTTTGATATGATCAGGTGTTTCAGAGCATTACATGACACACGCGCATCTTTATTGCAATCGAGATGAAGGAGGAGGGGGTGTTATCACATGTACGCCGATCAAATAGGACACTCTTTGTTAATTTATCAGTTTAATGTGGATGATATTCTTTAAAACTATATTGTATTGCATGCTAGATAAGCTTGTACATGAACAAACTGAGGTAAATGCGTGGCATGCAGATCATATAACAATGAAACGTAGCCTCCGACTTGTGTGCGTTTCGAAGGCTACGGTATGTTGTTATATGATCTGCATGCCACGCATTTTCCTCGATTGGTTCATGTGCAAGCCTATCTACCATGTGGTATAATATAGAGTTAAAGAATATCATCCACATTGAATCGATAAATTAACAAAGAATATTCTATTTAACAATGTTATTCATGAGGATAGTTGGATCTATCATCTATGCAATGATGTCTGCAACTAGTCTCTGCAGCGCCATAACCACTGCCCTTTGTCTCGGGACTGCCCACGGTGGCGGAAAGTGTCAAAATCATCTATGTCCTGCAATTCCATGATGTAAGTAGATCATACAAAACAAACGTAATAAGGATGTAAATTGTATATAACTCACGTCTTCGATATAGAGTATGCCCGGACGACCGGATACGCTACGACAGCGGTCGGTCTCAATCGCAGGAGCCTTCCCCTTCCTCGTGTCTTAGGACTCCCCCACGTTGGTGTCGTATGTCGAAGTCGTCCATGTCATGTGATTCCATGATGTAAGTGCACCGTACAGTCAAAAACGTAACAAGAATGTAAATTCTACATAACTCATGTCGTCGGTATAGAGTACAGCTGGGTGACCGGATACGCAATGGCAGCCGGGCTCAGTCATAGGAGCCTTCCCCTTCCCCTTGTCATGTGACTCCCCACATCAGTGTCGTGTGTCGAAGTCCCCTATGTTCTGCGATACGGACTGGACGATTGCATGTTGTTTGAAGAACAAAAGGGCAAATACAAAATCAGGACATGAATTGTACGTAACTCACCTCTTTGATATAGAGAGCTCCTAGGCGATGGGAGAAGCTACAACGATCGTCGGTCTTAGTCGCAAGAGCCTTCTCCTTGTCTGTTCGGCGAATCTTGGGGGGTCCTGTGGTGCCTCCTCAACAGGGTCCGATACGTAAGGTTTCTACCGCACGAAGGTTTCGGCCCGCATTGAGTAGTTCAGTATATACTTCTGCTGAATGAACGCCCTGTCGTACATCTTTAGGCCGTCGATCCATTAGAAGAAGTGGGAGCGCATCTCGGGCTATCATTACACGGGGATGAAGTTAAAAATTTACGAAAATCAACATTGGGAGTGGTAAAATCGATGTGTGTGAAAGAAACTCTTACGAGGTAGTGCCTGCTCATGTAGTACGCCCGAGCAGAGGTGTCTGGGTGTGTCGACTGAATGATCTCCGTCGGCTTGTCACACAGACACTGTGGGACCGAAAACCGTGGTGGTACTAAAGCATCTTTCATTGAAAAATCTGGGTATTATAGATGTTTGGCCTTCTTCGCAAGCTACTTGCGCTTCTGCAACGTCCTCACGTAGAAGTTTCCCGATGAGTCTGACATATCTGGGTATCGTAAAAATTTCGTTGTACATAACAAAACAAGGTGGACAATACATTAAATTACGACACTGAATGATGACCAGATGAACTTGATCTGTTGGGGCAATCCTTCATTGAGTGCCCAAGGGTCTTGCATATCCTGCACTTAATTGTGAGGCTAATACTAATACGTTGGTTGGCATCAACGTCATTCCAGAAGCACCGTGTCTGCTGACGTCCCTTTCCCGTTGTCTTCAAGGCCTTGTTCAGGCCCCATTGCATCCTGTCCGGCCAAAGATCCTTGTAGTTCATGTCCAAGTCGTACGAGTGAAATTCTGCACTCCATGTATCGAAAATGTGTTGCATGTCATAGTACTCAGAGATGTACGGCGTAGACATCTGCCTCATTTGTGCACTTACCTTGTACACATGCGAGCATGGCTTGTGCAGGAGCTTCGGCTTGTTGCAGGTGCATGTCGCCATATAACCCAGGGAGCATGCCTATTTCCTTTTCCCTCTAGCATGACTATTGATATATTTCTGTCGAAACTTGATCTCGTACTTCCTCCTAAGGCCATCGATTATCCAAATGTTGTGCATTCGGGCCTTTTCTATCTTCTGGTCCATGTGCCTCTGCATGTTCTCGGACCACTGCTTGCCTTCCTCCATTTTTCGCTTGGCTACAGTAGCTCTATTAACGAAATAACCAACAGTGCGAGTTCATGTCTCCTCGACGATCGCGTTGATAGGGAGGTACTGCACACCTTTGAGGACACTGTTGTACACCTTGGACATGTTGGTCAGAGGAGTAAGAAGATTCCAGACCAAAGGAAAACTTGCACCAAGATTTGTTGGACCGATTTTGGAAAGAAGAGGCAAAGTCGCTTATCAGTTAGAGCTACCAGCATCTTTATTCGCAGTTCATGACGTCTTCCACGTATCGCAGCTAAAGAAGTGCCCCTGAGTTCCAACAGAGCAAACACCCTAGAGAGCATCGATCTTCAAGAAGATCTCACCTATGTAGAGCAGCCAATCAAGATTCTTGATGTCGCAGAGTGAATTACCAGAAGCAAGATCATCTGTTCATGCAAAGTCCAGTGGAGTAATCACTCGGAAGAAGAAGCCACCTGTGAGCGAGAAGAAGATCTGAAGGCCGAGTGTCCCCACCTTTTTGCTGACCAAGTCTGAATCTCGAGGTCGATATTCCCTTAAGGGGGTAGGTTTGTAACAACTCAGTTTTCAGGGCTTTTTGAAAAATTTGCAAAATAAAAATAATCATTTGGTTTTGTTGAATTGCTAAAGCTTAACTTGGAAATCTTTGAAATTAAAAACAATTTAATATGAATTAATCGAACTTCAACTAATTCAAAATTTTGGTTTATTCTGAGTTTATTGGAGTTCTCTGGTATTCCCTGTTCTCTGTTGGTCCAATTTCCCCTTGGACCATCTCTTTTTCTCTCCCCGCGCGTCGACCCAAACCACCCTCTCGGTTTCGACCAGACCCTCCGACCAGGTCCGACCAGCCCCGCCTGTCAGCTTCCTCCTCGCCCCGGCGTATTTTTTCTTCCTCTTTTTCCTCAGCGACGTGTGCATTAAATGATGTCGTCTCCGCCGTGACGTGCGCATTAAATGTCGTTGTCTCCGCCGTGCCGCCAGGGAGCCCTTTGCCCTCATTTTGTTTTCCTCAACTCTCTCTCTCTCTCTCTCTCTCTCTCTCTCTCTCTCTCTCTCTCGCCCTCGTTTTGCCATGCTTCAAGTTTCGCTACCGCCGTCCGGAGCTCGCGCCACCGCCTCTAGCACCGTCGTCAAAGCCTCTCCGTTGACGTTGTCTTCACCTCCAGCTTCGCAAGACCGCGTTCTACCTAAGGTTCCCCTTATCTTCGCTGGGAGTTCACCGAAGCGCCCACGTCGTCTTCGACTACTCCGCCGAGTCTCGTTGCCGCTCTTTTCGTCGCCGTCGGTCACCATCTTTCGACCAGGTAGTCGAACCTCCTTTCGACTAGTCAAAACCTCCTTCCGACTAGTCGAAACCTCCTTTTCACCATGTGATTTCAAACTTCTGAGAGCTTGTTCTCCTTCGTTCAAGCTCTGATTCAAGCGATTCAAATTTCTAAATCTGTCTAAAATCAATATCTAGCTATCTATACTAAAATTATTTGATTTGGAGTTCATTTGAATTTATTTGAGTATTATTTGAATTTGCTCTGCTTTCACGTGTAGATTTCGACGACTCTGGGGAAATTGATATTTTCGAAGAAGTAGAGCCTCAAGCATTTGAGCAAGACAAGTTACACCTTTGATCATATCGAATCCTAGTATTTAAAATTATTTAAATTATGTTTTAAATTATTATTGTATGCTTATTTAAATTCAAGTAATTTAAATTCCTGGTTTAAGCTTTATAGTTATTCCCAATTCCTTTGTATAGCCAAACCTTGCTATTCAATTAGTCATTCCTTGATACCTTAGTTAAAATCTAGCTGGTACATTAGTATGAGCTAGAACATGTTGAAAAACAGTATGTTTAGACAAAACTTAGACCGAAAGTGTTTAATTTGAGGAATTTAGCCAGAAGTTCAACTGTGGTTTAAAATGATACTATGGTACTGTCTTTACCATATAAGTTTATAAAATGATTTGACTTGGCAAATACAATAAAAATTGGTTTGGACTTGGGCGAAACGGATGTTTGGATGGGTGCATGTCCATGCACGAGATCGATTCATTCCTATGATCGAGACCTAGGGTTTTATTGGAAGTCATCCAAATCAATTAAGGACCGGTCTTCAAGCCGCATCTTGCCAAGCCTTATCGTACTACCACATATCCTGTGTGGGCGAAACTTGGCTAAATAATTTGCAACATTTCACCGTGGTCATACCATCCGATTGCGTGGGTGTCTTTTATGACTATGCTTATGTATTCCCACATGGCGCAAGAGAGGGCTTAAATCCAGAGGATGGTTCAATCCAAAGGAAGCGAATCCTTAGCGAGGCGGGACTATGGTGGGATGATGCATTGTAAAGGCCTTGTGATAATGACTTAGTCGCATACCTTCGATAATGCGTCAGACGGACAATATAAGTCAATTATCTCTTGTGGGTAAAGTTGTACAACCTCTGTAGGGTGTAAAACTATTTGAATAGCCATGTCCACGGTCATAGACATGGTGAAGCAAAGTCAATGCAAAGTTAGATTTTTGGTTTTGTTAGATTTTTTGTTTTGATTTCAAAAGTGTTTATCAAATGTTTATGGATTTCTTATCCAATCGGGAAATTGAGCGGGTAGCCATGTGATAGGTGGGTATCCTTCACCACTCTTGTGTGAATGTTATCTCTCTATAAAACTTGAGATTTAGAAAATGAATTTTAGTTATGGAATAAAGTGCTTTGGAACTTAGTATGAATATTTAATGGAAAATGTCGCTTTATGCAAAATGAGCCATATAAGCCTTCCCTTAACACATCCTCGCATGCATTATATGTTAATTGGGTGTGACTTGCAGAGTACATTCATTTGTACTCACCTTGCTTAATGAATTGTTGATTAGGAGAAGAGTGCTACGAGGAGATCGAGACCTTGGACAACTAAGCTGCGCCCCCAAACGATTGCCTGTGGCGAATCGTGTGGTCTCTGCTTGGCTTCCGCTGTATTTTGGTTTTTGGCTTTATGCTCCTTTTGTAACAAACTCAAATTATTTTGAATGAATGGCGTTTTATGGTTATGCTGTCCACTTTTGTTTGGTTGTGTACACGAGCTGTTCCTAGACTGGTGTATGAGACACAGAGAATCTGGGATCCTTCGCTCCCGGGTTCGACAGATAGGCCTTAGCCAAAGGGCCTGAGTGCGGCGCTCCTTGTGGGCGAGGGCGAGGGCGTCCTGGAGGACGGGGAGGGAGTCGGGCTAGAGGAGGACGCGGGTGTGGATTTCATAGGTGGCGCTCCTGTTGGAGACGGCATGGAGGTCGTCGGGGAGGGGCGCGTACTTGACGGGGTTGGCCTTCTTGTGGAGCACGTCGGGCGGGAGCGGGATGGAGTAGTAGGTGGCAGCGTTGCAGACGAGGAGGAGGAAAGCGCAATCGGCGTACTCGCAGGGATTGGAGTCGGATGCTAGGAGCGGGGAGGAGGAGGAGAGGGGTTGGAGGAGGTGGTGGTGGCATGGGGAGGAAGAGCGGCGGAGGAGGTGCCACATCATCGGGGGTGGGAGTGGGAGAACGGCGAGGACTCGTGGCCAAAGGAAAGGCGTGACCTAGCCATATCGGGGCAGCGCCGGACTCGAGCAAGGACAACATGGACATTTCACGTGGCCAAAACAGGAAAAAATTAATCAAGGTTTCCATGTAGAGGGGTATATTATCAATTACCTCGAGGATAGAGGTATATGCTAGATTGGCGCCTAAAGGCGCGTATATTATCAATTCCCCATTTATATTTCTGTAAGTCTGTTCCAAACTTCTACGGCAAACATTTCGAAACGAAAAATGAAACACATGTAAGAGACTCTACCTGGCTTAGTAATAAAGCGGCTTAAAATAAAACAGTAAAAGACACCCAAACTCAAGCGAAGGAGGACTCGAACCCAGATAAGACAAACATTTCAGAAGAAAAAAATTGAGACAAATCCACGTCAACACAAATATCCACAAGCTCCAAAGAAAGAAACGAACAAAGCAACCAACCTACCGAGAACAGGAAGTGGCAGGAGAGGGCGGAGCCATGGCCACGGAGACGGAGCAGCAGATTGAGCACAGCCACATCCACATCAGAGGCCTCAACCACCACGTTGCCCAATCAGGCAAAGGTTAGCGTTTCCTTTCTTGCTCGCCGGTGCACTGAAGAGTCAAGTCTCCGACTGTCGTTTCGTTCGGCGCAGGTGAGCTGGGGACGATGGTTTTCTTGCACGGCTTCCCGGAGATATGGTACACGTGGCGCCACCAGATGCTGGCCGTGGCCGCCGCCGGGTACCGCGCCGTCGCGCCGGACTGGCGCGGGTACGGGCTCTCGGACCAGCCGCCGTACCCGGAGGCGGCGTCGTACGACGACCTAGTAGAGGATCTCCTCGCCATCCTGGACGCCCTCTCCGTCCCCCAAGGCATCGCCCTCTTTCTTGGCAAATTTTAGAAAATCAGTGTGTCTGGAATCAGTACTGATTGGGGGAAATGGTTTCTTGGTTGGTGCTGGTCTCTGAAGGTCAGTGTGGAGAGCCTATGAGCTCCTCAGTTCCTAAAATGGGTAAATTAATACTCACTTTGTGTCCTGCTAGTTCAGATATGGCCTTTTGGTAGGGCATGTAAACAAAAGGCATAATTGGTGGAAGAACATTCGGATGGAAACTACATATCTGAAGGATTTGAAATGAATTGCTCAAACCTTGGGTAATTTGTAGGGAATATACAGAAAATTTTCACTTTGTTTAAGGGAGTTTTAAAAGGGATAATCGTATCAAGTTTCGTGTAGTTCCGAAGACATTCTCATTTGCATGAAACTGTGCGCATGCTTCTCCCGAAACAGGAGAAATATTTCCACAGCTCAGTTGGAATTTCAGTGCATTGGTTGAAAATCTTGCATCATGTTTTTGTTGTCGAGGATTGTTTATTTGTTCCCTCTATCGTGTTGTTGCTAAGTCGTTGATTGGTATCAGGCTATCAGTTCTACTGAACTGATCTGGAGCTGGTAAATTACGGCGTAGGTAGCACCAAGAATCAATCTTGTACTTCTGGTGAGGTCTTACAAACAGTAAAAGGTGATTTTTTTTTTTTATTTATCATTCTAACAGATAAGAATTATCAACTTCCCCCAAATGAAACCAGTTCTGTCATGTACACGTTCCATGCTTCAAAATTGCATCAGTTGGTGTGTTCTTCTGATAAATTCCATTTTGCTTCGGATCAGGCATTCCGTGTGGCAAAGGATTTTGGAGCCATGCCAGCCTATGATTTTGCTCTTTGACACCCCCAACCGCACTTGTGGTGTTACGTGTTTGGGCATCCATTTCCTTCACCACCTTGCCAGAAGGCTTCTTTGCATTGGCGGGTAATTCTCTGACCTGAAAATTCCCGTGGCAAAAATGGGTAGAGGTTTTGCCTTTGATATGACAGAGAAAGCCTGTGCTTGTAGGAACCAGGAAGAGCAGAAGCTGACTTTGGCAGGTATGATGTCAATAGAGTTGTGCGCACCATCTACATTCTCTTCTCTAGAAGCGAGATCCCGATAGCAAAAGAACATCAAGAGATTATGGATCTCGCAGACTTGTTGAGTTCCCTTCCAGAGTGGTTCACCGAGGAGGATCTTGCTGTCTATGCGTCCCTCTATAAGAAATCGGGTTTCCGATATCCTCTGGAGATGACATACAGGTAAACATGAGTTGATTATGTAGCATTGTGGCAATTCAATTACTAGGTTTATTGGTGTTTGACAGAAATTAGGTGCATGATACACTTCATAGGTCTCCACAGGAGGCAACCAATGGAAGATCCAAAGTTCCAAGTCCCGGTGTTTGTTGTCATTGGGGAGAAAGATTACGTCTTCAAGTTCCCTGGGGTCGAGGCCGTTCTAAAAGACGGCATTATGGAGAAGTTCGCACCGGACCTGAAGATCACCTACATCCCTGAAGGAAGCCATTTCGTGCAGGAGCAGTTCCCGGACAAGGTCAATGAGCTCCTCATTGGCTTCTTGAAGGACCATCCTGTGGCTTCATAGATGCTCTGGACTTCTGGTAGACCCCAAATACTGTCTATGCTTCACCTGTACTCTATCTCGTAAGCAACATACACATTGTGCAATATTATGATATGAATTATCAATAAAGGGTTTGCGATGGCCGACATTGCTTTCAGCATGCTAGTCAGCTATGTTTGAACTGTGTGTTTACCAAAAAAAAAACTATGCTGTGTCTGGTTTGTACTGCTAGTTTTATCAGCAATGAGAAAGGGTAATATTTCTCCACTCGGGAATTTTTGTCTTGTGATCCTTCATTACGCCACATTGTTTAGACTCTCTAGGGTCGGGTTCTTGCTTCCTAGGATAAAGGATGCATACGAGGATTGGGAATGGGAACAACTGCAGCATGCTTGCGGATCAGCTGATTTCTCTCTCTTCTTCCCGTCACTTTTGGTCTACTGGATTTCTTTTGTTCGTGTATGCTGGGTAGGACACAATTTCAACTTCGGCTGGCATTGTTTGGTGCCTCTACGGAATTTTGCAGTAGGACACAATTTCAACTTCAGTTCGCATCCGAGCAGGCTGCTGTAGACAGCCTGCAGCAATTGTGCACGGAGAACGAGATGAACCGCAAGAAAACAAACATGCCAAAGATCATGGCAGAACAGTCGTGTACAGTACTCTAGTTTAATCACGTAAGATGAATTAGAACAATGGTATAATCAAGTACAGGAGCAGCTTTTAGCTGCCGATGTCAGCCATCTGCTCCGACAACTCGCGCAGGCGTGCACGGTTGCAGTGCAGTTGCAGGCTGCAGCCAAGCAACTTGGTAGGGAGGTGGGCAGGTGGCCTGCCGCAGATGGATGTGCGTGGCTTCAGCAGCGATTTAGCGTGACAGTGATGTTATTTTATTATTTTTAACTGCAAGAGGCTTATTATTTTTAACTGCAAGAGGCTAGTTTTGTTCTTATAAATAAAAAACGCCTCATCACAGACACACAGGGGGATCCAGAGCTAACCATCCTCATCACAGAAGCCAGATCCCTTGGCTGTCTTTTAGCCACCTTGTGCTTTATATCACAAGCAGATGTACATCCTATTTAGATCCAAGACACGCGTCCTGTGGCATGCACCGCAGATTGCGATCACCTGGGCATTGATCTCACCTTAAAAGCTTGTTTGAGAAGCTTATTCCCAGCTAGGATCTACGTTGACAGGCCAACAATTTAAACTAAAATCTCGATCCATACATGTATTGTATGAGCCAGAATTTTGGTCCAACCAAACAAAGCCTAAGTTGGCATTCAAGCAAATTGCTATGACCGCCTACAGCCAAGGTGCTGGTGCTAGGAGAATAATTTGAACCCTGAGAAAACATGCCAAAGATCAAGCAGGACATCGCAGCGTCGGGTCGGATTATGGCCAAACTGCAATAGTTACAACTTTCGCGCAAAATCAAGTAGCAACTAGCAAATACATACTGCCAATGATTTGTGGTATCTCAATCACACAACAAATACATAGCTAGTTCAGACATGGGCATGGTAATTCTACTTGATAGACGCTCCACAAGTACATACAAACCATGAAGGATTAACTCCCATTACAACATGCTCCTTCAGCTGAGCTCGGTGGTTCGTGGTCCATCATAGCAAATAACAACAGAAACTTTGCCCTCAAAAAAACTCACAACAGAAGCCGTTCACTCGAGTTCATCCCGGCTCACCGCCTAACATTACTTCTTTGACTAGTTATTCCAATGTCAGCATGTACAAGATTTAGACCTGAGAACAGACGGAAGAAATGGGGAAAAAATCTTAGTTGGGGCAAATATCCAACAGCACAAGCAAAAACAGCTATCAAGCACACCATCAGCCAAAAATATGTCCATGAAGCAGTACAGGCACAGTAACATGCGCTGTTTTATTACAGAAAGCATAGCTGGGATGAAATAGATGCTCACAAAATCCTTCTAGACATTTTATCATCTCTCCATTGCTCTCCAGGTGGACTTGAAAAAGGGTAATTAACAGTAACCATGTCGATTTTCAGTTGAGAAAACATAGGTTCACAAATCACAAATGTTGTTTGGGATAACTAATAATCCGCTCATTACAGTCACATTTCTGAGTATTTTTTTACTCAATTTATCAGTCACAAACCTACAATCTTAGTAATCAAAATTGTTAACAGCGACAGATAAATAGTACAAGTCAATCCACAAACACTTCAGCCTAAGCAGAAAAATATAATCAGTCTTCTGCAAGTGAAACATACAACACACAGCTGAAGGTGATGACATATTTCTTCCAGCCATGCAGCACCTTAGGGTCATACAGATCAACAATGCAATTATAATTCATAAATTATGGGACCTCTGCATCATGCTGGTTGTGAGCAATACATCATCACTAGTCAGTCTAAACAGATTAAAATAGAGTTTTTAAACTACTTTGACACGCAATGTAGCTAGATTTGAAGTATGATAGATCTATTTAATGATACCAACAACAATAATAATAATTCCGCTTGCCTCAAACAAATTACTTGCAACTCAAATCTTAAAAAATGCTCAAAACCAAAGTAGAACTTCTTGCTGAACAATAAAATGAAACACAACGAAAAGTAGTTCAACATTAGACATCAGAAGCTTCAGAGCAGTATGAGAACACATTGCAGCAAATTTCTTTTAATCAGAACAGTATGAGAACACATTGCACCAAATACCTTGTCAGAACAATCTGAACTAGGGGTCTGTAGCATTGGGATTTTCTTCTCTACCAAGAGCCACCACAGCTTTCTTCAGAAGGGTCTCGATTGGCTGATGTGAATTCTCCACAGCCTTGGCTATTGCCTGCCATCTCTCACCATGTTTTGGTTCTGCTGCAACACATCTCTTTAGGACATCCTTTTGTGTATCCGTGTTTCCATGCTGAAGTTCGAATTTATAGTAAAATGCCCAAAAATCCCCAATATCAGGAGCAAGAGTAACAGCTCTGTTCAACCAACTCCTGGCTTTATCGACCTTCCTGTCATGCCAGAAAAGTTTGGCCACAGCTGCAATAACATGTGGATCATGGTCGCATCGCTTTATAGCATCTGAGCTCTTTGATTTACGTTGGGGGCGTGGCACCATCTCAATAGCTGCAGCCCACAGAATACCACTTGTTGGACACTCTTGCAATGCCTTGGCTAGTAGAGCATCAGCTTCCTTTTTGTTTCCATGCCTCAATTCAGCTCGAATTGCTGCGAGCCAGAGTTCAGGTGTAGCTGGATTCTTTTTTCTTGCCATAGTGAGTACAGCACGTGACTTGCTCAAGCCATTTATCCTCTCCTCTAGACTAGCTAGAGAGAGCCAAAGAGGGATGCAACTGGGGCAGTGCTTGAGACCATTCTCGTAAACCTCCTTTGCCTTCGCTCCATGGCCAAGCCGGTCCTCCATCTGTCCAAGCATCAACCACAATTTGAAGAAAGAGGGGAATAACTTCAGACCTTCCTCCAACAACCTCCTCTCCTCGTCCACATTGCCTAATTCCCTCTCAACAATGGCTGATTTCATCCAAACCCTCTCGGTGCCTCCTCTTTCCCTGGCCTTAGCCAAAAGCAGTCTTGCTCTCTCTGGTTCATTGTTCTCAAACTCTAACTTGAAGGCAGCTAGCCAGATCTCCTCTGAATTGGGGAGGGAAGCATAAGCTTCCTGAAGAATGGCCCGGGCTGCAGGTACATCTCCAGCAAGCCACTTCTCCTTTGCACCCATAAGCCATAACACTTCAGCTTGTGGCTTGTATAAACAAGCCTTTCTGAGGACTTCATCAAGAGACTCTCTGGTCCCGTGGCTCTTCTCAAGCTGCGCCGCTTTGAGCCATATACTCTTCTTGGTAAGGAAAACACTAAGCGCATGTGCATAGATGGCACGAGCTGTCTCTATCGAACCACGCTTCTTGCATTCCTCAGCATCAGCAACCCATGTGCGCTTCCGGTCCTCGTCATCAACACCAACACCAATAGTGTTCTTCACAATAGCCTGGCAAGTCAGCACAGACCCAGCACGCTCTGCAGCTTCTGCTTCCTTTAGCCACGCCTCCCTGTCAATATCCAACCCGTCTCTCTGCAAAGATCTTATACCTCTCTCAATCACCTTGCTGACTGATTCAGTGTTCCCATTAGCCTCCTCTAGCTTTGCAGCTGTAATCCAAATGGCGGGCTCCATGGGGAGCTTCAGCCTTGCCTTGTTAAGCACCTTCTTTGCCTGGTCATATGTCTCGAGCCTAGCTAGGGCAAGCCACAACTCAACATGGAGTGGGCAGCACTCCACAGCCCTGTGAAGCAACAGCCTCGCATCCTCCTCATTTGCCAGCTCCACAACAGCCTTCCACAGCCTAACTGAATCAGGAATGTGCTCCAACCCCTTCCTCATAACCCTGCTCTTATTCAAATCACTAGTCTCTAGTTTTGCAGCCTGCAGCCACAGCTTCACAGAATTGGGAATTGCTTTCACACCCCTGGCAATCACTGCCTTTGCCTCATCTGGGCTAGCCAACCGGCACGCCTCAAGCCAAACATCCTCATTCTTGGGGCACTCCTCACATCCCCGCTGAATGAGCTGCCGAGCAGCTTGGAGCTTTCCAGCAACCTCTTCAAGCCTAGCAGCAGCAATCCAACCTGGTGGATGCTTTGGGTTAGTCTGTGTCACAGACTTTAGCAGTAGTCGTGCCTTTTTTATGTCAGAAATCTCAGCATCGCTAGTAATTTTCATGCTTTTCAGATCTGTCAAGTACCCCTTTGGATCAACAACAGTAAGCCCAGACACTGAATCCGACAACCTATCCAATTTCAACGAAAGCACAGTACCACGACCCTCGCCCACAGCCGTCAGATCGGTAACCGGCGTCTGCGCCCACGGCGTCTCTGTGCCACCAGCCGCACGGATTTTGGGGTCCAGCGCCGTGACATGCTCCTGCTCCTGCCGGGCCTTCTCAAGCAGAGTGTCAGGCACCGGGACAAAGCTCTCGAATCGCTTCTTCTTGTTGCGCAACGAGTAGTCCCCGATCTCAGGTATGCTCTCCCATTCCTGCGCTGACAAATCGCCCAGCTTCCTCTTCAGATCAGCAAACTGCTCGGTGATCTTAGGGTTGGACGCACGGTACTTCTCGATCTCCTGTTTGAGCCGCGCCTCACGCCGGTCCTTGCGGCGCGAGTCCATCCTCTTTTCGATGCTCTCCCAGACGGCATCCGCCTCGCGGTCGTCGTCGTCATAGTCGGCGTTGGAGAAGAGGCCAGCGTCGTTGCCCTCAAACTCGTCGAACTTCTGGTTCTCATCGTAACCCTTCTCGTCGTCGCCGGCATCATCATCACCGCCGTCGTCGCCGGTCGGCTTCCCGCGGCCGCGGCCGATGGCGGGGGCAGCCGCGGCGGCGGAGCGATCCGGGAGATCGGGGGCCGCGCGGGCCGGCCCGATATCCGAACGGGTGGTGAAGCCGGTGGCACCACGGCCGAGACCCGCGACGTAGTTGGGGGGAGGCTTGGAGTTGAGGAATTCGTAGCGCGCGGGGTGGGAGGGCTGCGCCGGGGGCGGGGGCGGGGGCGTAGGGGTCGGGGCGGGACCGGTCATGCCGCCGAGGAGGGGGAGGTGTAGGAGGAGGGAGGAGGAGGCGGCGACCTGGAGGGAGGAGAGGAGCGGGGAAGGGGACGGGTGCGCCGGGACGAGGCGGCGGTGGGAGAGGTAGAGGCGGAACTGGTGCGGCGGGATGCCGGAGACGCGGAAGGCGGAGGCGATGAGATCGGAGAGCGTGGAGGTGGAGGGGTCGAGGTGGACGTGGTGCGTCCTGCCGTCCGGCGTGCGGAGGAATACCATCTCGGCGGCGGCGGAACAGATGGGTTTGGGTCGTCTGGAAGATGCGAGAGTGGGGCGTAAAGCCGCGTAACCGACGTTGCCGTGACCCGTGGCCTAGAACTGGCCAAACGGGCGTTTATGGACGGCCCATTCCGGCCACAAACTAAACGAGTCGTGGCATTGTTGCCAGTGAGAACGTCTAGACGGCCTTTCGGACCGTGTACCGGTCTAAGCCTGTTGGACTTGAAAATTCAAAAATTCATTAAAAAATCATAAAAATACGTAGAATTTAGAAATACATATGAGAATCCTTAAAAAAATGGGAGTGACAGCTCGGGCAATGAGAGGCGGTGCGTAACTGTGGCCCTACATGGATCGTTTGCTCAAATGGGCTATTGTGCATTTGGGCAAACAGCCCATTTAAGAATTAAGTAGGTTTGATTTAACAGTTAACCATCCTAGGCTCCTCGTTCAAATAGTCTCTTGATCATCATGTCGATGTAATTGGGGTGGCGAAGAAGAAGTGTGAGGGAGGGGGGACTGGGGAGGCACTGCATCAGAGCGTACCAACACCTCGACCGATTTACAGGCGGGACTGCCGGGACAGTCCCACTGAGATCAATCAAGGTGACAGCTTGGAACTGTCGGGGTCTCTAGAAGGAATTTTTTTAAAATATATATTGTTATTTTAAAAGATAATTACAAAAATAAATAATCACCCAAAAAATACAAAAATGGGCTCGGCGACAATGAGCCCTGTTGACTCCCTATCGCCGGTTCAACTTCCTGTCGATAGAAAGTGAACAGGGCTTATGTCGCCAGTTGAACTGGCGATAGAATCACATCAATAAAATCCCCAAAAATCAATTCAAAACTCATTTTAATTATTAAAAAAAGAAGAGAGGAGGAGAGAGAATAAATGTAGCGAAGCTCTGCCGGTTCGTCGCGGAGGAGAGAGTGACAGAGCATCAGATACGATTGGCCATCTTGCAAGTACATTTTTTGCAACTTTCTACGTTATGTCAAAACCTTGTCGATTAGCAAACCAAAATAGCGATATATAATAAAGTAGATTAGAAAATTATAGTCAAATTATGTAGTATATCATTTGAGCTGTGTGTAGTCTAGTTCATCGTGCACACGTTATGAATGTTCCAGCACTCGAACAATTAAGGATAAATCTGCAGGAATAGAAAGACGTCTATTACTAATTTGTAAAAATTGTAGAGTAGCTAAGTAGGGGGTAGAGCGTAATCAAAATGTAGAGTAGCTAAGTAGGAAAATTAATTAGCTTTTCATTTGTGCGTGTTAATTATATTATTAGTGTCGAAAATTAATTAGAAACTAGGAAAATAACATGACACATTTTAAAATTGTAAAGAAAATCCGGAGTTACTGCATATGGTACATATAGCAGAATGATAAAATTATGAACTTTGTTTATTATTTTTATTTCCACTCAGATAATATTTCTAAATGCTGTTGAAATCGAAAGACCCTATTACAAATCTGTTTAAATTGCTGAGTAGCTTAGTATAATTGCTGTGTAGCGTAAATTTGGTTTACAATTGTGTGCAGTAATTATTCCGGTAACGCTGGAAATTCTTTTTAAAGTAGGAAAATAGCTACATTCCAAAAAAAAAACTAAAAAAACTGCAGAGTAGGTTAGTGCAATTTGTGTAGCTTAACCAAAATAATCCCAACTTAAATTTGCATTCTATTTGTGGCTGGTAATTAATGATGCTTCCTATTACATTATGTACATGTCTCATAGTCTTTACAATGTATGCACGGAATTTTCAGGTATGGCGGACGCAAGCCACTACGAGTTGCTTGACCTGGTGATTGACGCGCATAACCGTAGCCGCCTCAGTACCATCCTCCCCAGGATGGCGAGACGCCGATTGAGCTTGGCGCTTTGTGGCTGCGCACGCCCATCAGGGCATGGAAGGTGCACCCAGACTGGGTTCCGAGGTACTTCTAGTTGTGACCTTCGTGTACACAATTGTAGTCTGACTACTTTGGGTGGACTAACATTTGTTCTTAATCGTTTTGACATAGGTTAAGGGCAGCAGGCCTCCTTCCACTAGCGAGAATCTACTTCTTCGCAATATTCGGGTTCCCTGGAGTCGTCGAAATCTACACGCGAAAAGGATCCAAATTCGAATAATACTCAAATGAAATCAAAATCAAATAATTTTAGTATAGATAGGTAGGTCTTGATTTTATATGAATTTGTAAATTTTAATCACTCGAATCGGAGTTCGAATGGAGAAGATATGGCCTCCGGAAGATTGCAAAAACATAAAATGATAAAGGAAAAGGATTTTCGGAATTTCCAGATTTATTTTTAATTCAAAAAAAGCTGAGCCGCTAACGTGTAACAGCCCAAAGTTCTGTTACCAAATTAAAAATTAATACAATTATTATTTTATTGGGTTTTCTAAAATTTGAAAGTGTTTTATTGCTTTATTTGAATTTCTGAAGTTTTAACAGTCAAAACTAAAATTTATTAAAGTTTTCAAGTTTTATTTGAATTAAACTTGAAAAATAAAAGCTTAATTAATTTCTGGAATTTTAAAAAAGCTTTTCCTAATTAATTTAAAGCCAAAATAAATTAAATTTCAAAACCTATTACCAACTTTAAGTTGGAATTATTTTATTTAAGTCCAAAAGAATTCTAGGGATTTCTGTGAATTTTTCTAGAAGTGTTGGAATTTATTTGCTATTTTCTAAAAGCTTAAACAAATTAATCTGATTATTTTAAATACCAAATCATTTAAAATCCTTAAACTATTCTTGGTAAAAGCACTCATCATGCGGCCCATCTCTATTCTTCTTGTTGAAACCAAATTTCCGTCAAGACAACCTTCAACAAATTGCGACCGTCGGATTGAAATCCGACGACCAACAACCGCCCCGCCCCTTTTTCCACTCGCGCCCGCACTCGCTGCCATGTGGGCCACGCCCTTCGTCCCCGCCGCCTTCATCTCCAACATGCAGCGTCGCGCCTGCGCCCAAAACCGCCATGGCCGCTCCAAGCGAAGCTCAAGAACGGACGCGTCCCCAACCGCCTCAAGATCTCTCATGGCGTCACGCCACGACCGCGCCCGCCTCACAACAATCCCCATCCCTTCCCCTTTTCCTCCGCAAGCGTCTCACTGAACCCAGCAGCCGTCACGACCCCCACGTCGCCACGCCACCGAGCCCTCGGCCTATAAAAGCGGCCAGTGCGCCTTCCTCACAACTCAACGCCACCACCCATTGCCACCCTCCTCTCTCCTAGCACCCCAATTTCGAGTTCTTTCGTCGGCGACCGAAGAAGCTCAAATCTTCAATCGCACCACCACCGGAGCCGCTCCACCCTCGTCGTCCACACCGCCGTCATCGTCGCGTCGCCGCGAAGCCGGTGCGCCCACTCGCTTCGCGGAGGACCCTTGGAGCTGCTACTTCACCGTCGACCGTATCGTACCACCGCCTTCTCCTCGCCGCTGGCCGCCTCTGTCCTCTTCTCGCCGAGTGGGTGAGCGCACCATGATCCCTACGATCCCCTCTCTCTTTTGCACACTTCGTCGCCCGCCGCCGCGCAGCGTAGCGCCGGCAACCCTCGGTCCCGACGCCAGCGCCACCCTCACCAACGTGGCAGTGCCATGCACGCGCCACCATGGACACCACATAAGCGCCACCGAGCCACTCCTTGCCATGTGGCAGTGACATGGCCTAAGTGGACTTGGTCCATGGGTTGAGTCACTGTCAAGTGGGGCCCGCACGTCAAATTTCCCTTTTTATTTTATTTCCGGCCGAAAATGAAATCTGTAGGGTTGACGTCTTAATTCAAGTTTTCCTTTAGAAAAATAAATCAGGAAATTCGTTTAAAATGCAGATTTAGGGTTTAAACTTATAAAATCCATATCTTTTGCATCCAAACTCCAAATTGGGTGAGTAAAATTTCTAAATTTGTATAAAATCATTATCTAGTTAACTGAACCAAAATATTTTAATTTGGAGTTAATTTGATTTGTATTTTTGAATTTATTTGAATTTCAATTGAATTTGTCGTATTTTCGCGTATAGACTTTGACGATTCCAGAGAGTTCGATCCTTCAGAGGACTTAGAATACCAAGACTTCAATGAAGGCAAGCTATACCATTGACCATATTGCTCCCAGTATTTTTAAGTTATTTAATTCAATTTTTAAATTATTATTGCATGTATACTTTTATTCAATTATTTTACTTCCCAGTTTAAATGCTTAGTTATGCCAATTCCTGTTGTATGGCCAATTTGAATATTGAATGTCTTGTCCTTGTCACCATTAGATGAAATGATATTGGAATAATCACATGCTTAGCCAATGCTTAGACTATGATTATGATTTTTGGGAGGATTTAGCCAAATCATTTCAAATTAGTTTAAATTTGAATCTATGGTATTGTTTTACCATAGAGAATTTGTAAAGGTGGTTTTAATTAAAATAAAATCAAAAATGGTTTGGACTGGGGCGAAATGGATGAATGGTGGGTGTAGGTTTATGCACAGGCTTAATCTGGTTAAGATTAAAGCCCAGGGTTTGTTTTGAAAGTCGCCTAGTCAGTTAAGGACCAGCATTTGAGCGTTCCTTTGCTATGCCTTAGTGTACCACCACATGTACGGTATGGGCAGGATTTGGCTAAATAATTTGTGATGTCTTAGTGTTATTTGTGCCATGTTGATTAAGTGGGTGTCGGTTAGACAGTAGTCCCACCTGGCGCAAGAAGGGGCTTCCGGAGGACGGTTAGTCCAATGGAAGTGAAACCTTAGTGATTATAAGTACATTAAGACAGAGCTTTATAAAGGCATCATGATAACTACTCAGTCACACGCCTTAGGAAGCGTTGATTGGCCGACATAAAGAGCAGATTATCTCGTGTGGGCAAAGCCGTACAAACTCTGCAGAGTAGAAAACTATTCGAATAGCCGCGTCCGCGGTCAAAGACATGCTAGCAAAGCCACTTTGAGTAAACAAAAAAAGATTTGTTTTTGGTTTTAAAAATGATTTCAACAGATGTATAATACCCCGAATATTTCTAAGGAAGGAGAGTAAACAAAAAAAAGGGTTTTTCTGTAATACTCCAACTTAGTCTAATGAAGGAAGCAGTGAAAAGAGAAATTAGACTTTAGAGGAGGGGAAATCTGCAATTCTTTGGCAACTTGTGCTTGAGCTTTGGCCAGAGGCCCATGAGGGGCCGGCCACTATTAAAAGGAGGAGAAACCCTAGCCCACCATCAGTAGCACGCCTCGCTACAAGGCTCCCACCATCTACTGATGATGCTCTGATGCATGCCCTCTCCTTGCACTCCGTTGCCCCTCTTGGTGGTGCTCTCCCATTCTTTGTCGATCAAGGAGAAAGGTGGAGGAGAGAGGAGAAGAAGAGGATAGGAGCATCTAGCGGAAATCAGCGGCACGCATGTCTCCAAGGGTAACAAATGTCGTTTTCGTTGTTTGATTAGTCGTAGATGTGAATTCGATTAGAATTGATTGGATCGAACTCATGCATTAAAGATTCAATTTGTCTAGTAGGTTGCATGGGCAGTTTCGAGTTCTTAGAGGCCGAATTGGAGGTTTCTATCTCCTAGATATATTTAGATAATATTCTTAGCTTTTAGTGGCTGCCAAGAACACCTGATTCTGATGTACGGATCAAAAGTTATGATAGTTTTAGTTTCTGCTGTCCAGAATTCTGATGCGATTGATCTGTCAAGTTGTCTCCTAAAATATGATTATGATAATGGAATATTCAGGGTTTTCACCCAACTAGGTTATTGTAGAATTTTTTTTAACCTTTCCAGAATGTTAAAGAACGCTCTAATCAGAGTTGTAGATCAAAAGTTGTGATCTGTTCTTTACCGCTGTCCAGAATCTTAGCTACGTTTCAGCAGTCATTTTAATTAGTAGATTGATTATTGTTAAGGTCCGAATCAGGACTTCTCCATATTATGAAATTTGTAGGCCTTGGTCTTATATTTCCATATCATTAAAGAACATCCAATTTGGAGCTATAGAACGAAAGATATGAATTTTTGAAGTTCTTATTGTAATCTGTCTCTCTGTTGTGGAAAATAGAGAAAGATTAACTTGTTAGCGACTTTTCTTGCACCTTGGGAATTATTGAAATAATTTTATTCAGGAAGCTAGTTCCTTGTAGTTTCCAGAAAGGTTTAGGTCATTGATTTTGGTTGTACCAAATGGAAGTTATGAATTTCACAAGTTGAAAGTACCGAAGATGACAGAACGGTCTTCACGGTTAAAATCAAGGGCTTAGATGGGGTAATTTGTTCTGTCGATCACCTGGGAAGTTGTAGCTAAGCTCGTGTAAAGTTCGGAAAACTTGGATTCATAACTTGTGGGGCTGGGACTCAAAAGTTATGGATTTTTCTTTGAGAAAGCGGATTGGACAGATTAGAGTCGGGGTGAAATTGCTAGTTTTGTGTTGCGTTCGGAGCGATCGCTCTCGTTATGTTCTATCGCTTTGTTGAGCACTCTTGTTTAGTATACTTAGTATACTTTACGGTTGCCAGGTGTTGGTGAGCACCAGGGTTGAAAGTTGTACTGTCGTCATCTTTTTGTCTCACGGTTAAGGCAAGTACTTTGATGTTCTGATAATTAGAAAATGTTGAATGTTTGATGTTGATTTTGTGTTTTTCTAAGATCCATGATAATATTTAATGTTCATGTTTCTTCCATATGTGTTATCTCCATGATTAGAGAGAATGTCTTTTCAATATACATATTGCATTCCATGCATCCATTATTCATGTTTCATCCACAGGAGTGGATTAAAAAGACCCATCAATTCCAGTATGGGCACGTAAGATGCACCATTCTAATGTGGGCAGATTGGGACACCCGTATGAAACGTTCTTCATACGGGACTTGGATCCCCACATTTTGTTAAATGCGGGCTTAGGTGAACACTAACGGGTATGTCACTAGCAATACCGGTATATGCATGTGTGTAGTCACTTCATTTCATTCAATCCATTCATTCAAATGTTCGTTCTGTGATTTATTCATATTATTCCATGATGTTGGCTTGATCATGTTTGTTGTATGTCCCATTTATTCAATGTACTTGCTGAGTCTTGGACTCTTTCTTGCGTTGTTTATTTATTTTAGGTGATCACTGATGTTGGCTCTATTGGGAGGGAGCAGACACACACTACTCATTCACTTCATCCTATTTAAGTCCAAGATTATGATTTAGTTATATCTTTCATTCGTTATTGATGAACTGTAATAGATAAATTTAGATGATGAATGATACCTATTGCTGTGTTATGGTTAATTCAGTAGTACCTGTGATCTTTGATTATTCCTTCGATAGTTGTTGCTTAGATTCGGACTATATTCATGACATGGTTCTTTCGAATGTTGATCTCTTTATGTCATTAGATGAGATAATGTTCTAATTATTCTGCATTATGGTTGTATGTTAGACTATTTAGGTGACATCTTGGCTTCCGAATAGTCAGGGTGTTACAGTTGGTATCAGAGCGGGCTTTAGGTCCATGGTGAATAAGTTAGCAACTTAAGTAACCCGATATGCTAAAATTTGTTAATGGTTAATTAACCTAAAACTTGACACACCGGTGCACTGAGGATGGGATGGTTCAAGCAATGTGTTTCCGCTGTTATGTTGCCTTGTTACTCTATGATATGATCTTCTATACCTATGAATTTGTTACGTGATTGTTATGAGATGATATTCTATATTCATAATTGATTATTGGCTATGGGTGATGTTGAGAGGTTGAGGTCGTGGTGGTGGCCCTCGGTTTTGTCGAGTTACACCACCGCTCGTGGTAAAAGAATAGAGTAGTAACTACCGAATACCATAGTTGAGTGTTGAGGTGAGTTTTATTATTCTCTTCCTTGATCCCGAATGTGGTCGGGCTTCCGTATTAGTTGTGGTTGATGAAGTTTTCTTGAGTTAGTATTCTACATTTCTTCTGATGAGCTTTCGTTGGACTTTCTTGGTTCCTTAAATCGACTACTTGTTCTCCTAACTTCTTTGGTCTAATGTTGTTTCTTGGGAACGTTGGTTATCGGCAAAATTTATCTTTTTTGGGAGTTCGCCTTCTTATTGGAAAATGTGAATCATTTATTCTTGATACTGAAAGTTTTCTGTTGCAAGTTCTTTAACATGTGAAAGCTTTGGCTTTATGTATTTCTTTTGAATTATTTCGAGTGTTGAAATTTAATACCTCTTTTTCTAAGAGATTGTGTTAAAATCTTTAAGTGATGTCTTGTCATGCTTAAGTAAGAGGTGTTAATTAAATGAACTAATTGTTGTGGTAAGAGTTATCAGATTGGGTTATTAGCTTTGTGCAAGCGGTTTATTCTTAACTAGTATCCATGGAAGTGAAATTGATTAATATGAAATGTCGTTGTATTGGGTACATGATGAAAATTTAGATAAGAGTTTGTCCGTATCTGTTCAAGAACCTATTGTTGTTAAGAAGTGTGGAAATGTTGTTGAACCGGTTTGATCTTTACGATCAAGTAATCTACTAAATTTGTTAGATGAATTGGAATCTAGGTCCTCTTTCGGTTATTCTAACCGCTAGTGAGGGTTAAGATAATGAGGTGTTCAATGTTGCCTTGATAAATATTAATCTGAATCATCTCCTATTTTGGATCTTGATGATCTTATTGAATGATAGCTTTACCTAATTCTTGCCATGCTAAAAAAATTATTGAAACATGTTTAAATGACTAGATGAGCGATGATGTATTGCCTTATGAAACCTTGTCTTATGTATCCTATATTATTGAAGTTAAAGACCTTTCATTCTAATTCTTGAACATAAGGTAGAATGTTGAATATATCCTCTTAAGCTGCTGTGGAGTTTGCAAATAGAGGTAGGATCATGATTGTACCCATGTGTGGCTATAGAGCTTTTAGTGTGTACTATTTTGGCGTTGAGCGTCGATGAGAGTTAAATGGATGAAATCTAATAAGAAATTCATATTGGTGTACTTTTATGAGATGGTCATGTTCTAGTAAGATCTTGTTAATGAGTTCTGCTTTTGATTGTGGCTTGAGCACTAGGTTTATTTTTCTAGAGCAAGTGATTATTGCAATCCTATTGTGATGATGGAAATAGTATGTCACGATTGTTGTGTTTCTTTTGGAAAAAAGTTTGTTGGGATATTAAGGTATGTTAATAAAATAGTCAGGAATGTGAGGGTAATAATGATCCTTTTATAGAGAGTGAAATGTGACCGCCTTTCGTGATGTCTCTTAAATGAAGATCATTCAAGTTTTTGAATTCGTAATCTTTTGGAGTTCAAGAGTTTTGTGGTAGTTGAAATTTGTTGAGTAAAGCGACGTATTGTAGAGTTCTGTTGGTTCTTAGTTTATTCAAGTGATTTGATTTTAAAGACTCGTTTGTTTGAGTTGGCAAGTAAGGTTGTATTCAAAGAAAGTTGTTTCTTTCCTAATTGAAAGAGTGTAGTAGAAGTATTTGAGGGTGGATTCAAATTTTGTAACTTCAGATTTATCTGGCGTGCTTAACCTTGTTGTTTGGTCGCATAAGAGTTACTCGATTTAAAGCAAGGTTACATTCTTATTGGTTGAGGTTTGGAATTCTATTCTTGTGGGACTTATGCCCTCATCTGTTGACTTTCCCTTATGTTTTCCGAGTTCTTTGCCTAAGTGACTTTTTCCCTTGGTCTTGTGTTTCTTTCGAGCGGTAACTTAGGGCACACCAAAGCTGCAGCTGTTGGTGAAGAGATGGCCATGGACGGCAAAGCGAAGCAATGGTGACTCAAAGGCGGCGACGGTTCAGTGGGCTCGGGTGGAGTGGGTCTTGCACTGTGTGGCGTCTGACCGTCTGGCCAATCGGTCTGCGTCGGAGCGGCGGAGGAGCTTCGTGATTGCCGCTAATGGCGGCGGAAGGAGCTTCGTCCGAAGCTCTTCGACGGCCAAATCCGGGCGATTGGGGACGAAGGAGAGGGAGTGAGTTGGGGAAACGGGGAGAGAAGGGGAAGAGGCACACAGGGCACTCCTTTATAGGCGGCGGGGATGAGCGGAGTGGCGGCTCAACGGGCGGGGGCGCACGAGGAGCTCTACTAGAGCTTGCATGCTCCGTGGATTCCGCGCGGAGGAGACGACACCGTGGGGACGTGATAGGACGCGGAAGCGGGGGTGGGTGGCGGCAACGGGCGCGCGCGGAGGTCGTCACATTGAATGCACGTGTCAGAGGTAGGTCCGGCAACGGGAGGGAGGCGGTCGCGTTTGCAAAACGCAGCGACGCTGCAAGACGACTCGACGCCGGCGCGCGCGAGCGGGCGTGATGAAGGAGACGACCCGGGCGAGGGCGACTGACAGGCGGGTCCCGCCGGGTAGAGAGAGAGGAGCAACGCGGTGCACTGAGACGTTATGCGGGCTCGCGCGTCCAGAGAAACAAGCGCGGTCTTGCTGAAAGCGGTCAGACGAACACGAGCCGTCTGATTCGACGGACGGTGGCCGAGTGAAGAACACGGTGCGCTTCGGTGGAGTGAGGTGCTAGGCCGCGCGTGAAGCGAGCCGGGGAAAGGATAGGAACGGGCCAGGGAGAAATGGCCCGAAAGGAATAGGAAGGATTTAATTAGGTTTTTCAATTAAAATAATTCAAGAAATTGAAAAGGCTTTTTAGAAAATAGTTAATTAGGTCCAAAAATTTCAAGAAAAATACACATAAATTCCTTGAGTTATTTTGAACTTAATAAAGTTATTTATAACTTAACTTTTGATTTTTTATTTTTTAAATAAATTATTTTTAGCTTTTGGGCAAAAGGGAAAGCCCTTTTTAAAATCCAGAAAATCCAAGAAAGTACTTAATGCACTCTTTTTTATTTTAAATCCACTAAAGTTCAAGAAATGCAAATAAACTAGGTTTTGATTTAATTGAAGTTTGATTAACTCATATTAAATTGTTTTTATTTTCTGAAATTTCAAGTTTAAGCTTTATTAATTCAATAAACCAATTGGTTAATTTTAATTTTAAAATTTTTCAAAAAGGCTCTGAAAAACAGGATGTTACAAGTGACAAGAATGAAGACCTCCTGAATAAGCTTTAGGAGGCAAACTCTGCAATCCAAAGGTTGCAGGGACGGTTGAACGGTAAGTGCTGAACTTAAGATCGTTTAAGACCGTCTTTTCTTTTTCTGATTTTCATTCCTTTTCAGAAAAAGACCAAGAGGTCCAAATTTGGGAGCAGCACTACATAAAGGAAGCTGCTTCTCACGCTGAAATTAGATTCTCGACTAGTTGGTAAGCAAATCTTTACCTGCGATTGATTGTGTTTTCCTCTCGAGGTCATTTTATCTGATTGGTTTTATTCTTTTCAGAACAAGCAGTATAAATAAAACGACTCCACGAGGCTTTGACTCGCAATCAGGATGAAATGAAGTCCATGACGGGAAACCTCCAAGACAACGTTTCACTTCTGAACAATGTACTCGGTGGGCTTCATGCTGAGGGGATCACTCCTCGTGAAGACATGATATCTGCTCACTCTAGTGCCATTAACGAACAAGTCGGAACTTTGCAGGAAATTGTGACTACTCTGAAGGCGAACCAATTCGAGTCGATAAAGAATGAGGTCAAAGAGGGAATAAGATTTGTTTTAGCAAAACTTAGAGCCCACGACCCCAGCATTAATCTGCAACCTGTCATAGATAACTTTGTCTGCCCTGAAGCAGAAGCAGAGCAGTTAATGGCGAAAATGCAGTCGATCGTCGAGGTAGTCACGGAGGATATGCAAATAAGATCTCTTTCGCCAGAGTAGTCTGTACAAGAGTCCTGGGTCCTATGAAGACAATTTTTAGTTGCTGTTGATATATATAATCCATCCTTCTTCCTGAAAATCATCTTGCCGAGTAGTTAGTAACTCAAAAGATAATGAATAGAAAAAAAGAGCAAGACTAAGAATTGAAGTCAAGTTAATAACTTTATCCTAGCTCTCGACTATTTGCTTGGTTTATTTAGATAAACCAAGTAAATAGTGTGAAATGGGTTTTCTTAAAAAGAGAGGTTTAGCTAACCTGTAGTTTTTCGATCACGATTATCATGCACTGGTTGAAAGAGTAGGAACGAATCGACACTAGGAAGTTCCTTCTAGTGGGCAGAACCACGTGCAGAGAGGAAAGACTTCGACTAGGTGATGTTGCCATCTTCGACCAGATTAAACAAATCAAGAACGATCAACTTGAATTAGATAAATGTCTGGAGTTCCTTTAAAAATTTGTTCACCTTATTCCAGTGCACTTAGTAGGTTTTCTCTAGTAGCAAGAGTTAGAAAACAGGACGACGCTAGGAAGTTCCTTCTAGTGGGCAGGACCACGTGCAGAGAGGAAAGTCTTCGACTAGAAGTTGCAACTTCCTCAGACCAGTTAAAACGAAGCGAGTTTCCAAAAGTAGTCAAGCAAATTTGAAAAGTGTACTCTGCTTAATTTATTTTCCAAAAGATGAATGAAAAAAAACTAAGTACTAAGAGTCGGCTTGACATTATTTCGACCATATTTTAAATCCAAGCTCTTTGTATTGGCGGCAAAAAGAGAGGAACGAGTCGACGCTAGGAAGTTCCTTCTAGTGGGCTTCGACTAGGTGATGTTACCATCCTTTTGACCAGTGTAAATATAAACTGGGTATTGTCATGGAAAAGCTCACAACTAGGAACTGGTCGTAAGCGAACCTTCAACCAGGGTATGGTAGAAAAGATTGTCAAAGCACTACTCTAAGTAAGACAATAAAGATAGAAAGAACCAGATGCTTTATTGCAGTGTTGGTCGATTAAACAAAGAATTTGCGTAACTGATCGATATTCCAAGAATTAGAGAGAATCCGGCCGTCTTCCATTGCCAGCCATACCGAACCTGGTCGCATAACTTCGACCACTGTGTAAGGACCTTCCCACTTGGGGGAAAGTTTGTTCCGATTAGACTGGGATTGAACTTTCTTCAATACCAAGTCACATACAGCAAGGCTACGAGATTGGACCTTACGATCATAGTATTTGCGCAGGGCTTGCTGGTAGACTGCTGAACGGATTAAGGCTTGATTCCTCTTCTCTTCGAGCAGGTTAATGTCATCCGCTCGAAGTTGTTCTTGGGCTGAGTCATTGAAACTCTCGACCCTTGTAGACTTGATCTTTAGTTGTGGTGGAAGCATAGCTTCGGCATCGAAAACTAGGAAAAATGGTGTTTACTTTGTTGCGACTAGCGATCGTCGAATCGCCCATATCTCGAGGGTAATTCTTGTACCCATGCCCCCTAGCGCTTAACAAGCTAGTCAAAGAGTTGAGTTTTAATTCCCTGCATTATTTGGTCATTCGCTCGTTCAATTGCCCCATTGCTTTGGGGATGGGCAACGGAAGCGTAACACAGCTTGGTACCCAACTTGTCGCAAATTGTTTACTATTATCTGTGATTATTCGACTTGGGCCTCGTTGCCGGAGTATTAGGCGCGGCTCTGCTATGCGCTATTCATGGGGCGACTGTAGAAAACACTCTATTCGAGGACGGTGATGGTGCAAATACTTTTCGCGCTTTTAACCCAACTCAAGCTGAAGAAACTTATTTAATGGTGAGTAATCACGCTTCTTATCATGAACCGTTTTGCGGCTTCCGTTGTTATCCCAGTCATAGGTTCGGCTTCGATCCATTTAGCGAACATATCAATAGCCACAAAAAGGAACTCGAAACCTCCTAGAGCCTTTGGGAACGGTCCTAGGATATCAAGACTCCAGGTCGCAAAAGGCCAAGATAGAGGAATTGTTTACAATACCTGAGCTGGTTGGTGTATTTGCCTGCTATGAAACTGGCATTGTACACATTTCTTAACCAGCTCTTTGGCATCGTAGAGAGCTGTTGGTCAGTAAAATCCTCGTCGAAAGGCTTTTCCGATCAGCGTTCTATAGGAAGCAAGAGTTCCACAAATGCCCTCGTGTATGTCGTGAAGGAGGTTTAGTCCTTCTATGGTATGCATCGCATGAATACTCCTTGAGTGCCTCATTTATAGAGGACTCCTATGACCAAAATATACATTTTGGCCTTTCAGGATAAACGATCTTCGTCAAGATCGTCATCGGGTACGGAACCCGTCTGAAGATACTCATAGATGGGATTCATCCAAGTATCCTTGTATTATAGAGAGGCTGTCTCAATAGGAGATGTCTCCGGTGTCTCCACCAAAGACGGCTTTTGGAATTGCTCCAAGTAGACTCCTTTTGGTACTTGTGATCGGGAAGAAGCTATCCAAGCAAGCTGGTCTGACGAGGAAATTATTTTTTTCGAGGGATGAATTGTACCTCGAAACTGAAAAAATGCTTTTCAAGCTTACGAACCTCCGATAGGTACCAAGACATAATCGGATTAGAGCACTAGTACTCTTTTCTAACTTGATTCACGACTAGTTGAGAGTCTCCTCTCATGAGTAGTCGTTGAATCGCGAGTTCTTTCACAGCTTGTATGCCAGCTAGCAAACCTTCGTATTCTGCCACATTGTTAGTGGCCTAAAAGTTTAATTGTATGGTATACTTTAAGGTCTCTCCGTTAGGAGATTCCAGGACCACCTCAGCCCCCGACCCACTTAAAGTAAGTGACCCGTCAAAGTGCATCATTCACTGGTCGTGGGTATCGTACTGGGGATCCTGAACAGGTTTAGGATTTGTCCATTCGGCGACAAAGTCTGCCAAGATCTGAGATTTAATGGCCGTTCAGGACACGAAATGGAGGTCGAATTCCCCAAGTTCTACTGACCATTTAGACATGTGTCCCGCTGCTTCCCTATTCTGGAGGATCACTCCTAAGGGAAACTCAAACGGCACAATTATCTTGTGCGCCTGAAAATAATGTCGTAGTTTCCTCGAAGACATGAGGAGGGCGTAGAGAAGTTTTTGGACCTGAGTGTAACGCTCCTTAGGCTCGTGCAAAACTTCACTTACGTAGTACACTAGTCGTTGGATGTTTTCACGTTTTACGACTAGTACTGCGCTCACTGCCTATGGTGTGGCAGCTAGATAAATTAAGAGCGTCTTTTCTGGTTTCGAAGAAACCAAAATAGGAGCACTCGTAAGATATCTCTTGACATCCTCAAAGGCAGTGTTTGCCTCTTTCGACCACTTGAAACCCTCATGCTTCCTGAGAAGTTTGAAGAAAGGTAGTCCTTTTTCTCCCAGTCGTGCGATGAAACGACTTAAAGCCGCCATACACCCTGTGAGTTTTTGGACCTCTTTCTTCGTGGTTGGAGGGCGCATCTGCACGATGGTCTTTATCTTTTGGGGATTTGCTTCGATCCCTCGTACAGAGACCAGGAATCCAAACAATTTTCTCGAAGAGACTCCAAACACACATGTCGTAGCTAAAAGACTAAACAGTAGAGAAGGGGGACCCTCTGGTACCCGAAGGGTCCTCGAAGAGGGGACTGGTTGTCAGGAAGCAGATAAACTTATATTTCAAATCAAAACAAACAATACAACTCTCTCCTCTTTCCACATGGGGGAGGTGGCTATTTATAGTCTTTCTATGAGGTACACGAGATTACAAGCTTACCCCCTACAGGGCCCTATGCTGGTAGGGGCTGTAGGGACCTTTCCTAACCCTAGGACTAGCTTTCGGCTCACGGTGGACTGTTCTGGGCTTGGTCCATCCTGACTGGTACGCCTAGTCCACCGATACAGTGGCTCCTTCGGACCCCTCGGCCCCTAGAGCCCTTGGGATCCTCCGGACATCTCGGGGTCATGCGGACCCTTCGGAGACCCTTCGGACCCCGGGAGCCTTCGGGCGTGGGGACCCTCCGGGGCCTTCGGGAGCCTTCAGGCCTGGGGACCCTCTCGGCCCCCTGGGCCACTTCGTGCCACTCCAGCACCCGGGTTGTCCGCCGATGTCCGGCGGGTTGTGCACTTCGTTGTTTATCTGGTCGTGGGGGCCGTTCTGCCGCCACTACGATAAGCCCCTCGCGATAGAGGTCTTGCTTCGTCATAAATGAAACCGCATCACCTACCGGGTGCAGTACACCGCCCCTTCACTGGCGAGCGTTATTTACGCACCGCGACTTCGTCATTGGCCATCAGCGAGATGGCCATTGGGCGATGGTATTGCCGATGGGTTATGCACGCCATAAATGTGTCTTTGCAGGTCGCGCCGTCGCCGCGCCGAGGGCGTGGTCGGCACGTGTTTTAATGCGGCGCCTCGGTTTTCACGCATCATAATGCCTGTTTCTTGCCACGTGGCACCTTCTGTTTGGTCTTGGGCTCCTCGCTTTTTGTGCTTGGTGAAACTGTTCATGCTCCTTTCTATAAATAGGTGAGCTTGGGCCCTACTTCCTCCATACTCGCGTGTACTTGCCCTTCGTTTCTACCGCCCCACGCATTGCTCTTAGCGCCTTGCCTTGTGCTTTCGAGATAACGAAGCGAATCAAGGATGGAGATGGTGGTGTGGCCTACACCGACGAGCTAGGCCGTTACACCGTGACGGCCCATATCCTGCGGGCCCTAAAAAATGAGGGGAAGGTTGCGAACCTAGATGATGTTCGGACCCTTGGGACGGAAGTTGCTCCGACGCCCTAGGAGGATGAGATGATCGCGTTTGTGGCTTTTTACGGGCGTGGGTCTTAAATGCATCGTGCGTTAACGCCGAGCCATGTCCTTCACCAGACTGAGTGGACTGGCCAGCTTGACGCCTTCGATCGTCAAGCTTGGCGTTTTCGAATGGGTGCTTCACTCCGTGGGGGTAACTGGTAGCCAGGTACGGCTGTTCACGTATCTCCATGACGGGCGGTGCTAGTAGAAGAAGAAGAAGGACACCGAGGAGACGCTGAATTTTGGGAGCGTCAACTTCCAGCCAAAGGCACGGCTTGAACTACCTGCCCACGCCGGCCGCCCGAAACAAGTGGGATACCGACTGGACCCGCCGTTGGTTTTACCACAAGTGTGGCCCTGAAGCGGGGCTTCGCTCCACCGGGGGGCCTATTCAACTTATCGCAAGCCCAGCCATCGAGCTTTCCTCTCAGGAGGAAGCGCTACTACGAGTGCTGCTCAACGCGGCGCGGAGGATGTCTACCCGGGACTTTGTTGAGGAGTTCTGTGCGCTTCGTGTGTGGCCGCTGGCATAGGGCTGGAGCGTGGGGCTCGGCGAGCAAAAGGATGGGTTGCCCTCCTGGAATTTGGGGAACACACAAGAGCTTTCCCAGGAGCCCTTCTCCTCTCTTTTTTGACACTGCTGATCTTGCCTATTGCCAAGGCCGAGTGCAGTCATGAGCGACTTCTCTGCCCTACACGGGGGAGGAGCACGCCAAGCGAGTGCATGCGGTGCACGCCAAGAAGTGTCTCACAACCAGCCAAGGGGTATTTATAGCCCCCCATAACAAAAACTAGCCATTAGGAGCAGAATTCAGCAAAACTCGGCAAATACGGTAATATCGTTGTAGAAATATGGTATTACCGCCCCAAATGCTCAACGGTCGGAAAAGCTGCATTAAATGCTCAAAAACTAGCCCTTTTTGGTTTTGGTGTGGTAATACAGTTGTACAAACTCGGTATTACCGCTCGTGGCAGTGCCACTCTTTTCATGCGGTATTATCGTAGACCAATTTTCAGCATAGACGATACTCGGAGAAAAAGTCATAACTTTTGACTCCGATGTCGGAATCGAGTGATCTTGGACTTTTTGGAAAGCTTATTGGGAAGGCTACACAACCCACCTATTTGATTGATCTCAAACACATGTGATAAAATCAAGAAGCACAACTCCAAAGATCCACTACCATGGTCTAAGTCCAAGAAAATAGCAACAAGCAATCTTAGACCATGCCAAAGGAAAATACATGAATCCCAACAATTTACAAAACACATTTGCAAACTTAGATCATGCCATAAGGAGTAGGTTTATGGACTTCAACCATTTGCAAAACATATCTGCAAAGTATAGTCACATGCTACATGGATTAAATGCAAAACACATTCGCAAAAGAAAGCATCATGCCGTGGAGAGCTAGAGCAAGCAGGATTGAGCTATCAACACATGATAAGACTCAAGCTACTAGACAATACCCCTCTTAATAGTACGTCAAACCTATACTAGCAATCATGTCTTCCAACCAAACACCAAGACCAGTAAAAAACTAGGAACACATCTTTGATGACGCATCCTCTTGAAGCTTGATGACGCACACCTTCACTTCAAGTCAGGGTCATTGTCTTGATATGCATCAACTCATGATGCATCCTTCACGCGCCCTCCATCAACACATGATGGGTCTTCTCTTGACTTGATGATCAACTCATGATCATCTCCTCTTCGAGATCTTGATATGCATCAATACATGACGCATCCTCTTCTTAAACATTGACTTGATGACAATCAACTCATGATGCCATCCAAAATCTCCATCATCATGAAACATAACCTATTAATCCAACTTATGGAAAATATTAGTCCCACAATGTAATTGTCATTAATTACCAAAATATAGTCGTTGCTTCCAAGTGCGGCACTACCGCCAACTAAAAACTGGTACTATCGCAGAGCAGTAATATTGCTCGGCTAGATCGGTATTACCGATTTACGGAGGATTGAAAACTTCAAGAAAAATACCCTCTCTGTAATATCGCTCGGCTAGATCAGTATTACCGATTTTTGCAGTAGAGCCCTCGTGGTAGTCACAGAGAGTCTTCCAGATCTCATGAGCAGACCTCAAATGAGCAACATGCTCAAACTCAGATCAACAAAGCCCTTGAATCAGAAAGTTTCGAACCTTGCTATTAGCCTCAACATCCGGAGTGATCACATTGCCATTGGCTGGCACAACATAGGGATTTTTGACCTTAAGCCAAATTGCGTGCCCTTGAGCCTCGATGTAGGCATGCATGCATGCCTTCCAGTAAGCAAAATCAACTCCATCAAAAACAGGTGGTTTGGTTGAATACTTTTCAGTCACCATGGCTCCAAAGACCAGTTAAGATCTATGAGAAGAGCTAACCGGGCTCTGATACCATTTGTAAGACCGAATAGGCGACTAGAGGGGGGTGAATAGGAGCACAAATCCTTTTTCACATAGTTTGAATTCAACACGACTTTCACTTCAATAGCTATGAAGCTATGAAGATCAATCAGCAAGTACTGTAGAGGACTTGTATTGAATCCAAATCAAAACCCCAAGCAAAATACCAAAAACTGGAAATCCAAGCCTCGGAATCGGTCTGACCGACGTTGAAGAGGCGGTCGGACCGGGGTGCGGTCTGACTGGCGTTATACGGGTGGTCTGACCGATTTCTTTCAGAACAGTAAAAACAACCCGCGTTCAAAAACACAAATCGAACTAACTTTTGATCTACACGACCAAACTCCTCCAAATTTGAGACACACCTTCCTAAGGATATCAGGAACCTATTCCAAGCAACAATTGCCCAGATCTATGCCAAAGTCCTGACCTTTTTCAGTTTAAACGAAGGGTATTCACAAACTGAGTCAAAACGAAAAACGCGATCCAAACGTTGCTCGTGAGTAAAGGATGTTCAAGATGATCCTAGAAGGGTTTCTACACATCACAGCACACTAGGACACCGCAAAGATTCAAGAGAAAAGCGATGGATCATCAAAAACTCCAAATCATCCAAAATAGAAGGCAAGAACAAAAGCGACTCATCTTTGAGAACTTGCTTGGATTGATCTGTGGTTGAGGATTGATGTTTACAGCCACTCCAATCTTGGAGGACAAAGCTCTATCCAAGAGCACACACTCAATCAATCCCTAGAACCCTAACTCTCATCTTCCTCTCTAAAACCCTAAAACCAACTAGTGTTTCTCTCAATGAAGTGCTTCAAGGGCTAATGACCAGCACCCCCTTCTATTTATACTAGAGGCTAGCATCTAGGGAATATTCCAACCGGGCACCCATTAATCCCACACATAAACGGGTTTAACACACGCATGCATCTCAAAGCGCCATCTTCATCTTTTCTTGACCTAAACCGCTTTTCTTTGCATTACCTTGCGCCGCGGTTTAGCCAAGAGGTCATCAAGGCGGTACTTGGTGAAGTTACCAAAATACCCCCTCTCGATCCTTCTCCACGGACCGAGTCCAATCTTGATAAAGCACTCGCCTGCTTCACCACATGTAGGTTGATCAACGGCTCTCACCATGTCGGCAAGTCTCACCCGTCCGGCTCCCGCCGAAGCCACCATGGCACTTGCACCAACCCCCGTGCCGCTTGATCCAACCCGTCGCACCGAATTGCCCGTTCGATCATCCTTGTCCATTCTGCGCCATGCTTGAGTCTTCTGACATCACCCGGCATCCTCGATCGTTCTGGACCTCAACTCTCCTAGCTTAGTATCGATCATTCTCGCCGTTGACCGTCATTGACCTACAAGTCACCTGCATAGCAACAGACTAAGAAATCGTCTCCGGGAACAAGTTCTTCACAACTTGACCCACGTTAGCCAAAACATGCAATATGCAACACACATGCAATGAAATCCATGAACTTGACCTAACGAACACACATCGCGCCACACTGACGAGCGAAACAAGTCAAAACCGGTCAGACCGCCCACTGGCCGGTCTGACCGCCAACAAAAGGCCGGTCCGACCGCCCACTTGGGACTTAGCCAATTTTCCATGCTGGAAACCCGAGAGCCCTCTGGAATTTTCAATCGAATAGAACTTTTGACTGGAAGCTCCAAAAATTATGAAACCAAGTGCAGTAGAATCCTCTCTCCTGCCTACACCATCTATTTTTGGCCCAGCTCAAAAATCCAAAGTCACCTTAATGACCGTTCTGAACGCTCAAGGGTAGTTGGTCAGACCACCACCATGGCCGGTCAGACCGTCAGCCACCAAACCTGAAAAACAAACCGAGGCATGGCCGGTCTGACCGCCTACATGGCCGGTCAGACCGCCAGAGGCCTGACATCAGCTGAACCTGTGTCGAAAACGGTTGTTTCCGCAAACTCTCAACGCCATTGCCAATTGTCTCATCATCCTAAGATCGTAAGCATATCCCCATGATATCCACAATCTCCCTCTAGATGAACACATTGGCAATTACTCAGAAAATGAAAGTTTGAGGTTTGAAAATGAAAATACTCAACGTTTTCGCACAAAGGCACAACTTGGTCCATAGGCAAGAGAAAGCAATAGAAATGACCAAGCTGGTTTCAGAATAGTATAGGCAATTGAGATAAGGCAAAAGAAAGCACAAAATCTTCAAATTCCAGAGAATAGCCAAAAATCTCACTTAAGGTCCATATGAAAGAACAATTATTCAATTTGACCCTTGATCATGGTGAGGATTCAAGAAATGCAATTCAAGTTCAAAAATGACAATAAGATCACAAAAATGCAGATGAGATGCTCCCCCTCACTATGATCATCAATTTTCCAGAAAATTTCATGTTCTCCCTATGACTCCAAAAGGCCCTAAAACAACATTTTTATCAATCTTTCTCCCCCTTTGACAATGGATTCATCAAGGTGCATAAAGGAAGATAGAGTATGAATAACATGAAAATGCTGCAATTAACTCATTTTTAGCACAGGGAGCCATAAAAATTATCCATGAGGGCTGTACAAGTATTACACCAAGCCATATTATGTGATCAAGCTACTTTCTATCATGGCAAAACATATACAGCAAAGCTAAGGCCAAAATAGCAATAAGCTGAAATTAAATGAATTGGTAGCATGACAAGGTGCTCAAGATCATAATTTAACTAAAGGTATCCAAAAATGAGTCAAGTCATGTCTATAAACAAAATAGAGCCCAGAAACTAGAAAATGAGTCAATTTTGAGCACTATGAGTTCAATTATGAATCAATTTGTTCAAGCATTTGGAATTTAGCACATTGAGCATTTTGCTGAAAGTTTTTTTGGTTTTATCTTAATAAAGCAAGTCCTGGACTAGGAGCTATCCACAACTGCCTCCTAAGTTTCAACCAATTGACAATTTGTTTTCTTAGTTTTTTCACATAGAAAAACTCATTTTTCATTTGCTTGACTTAAGAACTATCATAACTCAAAGTAAAGCTCAAAGTAAGTTCAAGACTCGATTTAGCCTATATGACATGGCGTGAATCATGAGAGGATCACTATGGCAAAACTAGTCACAAGATCCAATAAGTCATGTTTTGATTCAATTTTCTCACAGATAATAAAGCTAGCATGGCAAAAGCTAAGCTACACATGAAAAGCCA
This sequence comes from Phyllostachys edulis, assembly GCA_036346405.1. NCBI lineage: Eukaryota > Viridiplantae > Streptophyta > Magnoliopsida > Poales > Poaceae > Phyllostachys > Phyllostachys edulis. The sequence goes on from CM070563.1 coordinate 13,930,369, forward strand.
TAAAAGAAATCTAGCAAACTAACATAAGACATGGTAGGGTATAAAGTATGAAACCATGTCATACAAGGATAAGAATCAAAACTCCACAAGTTTATATTACAATGCAAGTTGCTGAATTTTAAAATACATTATGGTACAATGAATGCAAAAAGAGCAAACTCCCCCTCAAAACAGGCCAAGAGGACTAATAACCCCCAACTCTCCCCGCAAGGAAGCAAAACGAGAAGAATCAAGAGCCTTAGTGAAAATATCCGCAACCTGCTGCTTAGACTCTACAAAATGAAGCACAACATAACCCTTCTCTACATGGTCTCTAAGGAAATGATATTGAATATCAATGTGCTTGGTCCGTGAGTGTTGCACTGGGTTTTTGGCAATGTTAATGGCAAAAGTGTTGTCACAGAAAATAGGAACACTACCCAGAGATAACATATAGTCCCGCAGAGTAGACAAGATCCAGAGAACCTAAGAGCAACTACTGGCTGCAGCTACATACTCGGCCTCGGCAATGGACTGTGCAATAGAGGACTGTTTCCTAGATGACCAAGAGATAAGAGATGTGCCTAGAAAATGACAAGTGTCAGAAGTACTCTTCCTATCTACTCTACACCCCGCAAAATCAGCATCAGAAAAAGCTCGAATGGAAAAAGTAGAATCAGAAGAATACCAAAGTCCAAAGTCAAAAGTGTCCTGGAGTTACCTGAAGATGCGACGCACTACTTGACGATGAGAGACATGAGGGGAAGCCTGAAATCGAGTGCAGAAACGGTTTCCACGTAGAGACTGAAAAAGAGTATGGTAAGGAATACCTGCTCATTACAAAGCGTGAAGAAAGTGGAAAAATGTTATTCGAACGACTTGCTTCATTTGAGACTAGGCTTACTACACTAATATTAAGGCATCTGCAGCCTATACTGCCTTGAAAACCATATTTAAAAGCTCTAAACTTTTCTTTTCTGACATGATAGATTAGGCCACCCAGGTATTAGGATGATGAGAAACATAATTAATAATTCACAAGCACATAATATCGATGTAAAGAATTTCCCAAATAGGAAGATTTTGGGTGCCCCGCATGTGCCACTGGAAAATTAATTACTAGACCTTCTGCTTTGAAAGTACAAGGATGAAATCTCTACATTCCTGGAACGTATCCAGGGAGATATTTGTGGTCCTATACAGCCCCTATCAGGGCCATTAAGATATTTTATGGTGCTCATCGATGCTTCCTTGAAATGGTTGTATGTGTGTTTATTGTCTACGAGAAACCATGCTTTTGCAAAGCTAATCTCGTAAATAATTAAAAATAAAAATAATTTCCCTGGTCATCATGTGAAGTCCATCAGAATAGACAACGTCGAAGAATTTACTTCGAAGGTATTTGATGACTATTGCATGGCAATGGGAATTAAAGTTGAGCATTCTGTACCGCATGTCCATACCTAGAATAGACTAGCAGAGGCATTAATTAAAAGAATTAAATTTATTGCACGACCGCTTTTGCAGAATTGTAATTTACCAACTACATGTTGGGGACACGTAGCAACTCTCATCAACTTTAGACCATCGGCATATAACATCCATTCACCTATGCAACTAGCGCAAGGGTAAGGGTCAACACCAAAATTTCTCATATTCGTAAATTTGGGTGCAAGGTTTATGTACCTATACCCCCACTACAACGTACTACAATGGGCCCTCTCCGAAAGTCTGGTATATACGTTGGTTATGAGACAACATCCATAATCAGATATTTGGACCCTATGATTGGAGATTTGCATGTTGTCTGTTTCGCTGATAGCATATTTGATGAGGATAATTTTCCGTCATTAGGGGGAAATCAACCTCTTAATGAAAAATATCGGAAAATAACATGGCAAGCCATGGGGGTCCATGCACATGGCCCGCACACTAGTGAATCAAATAGAGAAGTCTAGAAAATCATTGATTTGCAATCATTAGCAAATAAACTACTTGACCACTTTAGTGATTTGAAGAGCGTGACCAAGTCATATGTGCCTGCACGCAATACAATGGAGAGGGTTGAACTACCGAAGAAAGTTGAAGGTATCCCTAATCCCGCCCAGAGGCCTCAGAATAAAAGGACAAGAACTCATGGTGAAAAGAAGATAAGAATGACTTAACACAACCGATCACTAAAGTTTCCCGAAACCAGAAGGGGAGCTAGTTGAGACCTGGCACCAGTATGGCACCTTTAGAAAAAGACATACCGGATTTGAACATTCTCACGATGGGATAAACCAGCAGGGATGTGTGCGCACACATCGGAGCTGAAAAACTAAAGGGATTTGCTCCCGTAATTGGAAGCAGCGGTGAGCAAGTAGAAGCATTAGAAAAATCGCCCCATGAAGAAATAGCTATAAACTAAGTGACCACGGGAGAGTCTATGAATAGTACAACAGCCAATGTTGACATTTATTTTGCAAAGAAAATTGCCACAATCATCGATCTTGATCTAGAGCCTATATCGCTCGCCGAATGTAAGAAAAGATCAGATGAGGAAGATTGGAAGAAGGCAATAGAAACTGAATTATTATCTCTGAATAAAAGAGAGGTATTTGGGCATGTAAGCCACACGCCTCCCCATGTGCATCCTGTAGGGCATAAGTAGATATTTGTTCGAAAGAGAAATGAAAATAATGAAGTTGTAATATATAAAGTAAGGCTCGTTGCACAAGGTTTCACTCAATGTCCAAGAGTTTGATTATGAAGAAACCTATTCCCCGGTCATGGGCGGTGTTACCTTTAGATATTTAATCTCAATGGTAGTGAACTTGAATTTAGAAATAAAATTGATGGATGTGGTAACTGCATACCTATATGGAAACTTAGATTCGGACATTTATATAAAGGTACCTGAAGGTATCCCTGTATCGAACCAAGACAGAGCAAATATGAATCTGTACCGTGTGAAACTTAGAAAATCACTGTACTGACTTAAGCGATCAGACAAGATGTGGTATAATCGCTTGAGCGACTTTCTATGTAAGAAAGGCTACACGAACAATAAGGATTCTCCTTATGTATTTATACGATGATCTCAGAATGGATTTTTGTATAATCTCATAATATCATCGGAACCATAGAAGATATTAAGAAAGCAAGCACTTACCTGGAGTCAGAGTTCAAAATGAAAGATTTTGGTAAAACCAAATATTGCCTAGGCTTGCAGCTTGAGCATGTTCCCGAAGGGATATTAGTGCATCAGTCAGCCTATACTCAAAAGGTGTTAGAAAGATACGGCTTTGAAAAGGCATACCTTTCGAAAGTGCCGATGGTTGGGAGATCTTTGCTGCTAGACAAGGATCCATACATACCTAAAAAAGAGGGGGAGGAAGTCCTGGGAACGGAATTCCCGTACTTAAATGCAATAGGAGCACTCATGTATTTAGCAAGCTGTACTAGACCGGACATTGAATTTGTCATAAACATATTAGCAAGGTACAGTGTAGAACCTACCAAAAGGCATTGCCAGGGAATAGAGGACATCTTCTGATACCTCCAAGGAAGCAAAGACTTTGATCTGTTCTATAGAAAGAACCAAGACCTGACTATAACTGGTTATGTAGATGTCGGGTACCTGTCGGACCCGCATACAGCCAAGTCACAAACAGGCTATGTATTCCTATATGGTTGAACTGCATTTTCATGGAAATCGTCTTAGCAAATCTTGTATCGACTTCGACGAACCACTCAGAAACCATAATACTGTACGAGGCCTCATGAGAATGTGATTGGCTTCGGCGGATGATTCACCATATCCATCAGTCGTGTGGATTGAATATTGTGCAAACTTCCACTATTATCTATGAAGATAATGCATCTTGTGTTGCACAAGTGCAAATGGGTTATGTGAAGAGTCATCTCACAAAGCATATCAACCCCAAGTTCTTCTATGCACATGAATTGCAAAAAATGGATGAAATCAAAGTACTGCATACTAAGTCATATGAAAATCTTGCATATTTATTCACTAAATCACTTCCAGCATCTAGCTTTGAAAGATGCATACGTGAAATTAGAATGATGAGACTTAGAGAAGTGCAGAGCTCAGGGGGGAATCTTCACGAACTCATTATTGAAACTTGATAACGAAGATCGAGTACCCAAAGAATAAATCCTAGAGGTTAAATGAAATAGGATGGTGTTGGTGTTTTAGAACCGAACTTACGTAAAGATTGTTTGATTCGGGGGTTCCCCTAGGCTCAAATCACGCAGAGAGAGGCGACACAGGTATTTTTATACAGATTCGGGCTTTCTCCCAGGGAGAATAACAACCCTACTCCTGTGTGTATGTATTGAGTATGTTGGATTACAATATCAAGAGAAAGACTAGAATGATGCGCCTTGTGCTCTTGATTCCCTCCTCCTGATCCTTCTGATGATTCTGCCTTTTATAGTACTCGGAGTGTGCTGCTGTTCTTTCAGTCCAAAGGGCGCCTTAATATTCCAGATTATGGAGCCGTTACTGGAGATTATTGTGGGAGTAGTAATGTTTCCACGTCACGAGGCAGTTATAACCATGACAGTGAGTTGATTCGTGCCATTATTCCAGAGAATAACAGCGTAATTTACTGCCCATATCTTCAAATATGGTGCGGAGGATTCCCTGATCGATTAGGCCCACATGTCTGTAAGCCACATCGACTAGAGACTGGTCGTAGAAGAGATTACGACCAGGTGGTGGTCGTAGAATAGCTTACGACCATAAACTGATCGTAGGAGAGCTTACGATCAAGATATAGTCGTAGAAAGACTTGCGACTATGGGGTAGTCGTAGAAGGACTTACGACTATGGGGTGGTCGTAGAAGAACTTACGACCTCCAGTTTCTCCCTTATGAATATTAAGGGGTATACTCTAGAACCATATGACGTCATTATTATCCATAATATGAATTACAGATAAATAATTAAATGAGAATTATTATATCCTTGTCATCTAGCCCCCCAGCTTCAAGTGAAAATAACTTACTTAAGAGAGGAGCAGTAGATGATCTTACGACCAGTAGATGGTCGTAGAGAGGTGGTCGAAGGAAAAACTCTTCGACTGGTGTTTCATTTGACAACAAAATTGACTTACTCAAGAAGATTGTAGAGTGACTTATGACTTACAAGGTGGTCGTAGGAGATCTTACGATCACATAGTGGTCGTGGTACTGTAGTTAGAAGCAAATTCTTTCCGACTGTTGTTACTTTTGACCAGAAGTAGACTTGGTCAAGAAGGTAATTTCGCTTGAGGTGTGAAGACAGGCTCAGTTTCTCGCGCAGACAAATTTAAGAATCTGAATCGACTCTCACAGATGTCGAACCCGGGAGCGAAGGATCGCGGATTCTCTGTGAATCATACACTAGTCCAGGAACAATTAGTGCACACAGTCAACAAAAGTGGGTAACATAACCATACAACGTCATTAATTGAAATACTTAAGGTTTGATACAAAAGGGGCATAGAGCCAAAGAGCAAAATACAGCGGAAGCAAAAGCAGTAGAATAGACCACACGATTCGCCATAGGCAATCGTTTGGAGGGCGTAGCCTAGTCGTCCAAGTTCTCATTATCCTCATAGTATTCTTCTCCTGATCAACAATTTATTTAAGCAAGGTGAGTATAAATTAATGTACTCTGCAAGTTACACTCAATGTAACAAAAATATAATACATGTAAGGATTCAACAAATGGAGGCTTATATGGCTCAATTTGCATAAAGCGATATTTTTCATTTAAATACTCATACTAAGTTCTAAAGCAGTTTACTTATAACTAAAATTCATTTTCTAAATCTCAAGTTTTATAGTCAGATAACATTCATCAAGAAGTGGTGAAGGATATCTTCCTATCACATGGCTAACCGCCTAATTCCTATTTGGATAGAGATCCAAAATCATTTAATAATGTTTTTGAAATCAAAACAAAAATCTAACTTAGAGTGGCTTTGCTTAGCATGCCCTTGACCGTGAATATGGCTATTCGAATAGTTTTACACTCTGCAGAGGTGGTACAACTTTACCCACAATAGATAATTGACTTATGGCTTGTATTTCCGCTGCAAACTCTATCTTTTGTTATGATATTTGGCCGATCGGTCCCTTTTATAAGCAATCTGAACTTATATGTCTTTTGTGTTGTAATCTATTAAGCTTTCGGTATTGTAATAATTGTGTATGGCGTTGATGTTGATTTTGTGGAGGTGTATGTGTACCGCTATTCTAGAAGGTACATAATACACCGAGAGTGGAAAATTTTAATTTGTGGTGCTATGACCAATTGAGAGGTTAAGCATTACAAGTTAAATCGTTCGGCGGCTCTCGACACGGCCCTGGCCACGTCGCTCGGGCTGCACCCACCCGATCCGACATGGTGTGCGTGGTGGAGGGCGCGCCACGTCGTCGGGGAGGCACGGCCGCCGATCGCTTTACCGCGTCGCGCACGCCGCCGATCCGACCTGGTGTCGCTTGGACGAAGCCACGCTACGTCGTTGAGAAGACGAAGCCCGTCTAATCGCGCACCGCAGTCACGACCGTCCGATTCCACCGGCCGCGTTTTGGTGGGAGCGTTCGGCCCACGGCAACCACGGAAATGGCCCGCGATGTCGAGGACGCGGGTGCTCTTCTATTGAGGTAGAGGTGGAGTCGGGCGAGCTATTCCGCGCCCACCGGCTTGGCCGGCGAGGCACGGCCAAGCACGGCCAGCATGCCACGTGGCGGTGGTAACCGGCACGACAGACGCCGGGCCGCCGAAAGACAAAGACGGCTGGCGCAAGCAAGACGGCGCGGCGTGTCGTGCTTTGGCCGGCCAAGACGGCAGGCACGCCCCACGCCGCCTCGGAGCTTCGCCAAGGAAAGCCGGAGAGTCAAAAGCCCACGACCACGTGGCGCCAGAGAGAGGTGTGAGCGCCATGAAGGCGTCGGCGCGAGGCCTCGAGGAGCCTCCCACGGCCGACACGCCTCCGCCGCACCTCACGCCACGACCAAGACGGCCGAGCCACGAGGCAAAGACGCAAAGAAGTAAGCCACGGCAGCGTCGAAACGCGGCAAGGTGCGCGGCCAAGGCCACGCCGGCCGGGTAGAGGCCTCCTCCGCCTCCTTCGCCGCCTCCACCTCGGCCTCACCGCCCTCGACCTCGCCACGATCGCCGCAGGGGATGGGGGGATGGGAGAAGCCAGAGGTAGAGGGGATAGGGGAGATCCACAGGGGAGGCAGCGTTGTGGGAGATGGACGATGGGGGTTGTTGGCCGGGAGGGGAGGCGCTTGGAGCCTCGGAGGGGGAGGCGATGAGGGAGGGAGGCGCTCGAAGTCGGTGGCCGCCAGTGCCAGGCCTAGAGGCGATGGGAAATGGGGCTGTGGAGGCAGATGAGGATTTTTGCTTTTGGGTTGGGGGAAGGAAGTGGCCAACAGGCCAAGTGGGGAACGGGAACCGATAGCCAAGCGCCCAAGCCGGCCGAGGAGAGAGAGAGAGAGAGAGAGAGAGAGAATCTAGCTGGGTGAGGACCGAGGCCCTTTACTTTTCTCTGGGTGAGTGACAGGTAAATTGAGAGAGACAGGCAGGACATGGGCTCTTTACTTTCTTTCAAATTGAGAGAGACAGGCAGAGAGACAACGGGCGAGTGACCGGGTGATTAGCAATGTTCGCAACGTACGGGTGATTAGCGAGTCGTGTCTTTTTCGAATCGCGAGAGACAACAGGCAACAAGCATAGAGAAGCAACGCAAGCCGTGACCGTGAGAGACATGATATGGCATAAATCCGATGTGACAAGCACAGTGCACAGAGAAGCAACGGCTCTCGGTTTTCTTCTCTCGGGTGTCTATAAAACGAAGCTCATTTCTCATTGATTCATCCATTCTCATCTCAGCTCGTTTCTTCATCATTCATTTACTCTCCTTATTTCTTCAATGACCATCCGCTCTCTCCATTTATTCACCATCCATCCATTATGTTTGCCAAGGAGCCTGAGCACCAAGGAGCTCCCGAGCGGTATGCTACCGAGGAGTCGAGCACGAAAAGGACAAAGAGGCAACTTAGTGTAAGCTCGCCGTCGCTCCCTAGTCCTCCTCCCGGCCCGACTCCCATTGATGCTCGCCATTCTCGCCAAGTATGGGAGACTATGGCATGGACAACCGTCATATGGATGATCGGAGGCTCGAGGAGTATCCGGCGGTCCGGAGCCAATGGGGACTCAGAGTTCTCCCAGCGTCCACGAGGCGGCAACATTGGCGGGTCGACGAAGGCTTAATTGTCGAAACACATGACCGGAGCCAGAAATCCATGACGCCAAACGGTAGATATCGCAACATGTAATTATTGCTGCTAAATTATCTGCTCAGATGCAATTGCAGGACAGGCACTTGAACCGCACTACAAGGCATGCTTATGCAAGATCGGGCGCAGAGTGAGGGAGGAGTACAAACGCAGCTAAACTTCGAGGCCGATGGCTCTGTAAGTACTTGGGTATACAACCCGCTTTCTGCCCGTGAGGAAATCACTAAATATATTATTGCGGAAGATCAACCAATTAGGATGGGTGAAAGCCGCGCGTTCGAAAAAATGATCCAACGTGGCTTTTGCCCACAGTACCAACATGTTAGTAGGAGAACTACTACATCTGATATTTTACAGCTGTATCATAAGGAACTAGCAGAGCTAAAAAATAGTTCCTATAAGTTCAGTTCTCTTTTGCTATAACTTCAGACATTTGGACATCATCACACCAGAGAAGTGCTTACTTTAGTGTTGTAGCACATTATTTAGACGACAATTACAAACTAAACAAGAGAGTCATAGGGTTTAAGCCAATTAACGAATCACACACGGGAGAGGCTATTGTCGAGCGTATACTATATGTACTTTATGATTTTAATATAGATAATAAGATTGCTTCTATCACTCTTGATAACGCATCAGCGAATATGACTGCTATGAACATCCTCACCCCAAGATTACAGACATATATTGGTGGCTATGTTCTCCACCAGAGATGCGTATGCCATATCTTGAACCTTGTTGTTCAAGACGGTATGGATATTTGAACAGTGTCCGCGTTGCCGTTCGTTACCTCACAAATACCCACAAGTGGCAGCCAGGTTCGTGGAGTACTGCACAGCCAATGGGAAGGAGCCAAGAAAATTCGGTCTTGACATGAAGGTGAGGTGGAACTCGACCTACATCATGTTAAAGAAGTTACAAGGGTACGAACATGTTATATCTGTTTTTGTCGATGCTAACTCTCAAAACAATGAATTGGTAGTTACCAATTCAGATTGGCAGATTGCTAGTCATTTTACGCTTTTACAACCTTTTTATAGAGCAACAAAAATGTTATCTGGTGTTTATTACCCTACCTCTTGCTTAGTTATAGAATATATTTGGTTAATTGCAGACAAGATTGACAAATCTAGGGAGGATCCCATTTTAGGTTATGTTGTTGCACTAATGGAGGAAAAGTTTATTAAATATTTTAGTTCTATTTCACATGTGTATTGCTTTGCTATTATTTTCGATCCTACGAAAAAGTTGCCAGGTTTACATATGGGTATGGAGGGAATAGGTGAATGCCTTGGTCTTGATTACTCGGAAGCTTTTGCACATGTCGAAGAGGAGCTTTTTCGTGTTTTCCGTATGTATCATGACAAGTTCAAGAAGAATATGAGATCGAGAGACCGCACAATGATACAACAAGGAAAGAAAAGCTTGATATCCCACTTGTGGAAGAAGCTAAAGGGCAAGTCCAGTTCTTCATCCTTTCAGTCTCAGGCAGCCCTGTCGGGACCCAAAATATGCAATTCTGGACTCTCTGTGTATAATGCACTAGTCCAAGATCACGCTAGTGCACACAGTGTCAACATAGGTGAATATCGATCCACAAAAACGATTAATAACATAAACAAGTAATTTGATAACAAATAAGGGTTTTGACCTTAAGGTCGAGTTTACATTTATTAAGCCATGCAGGGCTAGCAAGAAATAAAATAGCAGCGGAACGAAGAAAACTTCAGCGGAATCCCATCAATTCACCACAGGCAACTGACTGGGAGCAAGACCCTACGATCAAGCACCTTCGATGAACTCCTCCTCGAAAGCAGGCGAAGACTCCTCCTATTCTGTTGCATGTTTTACAACAAGCATGAGTACACACCGTACTCGCAAGTCATACCACAGAAATACAATTATAGATGCAGGCTTATTCCAAAGGAATGGTTTCTGTGGTTCTTTTGCAGAAATGCAGATTTTGCAATTTGAATACAAGTAATAGATTGAAAGCATAATTTAAAACAAATAGGCAATAATAATTTGACAGTTTTATTTCACAAAGACACATAGCCTAAGCAAGTTATTCACATAGCCATATGACTTAGGTCATACAGCTCCCTTCCCAAGGTTTTATGAAGATCTACCCCTCGTGTGAAATCACCGAGCATATCCATGACCGTGGACGCGGCTATTCGAATAGATTGCTTAACACTCTGCAGAGTTTGTACACTTTACCCACACGATACAACTAGTGTAGCTAGCACTAGCCGTAACAAAATAGTTCAGAAACTCCATCTTAACATTGACACTCCCAGTGTGCTTACAAACCGTCAGACAACCCCACATAGGAAGTCAGTCTAACACACACCGTTGGACAGGGACACGGCGAATCGCCTGTGATGTGACTACCTGGTAGCACACCTCCACCCATGCAACACAGCCTAACCTACTTCCTGAGTAATCAATGTCAAGACTCCATAACTTACTAAGTTAGGCCCGTCCCATACTAGGCATGTGGTTGTACGAGAGGCTCAGTTCAATAGCGCACAAAGTTAAGTCCTTAATTGACCAAGGCAAGACTTCCAAATAAACTACAAATCCCTATGCACACAGGTTATTAAGCCCACGCACATAGCTCTACCAAAATATCACACAGTCCACTTGCCTCCGTCTAAATCCTTTCCCACCCTGTTGGTTAAGTGCAACATATGCCATCAACGAGTAATAGCACATAGCGCACACAGTTTCTATCACATAGTTACATAGTCACTTAGTCAAATTTATATTTGCAACTACATGAGATGGTGACTCGTAGCATGGCTAAGCAAACTAATCGCATCTAACCAACCCACGTTGGTAAATACAATAGCACCAACTAAATTAACCAAACTAGGGTGACAAAATATTATGGCATACAATTAGACAAGGAGGTCATAACAAATTGGATATTAACTAATCCCAAAAGCATTAAAATAAATAATTAAAGTAAATGCAATAATTTAAATCAATATAACTTTTGAAAACCGGGTTCAATATGATCAAAGGTATAACTTGCCTTGGAAAAGGTCTTGGTATTGATCTTGGTCTTGAGATGCTCCTTCTTCTTCAAATCTTCTCGAAGTATCAACGTCTACTCGCAACGAAACAAACAAACAACCAAAATAAATAAAAACAGAGGCAAAACAAACTTCAAATAATTAAATAAAAATCTCAGATGGGTAGATCTTGAATTTAGATGAATTTAGAAATTTGAATGGGCTCAATCGGAGTTCGGATGCAAAAGATATGGGCTTTGGAAGTTGGAAATCTAAAGAAAACCCTAAAAACTGATTATTCCGAATTTCCGAATTATTTCTTAAAAGAAAATCGGATTATTACGCAACGATGACGTCAGCGCTCGGAATTAAAGAATTAAAGAAAATCGGCAGTGGGGCCCACATGTCGCTGATAGGCTCATGGTGAACCAAGCGCACCGAGCCGAGGTGGAGATTGATCTGACCCGCCTAGTCGTGGCGTGGCTTCCACGCGCGCGACACGGCGACGCAGAGGTCGACGCGAGATGACATGGCGGTGACGCAAGACGGCGGCGGTGGCGGCGCCGGATCCGATGGCTCGACGAACGGCGGCCAATCAACTGCGGCGGTGATACCGTGAGAGAGGGACGCGGGAACTCGCCGATGGACTCACGGTGCTCAAGGCCAATCTGAGGCGGCGGGCAAGGTAGAAGCGGCGGCGGGGCTTGCTTGCGGCAGCGCTAGAGAGTTCTCGACAAAACGGAGGTGACCTCGGGTTCCTCTTGCTCGTGTGATGTCGACGGTGCGGCGGCGAGGCTCCGGCGGCTTCGGGTGCGACGAAATCACTCATCGGAGCAAGCGGCTTCACCACCTTAGAACTTCGAATTCCGGCGGCGCTAGGGCTTGAGAGGGGCGGTGGTTGGAGGGTTTGGGGTGCAGGGGCGATGGCGATCCCGGGGCGCCCTTTATAGGGTCGAGGAGGCGCGGATATGGAAACGCCCAAATCGCGTCCGAGATGAACACGAAAACCAACCGAGGAAATCTTGGAGATAAGAGGCGAATTGAGATAAGATTTTAACGGAAAAGGTTGCGGAAGAGATAGAGATACGATTAGGCACGGTTTCTAGAAGAGAGACTGTTGGAAACTCCATTGCCAAAGCGAGCTTTAAGGAGCTCCAATGGCGACTCCGAGCCGGACTCCTGCGAGGAAGATGACCACGTCGGAGACGACGACTTGGCGGGCCCACCGGTCAGAGGGACAGGGCGAGGGCGCACGCGGGCGTTGATCCAACCGTCCGTCGCTGATCCAACGGCAGGGACGGGCGAAGGCTGGGACGCTGGTCGCGAGCGAAGGCTGGTCTGACAGATCGGGCCTAAGGATTGGCCCAGGAGGTTTTTCTGAGATTTTAATACTTTTTTCCTTTTTAGAAAATACCAGGAATTCAAATAAGCAATAGAAAATAGCAAATGAACTTGGAAAAATTCTAGAAAATTACAGAAAATATATCCAAGCTCAAGGAACCCAAATAAAATAGTTTTGACCATTGTTCATGTTGACTTTAATCATATTAAATCATTTTGATGTACAAAGTCCATATTAAGCTTTGGATTTAAATTCAAATAAAATCCAAATGGTGAATTTTATCCTACTAACTATTCAAAGGATTTTTAAAACTCAGAAAATTGGGATGTTACAAGTCCCCTTGTGGAATTCTGTCTCAGAGCTAAACCACTACCTGGAGCATGATTTTGCAAATATCGATCCTGATCTTTCTGGTGGAAAGATAGACTTGCTCGAGTGGTGGAAGAACAACAAGCAGATATTTCCTGTGCTATCACATTTCGCACGGGATGTTCTATTAGTGCCGGTGTCCAGTGTATCTTCAGAAGCAACGTTCAACATGGCAGTGAGAATAATTGAAGAAAGAAGATCATCCATCACGCCTAGGATGGTGGAGGCAATCACATGTGCCAAGGATTGGGAATTGGCTAAAGAGCGGCAACAGCATCAACTGGAGGATCTTGGGATCGTCTTGACGTCTGTTGACCTCGAACGTATGAACGATCTCGACATTGATGAGTAGTTAGTATGTACACATGTTATTACTGTACTCTTTTCCTTACTCGGGGAACCCCACTCTGGGGCGTAAGGTTTTTAACGAGGTAGTAACATTGTATCTGTAAAATATTAAGAAAATTTCAAATTTTCTCCGAAATATTTTTGTGCCCATGTTTTTACGCAATTAATTCAATTTTAACTAGGTTTTTAATGAGGCGGGCACGACCGCACGAGAGGAATGAAATGGTGGTCGCTGTCGCCATCGCCACATCCACCTCCACCGTCAATAGTTACTTAGGGCTGGGTTTGGGCTGGTACGGCACAACCCCGATACGACGGGCTTTAGGCCGTGCCTGGACCTGGCCGAATACGAGGTGGACCGGCACGGTGGAGTGACCGGACCGAGCCGGCATAGCACGACACGATCCGAAACACGGTGGGCCAGGACCGTACCGTGCCGGTACGGCTCAATTCCCAGCTCTAATTGGAGGTAATAGTGACAGAACGGGTGTCCGTCAAGGTGACCCTCTGTCCCGTATCCTTTTATTTTGTGTGCCGAAGGTTTTTTTTCTCCTTGTTGCATCACGCTGAAGAAACATGAATACTCACCAGTACCCAGCTCTGTCGCGGTGCTCCTAGTCCGATGCACTTAATTTTGCTGATGATTCACTAATCCTCATGCAAGCAAATGAGAGTAATGCACACCATCTTCAAAATATCATGGGTTTGTATAAGGAGTTCTCCGGGCAAATGATAAACAAAGAAAAATCGGCGGCTCTGTTCAGCAGGAATTCTTCAGATGCCACAAAGCAAGCTTGTATGGATATCTTGAATCTATCCTAGGCTAAGAATGATAAATATTTGGGTTTGCCCGTGTATTGGGAGATCAAAGGCGAATGCGTTCCAATATATAAAAGATAAGATTTGGAAAATAATACAAGAGTAGAAAGAGAAGATGTTGTCCAAAGCAGGCAATGAAAACCTTGTGAAAGCAGTGGCACAAGCTATTCCTACTTTTGCCATGTCTTTTTTTGACCTCACCAAGAGTTTTTGCGATGAATGGAGCGCCATTATTTGTCGTTGCTGGTGGAGCCAACGAGACAGAGAGCAGAAGATGCACTGGCTTTCTTGGGAAATGCTGGAAAAATCGAAGGGTGACGGCGGGCGACGTCCATTGGTTTCAACATGGCCATGTTAGCGAAACGGGGGTCGGTGGCTTGTGCAGGACCCCCGATTCGCTGTGTGGCGGGGTCTTGACTCTTGAGAGCTAAATATTTTCCGAGCGGCAATGTGTTGGAAGCAGTTCCGGTGGACGGCATGTCCTATAAATGGAGAAGCGTGTTGAAGGGAATTGATTTGTTGAAGAAAGGTCTTATATGGAGAGTGGGAGATGGCAACAAAATCGATATCTGGGATGATACTTGGGTTCCGAAAGGAATTACGAGGAGGCCGAGCACATACCGGGGACAATTTTGCTGCAAACGGTAGATGAGCTTATTGACCCAATCTCAAACCAATGGGATGCCCATCTGGTTCAGCAAACATTTAACGAGGATGATGCAACCATAATCCTCGCAATCCCACTGCGTGACAATATGGATGATTTTTTAGCATGGCACTTTGATCCGAAGGGGACATTCTCTGTTAAATCTGCATACCGCGTGTTTATCGATAATCAGGACTGAGATGCTGGAAAAGGTCAGGAGAGCACTGTTCCAAATCTGACAATAGGGACAACCTTTCACTGGAGAAAATTTGGTCAATGGATGTACCGAATAAAGTGAAACTGTTTGTCTGGAGACTTGCACATAACAGTCTACCATCACGCAGAAACATCGACAGAAGGGGGAATGAAATCGACACTAGATGCCCACTTTGTTGGAGGTATGATGAGGATGGTGGCCATACATTCCTGAAATGTAAGTTTTCGAGAACTTGATGGCATATTCTGCAACTAGACAATATCAGGGAACAATTACTCTTGCGATGGTGAGAGAAGGACTTTCTAGTTCACATTTGGACCTCCCGAATGAGTTAGAGGTAAAGGTGATTGCGTTGCTTCGGCTTATTTAGTCGGAACGTAATGTCGTGAACGCAGGAGATAATCCTGGACCCTGCTCGGAAATCTTCTCCTTAGTTCAACGCCATTCCTAGGAATTTTTAGATTATCCGAGACAGCCTGCTAAAGAGAAGGTAACTAAGCCAATCAAGTGGAAGCCAGCGTCAAGTGATTTTCTGAAAATCAACATAGATGGATCTTTCTCTGAGAGTACTCGATCAGGTGGATGGGGTTTTGTGATTAGAGACTCGTCCGGCCATGTTGTGGGAGCAGGGGCGGGAAACATCCTGGCTATCCACGAACCTTACATTCGGAAGCCGAGGGATGTCTCCAACCTTTATCTTTTGCTGCTGACGCTGGTATGGTGCGTATCGAGATTGAAACAAATACAATCAATCTGAAGGTGGCTCTGGAAAGTACAAACTCGGATTTCTCAAGACTTGGTGTCCCCGTTCTTAGACTCCAGGGTCCATCAGTACCGGTGGCGGAGCTAAGAATTTAATAATGGTAGTGCACATTTTAAAGATGAAAAAAATTTGTACGACACATAAGTAATATCATAAGTCCAACACAATTACACAAAAGAGTAATAATGGTAGTGCACATTTTAAGGATAAAAAAAATTTATACGACACATAAGTAATATCACAAGTCCAACACAATTACACAAAAGAGTTCAAAATTAGTTAATAATATAATACAAATAGTTCAAATAAAATCTTACATGAATAAAAGAGTTCTAAATAGCTAATGAAAATCACAATACCATACGGCGAGATCTCATTCCTTGAAAACACTTGATTATATCATCATCACTAACATTCGAGAAGATATCTCGCTCTATAAATGTGACTAAACAATAATTCAATACTCGATCACTCATACTATTTCTCAACTTGTTCTTCACAAGATTCATCGTAAAAATACTTTTTCAGCGCTCATCATTGCCACCGGTAGGAGCAATACCAATTTGAGAAGCAAGCACACCAATTTATAAATGTCATGCTTCCTTGTTTCAACAAGCTTAGTAAAAAGCTCACGGAAATTCTTTAGGCTCTTAAATCTATCATCGCTTTACATATCATCAATGAAGTTATCAAGTTGGAAAGAAAGTCTAATTAAACCCGTGCTTGAAAAATCATTAGGATAAAAGTTGGCAAGGCTAAGCACTTTATCCCTATCATAAGAAGCAAATGAGTTTATAGGATCTAAAGCGGATATGCAAACAAACAACTCCATATTAATCTTGTCATACCGATTGTCAAGCTCTTGGAGAACATTATCAATGATGCCAAGATACACTTTACTTCTAAAATGATCATCATTTGTTTGTTTTGGGTAAAAACATGATGATCTTCCATAAATAACATATCTACCATCTGGTTTAGGAACTTTGATACCATATTTAGTGCAAAATGATGTTATCTTTTCTTGAAGGAATTCTTTTCACCCATCACACCTCATTCGTTGCATTCTATCCTTAGCCAAATTCAATCCTTAAATTTAAATGTAAATGGACTATAGGAGTGAGTATGGGACTTCACCTGAGCTCCCACTCCTGCTTGTGTTGTCGGTTGTAACGCCCACCTGCCCGACCACGAATTAATCTGTAGGTTGCTCTCCTCGCCGCTCAGGTTGTCAGGCAGCATGCTTGGCGTGGCCTGTGTCGCTCGATGTCTGCTTGGTGCGTTCAGTGCGGTGCCTGGCGCCCTAGCTGCCTGCCTCTGTGAGCTGAAGGATTAGAAACTAGAGAGTTGAGGGTCGGCTAGAGCTGAAAGATAAGTCAAGGATGGGCTTGGCCTGGTTGGTTGGTGGGCTGAAAAAATGGATTGACTAGCTCAAGCAACAGATTTGATGAGTTTTTTTATTCTTATTCATATGTATTAGTCCATGCTATAATACTAATAATACCTAGATAAAAAAAAATAGTTTTTTTAAGAGTACCTGTGCACCAACGCCACGAGTGATCAGCATCCCCGTGCTAGTAATCTTGCAGCTCATGAATTGGCTAGGTTTGGCAGTAGTTTGGAACCGACATGTGTTATGATGTGGCCTGATTCAGTCCCTAGCGGTGTAATATTTTCTGTGGCTGGCGATTCCGCTGTGGCCTCGGTTTAAAAAAACAGACTAAAAGAAGCTAAAATAGCCTCTCCAATTTATTTCCCCCAAAACGTGTTGCGGTTTTTTAACTGTTGTTCACAAACCTGTTAGCAAGCAAAATTAGAGAAAAAAATTACTGTAGACGTCGTTTACCATGACATTTTATGCGAGTTCCACACATCTCAATTTCGGCGATTGGGTTGTCTAAGATTGTAACTCCTTCGTATCACAAGAACCCACTGATGATAGTATTCATTGTTGAAATGAGATCACCACATGACGATATACATTGAGGTGTACAACTGCATGATTATTGAAACAAATATTTACAAATGCAAGAGCATAAGAAATCACCTTTGTTTTTATATTGCAATCGACATCAATGCCAAGCGATGAGGCTTAACAAATTGAGATGAAAACCCTGTAACTGTAGGAAAAGGTCAATATCACCCCCCGTTATTTTGATGCTACATTTGTTAACCCCCGGACTACAAAACTAGGGTATCCTAGCCAGGGTTTTGGTAACCGGTTTGTTTTTTTTACCGGGTACCGATAGGACCGCTTTTCGGAAATTTTCAGTTTATTTTGGCCGAAAATTTCAAACCAAAATTTATTTTTTTCTAAAAAAAAAATCGACCGAAAATTGGTTGAAAATATTGGACATATATCAGCCGAAAAATCTTTGACAACAAAAATGCAAAGAAGCTTAATACAAATATTGGCCTTACTTCCTTTAGCTTTGAGATACAGGAAAAGCACAATATTTGTTTCACCTTTACTTCTCCATCCAGACACCGAAGCCAAATGGCTCTCCAAATATGTCATCAAACATTGCTGAAAATTGAGCATATACCTTTGTTCGGCAGTGGCTTACCATCCTATTGGCTCCTCTTTCAGATGGGTGCTGCCAAGAACTTGTGCCTGCGAACGAAAATAACAAGGACATCAAATTGAGCAGAGATGCAGTTGAATTAAAATTAGAGTAGGGTATTGTTCTGACCAAAGAATAAGCTACAACATAAAATAAAGCTCCAGAAATAAAAAAGAAAACGGTAAACACAAGCTTCAAAGTGATGGGCAAATAATGTCATTTGATACCATCAATTATGTAATAATCGAGGTCAATTACTCACCTGTAGCCGTACCACTGCCGTTGCCCGCCACTACGCCTCCACCGCTCTTCCCGCTGTTTCTTGGTGCTTGCCCCGAGCCTCTGACCGCCGATGAAGAGGAGCAAAGGATAGGAGGAGGAAGAGACAGAGAACCAACCAAATGAGCTGCCACTGAATGGGGAGGATGGAGTCAGCTGTGGCCTCGTGGGGCGTGCGTCGATCGCCGCCCTCACCGCCATCAGCACATTCTACCCCGAGCCCTTGACCGCCGACGAAGAGGTGCAGAGGATGGAGACGATCAAAGGAGGAACAGACAGTGAACCAACCAAATCGAGCCACCACTGAATGGAGAGGATGGAGTCGGTGCCTGTAACCTAGGGCAAGCACAAGAGGAGGCCAAATGGGCCTTTTTTTGGACTGGCCTCATTTTGAACTGGGCTGGTTTTTTTTAAACCCGGTTTAAAATTTAACCCGGGATACCGATAGAACCGATATCAGTGAAAATCAGCAGGTTTTCGGCTGGTTACCAGAACCCTGATCCTAACCCATGAGGTGCTTTTGGAGGTATTTCTGCTAGCGTGGACAATGACGTGGTGATTACTTCACAAATCAAATATATAAAATTCCTTACAAACAAGCACGGTGTGAGTTAGTTGGCAGCCTTACAAAAGTTTGATAAAACCTCCCACAAAAGAAACATACGCATCCATTATTATTTTCCCCCAAGGTACATATATATCCATTATGACAAGACAAGAGAGCAAATGCAACTACAGTAGAATTTCTTTGAAAACTATCTCATCCATGCCTTATAAAGGGAATTTTTTTTAATAACGTCCATCAAGTCCAACTATACACCACCTACTGATCTAGAGAAATTGATTATATACCCTCCGTACAGTTGTCAGTATAGGACGTACCATTATTTCCAGTATAATTGATTATTTATCCTTCTTCAGTTGAGATCCTGAATTATTTACCACTTTCGTAATTTTAATTATTTTCTCTTCTTTTCTCCCTTTTGACCCACCCGAAGAGTGCCAACTATATGGTATATAATCAAATTTCCCACTGGTTTATAGTAGATCAATAAGCAATGAATGAAAGTGTACGACTATGAGAGGAGAAATTGTTCAACTCCAAGCTCGAACTCTCCGATCCCAAGTCCTTCCAGAAGAAATGAAGAATGTAGCGTTTTCTTGCAAGGACTCCACCCACCTGAAAGTGACGCCGGCGCAGAGGAAGCCACCGAACCCCTCACCTCGCCACTCGGCTCCCGCGACAGCGACGGCCGGTCGCTTTAAATGACCTAAGCGTCCCCCTCGTCGCGCCCCTTCTTTTTCCCTTCCCTCCCCTGTCCTATCCCTCTCCGTCCTTATGACCTCTTCCTCCGCCCCAAACCCTAACCCCGTCCCCACCCTCACCCCCACCCCGACCCCGACCCCGAACCCCACCGCGAACGGCACCACCGCGGGCGCCAACGGGAGCGCGGCAGCCGCGGCGTCGCCCCCAAAGGAGCAGCAGCAGCAGGACGGGGCCGCGGGAGGAGCGGCGGCGGGGGTGGATGGGGGAGGAGGCGGCGCGGAGGCGGCAGAGGCGGGGGTAGAGGGCGAGGCGATGGAGGTGGATGGTGGCGCGGGAGGAGGAGGTGGAGTGGGGGATGTGGAGGGTGGTGGTGCGGGAGGAGCAGGGCAGCAGCCGTCGCCGGCGACCGTGTTCCGGATCCGGCTAAAGCAACCCCCGGCAAGCCTCCGGCACAAGATGCGCGTGCCCGAGCTGTGCAGGAACTTCAGGTGCGTCCGGTTGAGCCTCTTACGGCTTCTGTTTACTTTTGTTGTGCACTTGTGCTCGAGCAAAGACATGAGATTCTTTTGTGTTTTTTCGGGATAGCTGGGTGAACCTTTGTGCGATGAATTATAGGAAAACTGTGGGTTTACTGCTTTTTTAGTCTTCAAATTTTTTGGCGACGAGGGCAAGGAGTGAAAATGTTTTAGCTGTGCTAATCGCAGAGACATTTGGTAGTGCCTGAATTTGTGATTGCTTTGTTTCCTGTGGCCTTCGAAAGTGTTAGATTTTGGTTCTGGAACTGAAGCTTAAATACTGTTGTAGTTTGTAATGCCTTTTGCCGTTTTCCCCCTTTTGTATAACCAAGTATAGTGAGGTCAAACTTGATACTCTTCTAAGCCAGTTGGAAGATGCTAACAGTCATAAATCCATTAACAGAAGTCCACATTTGTATCTGATTGATCCATGAGCAGATCTCATGGAGCTGCCAGTTAGAAAATGCTCGTGTTTCTGAAACTGCTGCTGGTTTGTGCCAGTTGCTGATTACAGTTTTCTGCGACACTAAGGTGGAATTGATTGGTTTAAATATATGACTATTTTGGAGTGTGTCTTTTTCCTATTTGATCTCACAACCTTTAATTTGTTTTACCTAGCAATGTGGATTATGAAAATATGGCAGCTGCTGACAAACTTAAGTTCCATGCACACTTTTCTATTTTTATAACTGTTATAACCTGGTAGGACTAATGTGCCTAGTCCATTTTGCCCTGCAGTTAATTGGAAACTAATGATTTTTCTTGGTGGTTTTTCTTATTGCAGCGCAGTTGCTTGGTGTGGGAAGCTGAATGCAATTGCATGTGCATCTGAGACTTGTGCGCGAATTCCGAGGCCAGAATTTCATCCATCCTTTCTCTGAAAATTACTTTGCCCCTCGCTTAGTCTTGCATGAAAATATCATTTTCAAACGGAGTATCATTTGCAGTGGCAGAATCAGTTAGTTTTGATAGCCATTTTGCTTTAGAAGGGCTTCATAAGTTAATTAACCATTTTGCATAATTGCTTAGTTTCATTTGTAGGTTATGAAATTATCTTTGCTGCAAAATAACGTAATGTATATTTTCAGCTCTAATTCAAGTCCACCATTTTGGATTCCTATACACGTACTGAATCCAGAGAGACCAACGGAATGTTCTGTTTTCAATGTGAGAGCAGGTAAACGTCTATTTATCTGTTAGCCTAAGTATTCTTTAATATGGTTTACTTGCATCCCGTGCATTGCTACACAATACATACATCAATGTTCCAATCTCAGTTGCATTTGGATGTAATTATTTTTGCATGTGCAAATGACTGTCCGCGATCATACAAAGAGTGAGGTTAAAACTCAGTTTTGTTTATAGCAGTTTTGTACCTCCCATCATGGTTCACTGTAATTAATTGTCAATTGAACAGATTCTCCACGTGACTTTGTTCAGTTCATTGAATGGTCTCCTCGATCATGTCCTCGTGCATTATTAGTGGCAAATTTTCATGGGAGGATTACTATTTGGACACAGCCAACTAAGGTACGTAATTCGCTTGAGCAAATTCCAGATGGTGTCATCTTTTTTTGGGAGTTGTACTATTGATTTTTTTTGTTCGTTTGTAAAATATTCAGGATTCTCTGGTTAGCTTTCCTTGGTTTGTACATTTGATGTCATTTAATTTTCTGATACTAGTTTTTTCGTCTGACATGGTGAAGGGTCCTGTTAATCTTGTGTGTGATGCCAGTTCTTGGCAATGTGAACATGAATGGCGTCAAGATCTTTCTGTGGTGACCAAGTGGTTGTCAGGAATTTCTCCAGTATGTTGCTATTGTACATAAACATACATTCTGCTTGCTTTCTATTGATAATGTAGTGCTGTAGTGCCTTATAATTGACTGAACGGTTTATGTAGGCATCCTGTTTTCATGGTGTACTTGTAGGCTTATACACCTCATTTAACATTTCAGATTTTTTTATACCCTACGATGTCAATAGTTGTTGATTATACTCCCTCCAGTTCACAAAAACATGTTGTTCTGGACATCGACACGGTCTCCAAAATACAACTTTAACCACTAATTACTATTGTAATATATTTGTAAAACCCAACAAAATTATAATATTATGAAAGTATTTTTGAAGGTGAATCTACACATGATTTTCATGTATCTAATCTAAGTATTTAAAAAGATATTGATAGCTAAAGTTTTTAAAGTTTGACTGCATGTATTCCAAAACGACTTGTTTTTGTGAACTGGAGGGAGTATTAACTTAATAGGGGTACTAATTTTTTTTAATAGTTTGATAATGCAATGATCTGTGATTGTATTCATGGACATTTAATTTCAAATTAATTGCAATATTTGGTAAAAAAAAACCCAGCTTGCTGATGCTACACTTCATTGTTTATTTGAATTGGTATTCTTGTCTAATTTATTTTCTAATGATACTGCATCTTTTTTTACTACCTTTTTACAATATACAATGCATTTTTTATTGCAATAAAAAGAAATACCAAGCTATAGCTACTGCTGAATTTGTTGTTTTCCTTTACTCTGCAGTATAGATGGCTTCCTGCAAACTTTAGTACTTCTTCAAACTTAAAAACCTTTGAGGAAAAATTCCTTACCCAGCAGCCTCAAAGTTCAGGTTGGTGAGATAAATGTATTACTGAACAGATGATACTTTTGGGGGGAGATTCACTGCAAGCGTGTTTTCTTTATACTACTCTGACACAACCATTTTTACTGCAGCAGGATGGCCAAACATTCTATGCGTTTGTTCCGTCTTTTCGTCTGGTTCTGTTCAGCTTCATTGGTCACAGTGGCCTTCTCAAAACTCAGCACAGCCTAGATGGTTTTCTACCAGCAAAGGGCTTCTAGGAGCAGGGCCCAGCGGTATAATGGCTGCTGATGCTATTATTACCGAGTCTGGAGCTTTACATGTTGCTGGTGTTCCCCTTGTTAACCCGTCTACTGTAGTGGTTTGGGAGGTGATGCCAGGTCTGGGCAATGGTATTCAGGCAACTGCAAAGATAAACGCAACGAGTCCTCTTCCTCCATCTCTGAATCCCCCTTCCTGGCCTGGTTTTGCTCCACTAGCGGCTTACCTCTTTTCTTTGCAAGACTACCTTGTTTCTGAGGGTGCACAAACAAAAAAACAGATAGATAATGAGACCACTGAGGCTGCATCAATCCATTGTTGCCCGGTTTCCAATTTTTCAGCTTACGTTAGTCCTGAAGCTGCTGCTCAGTCAGCCACTACTACAACATGGGGATCTGGGGTTACTTCAGTTGCTTTTGATCCCACTCGAGGAGGATCAGTCATTACAGTTGTAATAGTTGAAGGTTCGTATACAACTCAATTTGGGAATGAATTAGTATGGAGTGATGTAATTGTCACATCTCACAGTGACTGTTGTAATTTGTTCTGAGACATGGCATGAACCTCGTTGTAATGGGGTTCTCCTGCCCTTTCTTAAAGGCTTCATGATTGTCCTACTTCTCCTGTGTGCATCTCCAAGGACCCCAACAACATAACACTAGAAGAGTTAATCTAAATTGTACATGTCCATAATCCACATAAAAAACGCCCTCAGGTCCTTATGCTTATACATGTGATAGGATTCTGAACAACATATTGTCTTCTAGCTGTTTGTGTTGTTCGTTGATGTATTGCTCATGTGGCTTGTGACATGGTAATAAAATTTCTCATTCAGTAACTGCTTTGTGTAGATTCTTCATATTATTCTCCTTTTCTTGTGTGTCCTAGTTGTTGCTATACTTTATTAGGTGAATTGGTTACTCTTAGCTAGTGTTTCATTTATTTTTCTGACAATCATTGAACCATTTCCTGCAGGGCAGTATATGTCTCCTTATGATCCTGACGAAGGACCTTCCATCACTGGATGGAGAGTCCAATGCTGGCAATCTTCGCTTCAACCTGTTGTTCTTCACCCAATATTTGGAAGCCCTACTAGCTTTGGTGGGCAGCCTCCTATGCAAACTGTTTGGTCCACTAGAGTTAACAAAAGCATTCCACCATCAGAGGACCTTAAAAATCCTCAAACATATGTTCCAATGCCAACAACTTCAGATGAACGAAGCTCTTCTGAGTGCAGTGTTGACAGGGCAAACAGACTTAGCTTTGACCCTTATGATCTTCCGAATGATATTAGACAACTGGCCCAAATAGTTTATTCTGCTCATGGTGGTGAGGTTGCTGTTGCCTTCCTGCGTGGAGGAGTGCACATTTTCTCGGGTCCAAATTTTGATCAGGTTGACAGCTATCATGTCAACGTTGGCTCAGCAATTGCTCCACCAGCCTTTTCCTCAAGCAGTTGTTGCTTGGCATCAGTATGGCACGACACACTCAAAGATCGAACCATACTAAAGATAATACGTGTGCTTCCTCCTGCAATTCTTAATGCTCAGACAAAGGTCAGCTCAGCTGTGTGGGAACGGGCAATAGCAGATAGGTATGCACCCAAGCTAATAGATGCTGATTTAAATGATTTATTTGTTTGTGACAATTGCAATATTTTTGGCAGATTTTGGTGGAGTCTATTGGCTGGTGTGGATTGGTGGGACGCTGTTGGTTGCACACAGAGTGCCGCTGAAGATGGTATCGGTAAGGATGTTTCTACATATGTTATTCATTTGTGTGTAGTTTGTCCGATTCAATCTGTTCCAGTTGTCTGTACAATTTGAAGGGAAGTGGATCCCCTGTTGCACTATAGAATTTCTGCAACTGGCATTTCGGCCTCTGCAAGTCTGTAATGGAGTTAATGGAGGCTAAATCAAATTTCTTTTGGATGTTTAGGCCTGACTAAAATTTGGCGTCTCTGATTTGAAAGAAGTCAACGGTTAGTGGGAGAAATATTTGATTGCCTTCATTTTTATATGAATGGCCTATAATGGGAGGAAGTTCATGTTTTGTCATATGCAGAAGATCCACTTCCATCTGAAATGGGCCAAATCGCTTGCAAGTAACAGCTTTGGGCTGTGCACTGTGCATCTGGCATATGCTGAATTGTGCTTTTGCTTCATTTCTACTGTCTAGATTCCTTAATGTGTTAAATTAATTTTGGGTGTGAGGCGCAGCAAAATTTTCTGAGCAAATAGAATGTCTATGTTTTAGTAAGTTTCACTAATTGTTGCATATGGTTGGTTAACTATTTCAACACCTGCTAGATTTATACTCATCAATAAGAAGCTAAATTTCTCGCTTTCTATTTCAGTCTCACTTAACAGTGTGATAGCTTTGCTGGATGCGGACTTTCATTGCCTTCCAACTATGCAACAGAGGCAGCAGCACTGTCCTGTAAGTGCTGTCGTTGCTTTTGGTACACTATGCACGGTTTGAAGCACTGGCCTTCAATTATTCATCATATGTTATCCACTTGCATCATTATGTAATATGTGTCTCACATTGTCTTCATGAGTTCTTGAGATAGTGCATTCATCGATTACCACAGTGGTCGTTCTACCAGTTAGTTGGATGAGGAACTCTATATGGCTAGACTAATGCTTGGTTCAATTTAATTGCGCTGCCTTGTCCCCTTTTCCCCTGGATATAATTTTTAATAGCCTTGTGACTTGTGAATGACTCACCTATTCACTATCACTGCTTTTGAGTTGAAAGTGAAAATTACGGCATAAAACACACCAGTTTTTTCCCCCTGTAAATATAGATTATATATATCCGGTTGATATTGCTCTGATAGTTTGATACCATAAATGGTTGCATAATTGAGTGGCTGGGTATTTCATTCATAATACATCCTTTTGTAGTTGGTAACTTAATATAAAGATGAACTTTTGAAATAATTTGATTTGCCTTTCGCTTCAATTTTTTATGTCTTTTTAAGCAATTACTTGCTTTTACTTATGGTTAGTCGATTTACGTCATGCAGAACCTCGATAGGATAAAGTGCAGGTTGCTGGAAGGAACAAATGCTCAAGATGTCAGAGCACTTGTGTTGGACATGCAAGCAAGATTACTTCTGGATATGCTAGGCAAGGGAATAGAGTTTGCCCTGATAAATCCATCAACTCTGCTACCTGAACCCTGGCAAGCTTCTAGTGAAATGTTGTCTAGCATTGAGCCTGACAAAATGATTGTTGACCCAGCTCTACATCCAAGCATCCAGGTCTTCTTTACTTCCTGTTCTTTCCAATTTACATTTCATTGTCATTGAGCTTAAATTCAACTAGCTATCATCCATTTTTTTGTGTTATGGACTTAATACTTGCAAGGCATTGGTACTTTCGGTTACTTTTGTTAGATTTTGGGAGAGAAAAGAAAAATAGGGGCTGAATTCTTGATTCTATTGCAAAAGCCCAAGGGGCTATATATAGTGTACAAGAAACCCTAGACTAGAAGCCCTAGACAATGACATAACTACCCCTAACACTTACATGACTATTTTTCTCTTCTCTCCCAAAATCTAACAACTTTGTATGTGCTAAATGACATTAAATGTCTTTCATCATAAGAATTGCTTTGCCTAGGTTAGGTGAAATCATGTTCAACTCATCAATTGCCTCTTATGATTTGACAATTGTCTTATTATCCATAATATTTTAACTCAGTATAAATTGTCTGCATAGGAGATTTTCATCTTATTATTTTGTGGACAAGCTTATTTTTTGAGCATCGAAATGCAGGGTTACGTTGACGCTGTTCTAGATTTAGCATCACATTTCATCACTCGCTTGCGGCGCTATGCAAGCTTCTGCCGAACTTTGGCTAGCCATGCTGTAGGAGCATCTTCTGGCTCAGGCAGTTCTAGGAATATGGTTACTAGTCCAACCAACAGTTCTCCATCACCATCAAGTAATCAAGGTTAATTTCCAATTCCCGCTATCTTGCTAAAGCTTGTGCATCTCTTTAGTTTGTGCAGAGCAAAAACACCTCAGATCTTATGTTTCTCCATTTCATGTAAAGTACTGAGGTGTTAGTCTATTTCCCATTTAGCAATGATGCTAGCATGTGATGTTCCTGCAATTTTCAGGTAATCAAGGTGGAGCATCGACGACAGGGAGCTCACAGATGCAAGAGTGGGTCCAAGGTGCCATTGCTAAGATCAGCAACAATGCGGATGGTGCTGCCAATACAGCACCAAATCCAATTAGTGGGAGGTCATCATTTATGCCCATCAGCATCAACACGGGAACTTTCCCTGGCACACCTGCTGTTAGACTTATTGGGGACTGCCATTTCCTTCATAGACTATGTCAGTTGTTGCTGTTTTGTTTGCTTTTTCGGAGAAGGCAATCACCAAGGTTACTCGCAAACGCACAAAAAAATGCTGATTCTACCATGCAGAAAGTACAGCACTTGATGAACGGTAAGACAGAGGACAATAGTTTGGCAGTAAGATCTGGTTTAGGTGCCGCCAAAGTGGAAGATGGTCCAGCTACACGCGGACAGTTGGTTCTTGGAGCGAAGGGTCTTGAAGAAAATCCAATGGGCAAATCCGTTAGAATAGGTTCTGGCAATGCTGGCCAAGGTTATACTTCAGATGAGGTAACTAACAAATAATCGACAAATATGAGTTTCTTTGGATAACCGGAGGTTTTGTTCAACAAAAACCTGCAACCTGTATTGTTTTAAGAGAAGCACTGACGTGTCAGTGACTAAATAATATTAGTGAGCTTGATCAGTCACAGATATTGGAGTGAGAGTGGACAATGTCAACATTTCAGTTTAACTCAGGCAGCAAAGTTAGATCACCTACCAAACAGGCTTAATTTTTTTTAATCTGAACATAATGACAATTATAACTTTATAGCAATATTTCTGCAACTGTATTTCAAGTTTTGAACGTAATTTTTTTTATTAGAGGTATTGTATAGTGTGATTATATCTGTATTTTGTCTGTAACGTGCGAGTAGCTAAATTGTTAATGATTTGATTAGACAATTTACCTAGTATAATCTTTTGTCCAGTATCAGTGATTTGCCTGACATGTTTCTTTTACAATTTCACTGGTTACTCGCCTTTCTGAAAAACTTTTTTTTTGTGTGCCACATCTAATATCTGCATAATTTGGTTCATTGTTGCAGGTGAAGGTCCTTTTTCTCATATTGGTTGACCTTTGTCGAAGGACATCGGGCTTGCAACATCCATTGCCTGCTTCTCAGGTTGGTTCCAGCAACATTATTATAAGGTTGCACTACATTGATGGCAATTACACTGTGCTTCCCGAGGTGGTGGAAGCGTCTCTTGGTCCCCATATGCAGGTACAATTCAAATTCCTCATGGAAGCTTTTATGTGTTGTAATTTTTTCCGTAAATTATTTTGAGTGTCCAACGTTCAATAGTATCAGATTGTAATAATGATCAATTGCCCCGGAGAAACAATGATTCTAGTATTCTACATGTTCTCAGCTACGTACCCAAGTTAATGATGGATTGACCCCCTAAAAAAGTATCATTACCATCCCCTTTAGGAGTTCTTTATTTCTGTCAGTCATGGTTATTAAGGCGGTAAGGCGAGGCGAGGCAAGTCACCCCCTTTACACCTTTTAAGCGGTAAGGCGCGAGGCGAGGTGACGCCTTATCCACGTCCTAAGGCGCTAAGGCAGCGAATAAAATGAGCATTTTAGCAGCACATGTATCTTGTTGTTGCTAATTCTTGAGCCCATGTAGCACCCATCCCCCCTTTCCAATTGCTCTTTTCCCATGTAGCATCCATCCCCCTTGCAAGTTTCAAGTTATAAATGTAATAGATACAAATTGTATTCTAATTAATTGAGTAAATACGGATTGAGTGACATGCCTTGTTGACAATCTCCTCTCCTCTCTTCTCCCAAGCAACAATGTACATGAATAATGAACAACATAAGTCCACAATAACAATTAAGTGAATCTAAGTCCGCAATAACAATTAAGTGAATCCGAGAATTAAATATGAGCAACATAACAAATTAACAAGCACAACATAAGCGACATAAGTCCGCACAAATAACATAGGTAATAAGTCCACAAGTTTATAGTAGTCTAATGGCATAATAGAGTCCACAACACAAAAGTAGCATGGTCCAACTCTCTCATCTCTCAATATCCATCGTCGAACTCATTGGGATTGCTAGTAAAATCTAAGTTTTCTCCACCATCTTCGGTAAATCGGTAGCATTGGGAGATTCGTCACAATCGCTCACATCCGCATCATCATGTGGATCTTCTTCTTCATCTTCTTCATTGCCCGAATCCAAGTCTTGCCCCTGCACATGTAAGCCATCTTCTTCAACCACTATTGTTGTAGATCTTGCACGCCTTTGGTAGGCTGTAGGCTCACCATGACTATACCTATTAACTTGCCTTGGAAGATTGCGATTTCGAAGCGAGCGTAATGCGCCAATGGCTTCATCAACATCATCCCATGTAAGGTCACACTCACGACCAAGGATCCAAATCCCGCCGAATCGGGTTTGCATTCAGACTGAGGGTGACCGGAGGGAAATACTGCGTGTTTTTAATTTTCGAATGAATTTCAATTTGATTTGAACGAATTTTACCGAATTTGACGAAGAATCCACGCAGAATCGGTCGATTCTGCCGATCTGGAGGAGGGGGCGGATTCTACCCTCCGGTTAGCTGATCCTTGCTCACGACCACCTTGAGGTGGTACAACTAATGAGTCAGTCCATTCATTGTCCCAATCAAAATCCTCAATGACCAAAGGGTCATAGTTTTTGCTATCTTTCTCGCCTCATTTGAAACCTTATTTTCATCATCTGGTTGTATGCAACAAAGACCAAATCATTCAATCTCTTGTGTAGTAACCGGTTCCTTTTCTTTGTATGGATCTACAAAAGCACAAATGGTAAGCATAGCAAATAAAATGAATAAATAACTTGCTGAAATTAATAAGCACATATAAGCTACAAATTGAGTAGATGAAAATAAACACAAAGATTTGTAGATGAAAATAAACACAAAGAAGCTACAACTTGACTCACAAATTTAAAAGTACTCCAATTTCACTCACAACCGGATGATGAAGCACAAAGACTAACAACACGCTTAGCAAACCTTTGTAGGTCAATGACTCGTCCACCATGTGAACGCCACCAATCAACTAGAATGGCGAATACACGCATATATTAGGAATTAGGAAGGAAATAAACATGCTGAAATTAACAACACTTACTAGGGCTCCTTGACTCTTAAGTTTTGGATTGCCAATTTGTTTGAAAAGACATCTCCTCGTTGGTCCTCATAATGCATGGCTTGTTCATCAATATTGTTCCGAATATTCTCATCTTGTACTATTCTTGCAAGCACATCATTGAAACAACTCCTTAGCTCCCCAACATAGGTATCATCTCCACTCTTTTGGATGGCAAAGAATTTCCCTGGGTTCAAATAGAGTGCAACCCCATACAATAGATGATCCATTTGTTTCATCCAACGTCGCTCAATAATGTTAATGATCTTCTTGAGCAAACGTTGCTTGTTTTGGGTGGAGAAGCTAAGCTTGGTCTTCTCCTTTGCATGAGCCATTAATGTTGCAACCTCTGGCATTGTGGGCTTCTCAACACCATCAACCACCCTGAGCACGATAAGAAGTGGGGCTGAAGCTCTAAGGCAATCTTCAATTGAATTCCAGAATTCCTTAGAGAGCATAATGTCTGTCACATGCATGCCAGCCTCCGTCTTTGACAATTTGATCCTAGTCCATGATTCACTCACAAATAGACACTTCAAAGCATCTTTGTGCTTGTGCATGCTCTTCAAAGTAAGGAAGGCTGTGGCAAACTGAGTGGC
This sequence comes from Phyllostachys edulis, assembly GCA_036346405.1. Taxonomy (NCBI): domain Eukaryota; kingdom Viridiplantae; phylum Streptophyta; class Magnoliopsida; order Poales; family Poaceae; genus Phyllostachys; species Phyllostachys edulis. Next base: position 13,961,568 of record CM070563.1, read on the forward strand.
TGCGGGTCTCACAAGATCCATCCCACCTGTCTTCTCCCTCATTGCACTAAGAAGCCTCCCATGCCTATAAATGAATTTGGTGACACGCCTAGCACGTGCAATAGGCTTCTTAAATTCTTTCAACTTCGCAATGTCTTCCAACATAAGGTTCAAACAATGTCCAGCACAAGGACTCCAAAACAGTGTAGGAATCCTCTCCATTAGAAGCTTGCCCGCTGCCTTGCAGTTAGCACCATTATCAGTGACAATTTGAACAACCTTGTCTTTTCCAATAACCTCAATTCTCTCCTCTAGCAAATTAGCTATCATAGTTAGACCTGGTAATGGGCTGAGCTCGTCCAGCCTAAAGTAGAACCATTGGATGGGCTAGCATCGGGCCACTTTGGTATGAGTTTTGTGGTTGAAAAGGGTAGGGTTAAATGGGTTGGCTAAAAATGGGCCGGGCCAGGATCGATTTCGGGTTGATAAAACAGACATACAAAGGGTTTGGCCCTCGGCGACCCACCAAAATCAATGAGGGCTCGCCTAATGTTGCACAATGTTCTCGCAAAGCACAACAGAAAGCGAGAAGGAGAGACGAGGCAAGACCGTGAGAGCAAGAAGAAGCTCACCGGAGGCGCCGATTCGACCGAGAGCGATGCCAACGGCACCTTACTGTTGACGAGGCGGAGGCAGAGCAATGGGGTGGTGTCGAGCGGCATCTGGGAATCGAAATAGACCCCCACGACAACGAGAGGTGACTGGAGGTCAACGACGAAGAAATCTCCGGCAACGACGCCTGCGTGGCCAAGCTCAGGGTGGACTACGAGAAGGTTGACGGTGAGGCGCTGTCGCCGGAGGACCAAACAAAGCTCGCCCAGGGCTACCTCGGCCTGCTCAAGAAGGTCAAGGCCTACCTCGTCGCTCCCCCTGTTGAATACGCCTAAGCCAAGGAAAAAATATCACAATAAACCAGAAATAAAATCATATAATTATTGTGTTAATTTGTAAACTGAACGGGCCACGTTGAGTCTGGAATTTCTATCTCACGGATGAGCAACGATATGTTCATACCAGTAACGTATAATGCAGACTAAATGCTATCCATGCCTCCATATATGTTCAGACATACCATGTGTCTCTTTCTTTCTCCATTTCTGGGATCAGAATACCAAAAGATCAATTGATTTTATCTGCAAGTAACAGATAACATGAACTTCTTCTCTGGGATTCTTTTCCATTGACAACCATTCTCAACAATTCCTAGGAACACTGAAAATTACATGTTTTCTTGATCACTCACTGGCAAATGGGTTCATCACCCAGGGTGATCTGGGGGAGATTCAGAATGTGCACTCTGATCTCCTAGTTGAACATCACATCCTGCTAAATTCTGATTGATTCCATCCTTTGTCCATCCAAGTGCTGCCAGAATTCACAGCTCACCAAAGTTGTTGGCGTCCACTCCACATGACAATGATCTTTCTGAAATTTCTAGCCCATGTCATAGATGAGTAACAATATTATGACAGTGCAGTAGTCAAGGATCAGTTCTTTCCAAACTTGACGTGTTTCTCCCGCTGGCTGCAAACTGAGGGACAAGCAGGAGTGTCATGCTACAAATCAAAGAGCTTCAAGGCTGGTTTTCTTGTCAGTGATTGCCGACAAGAAATTAGCGAAAGAATCTCAAGCTACGCAGAAGGGAGGGAGCAGATCAAAGGGTTGGAGTGGATTACGTGAAGTAAGATGTGTCGTTGAAGAAGTCTGGGAGCTCAAAATCCCCCAATCGCTTCATCTTCTTGATCCAATTCTCCTCCGTCTTGTCGACACTCGACATGCAGTACTCGTGGCCGCGGAAGGTGCGGACGGAGGCGGGGCGGTCGGGGAACCAGAGCTTGAGCGTGTCGTCCCAGGAGGCGGAGAGGAAGGCGTTGTGGCGACAGGTTCGATTGATCTGTGGACCTCCGCGTGTGCTTTCGCGGAGGCGACAGAGGTTCTGCGTGGGCGACAGTCTGGGCGTCGAAGAGGATGGATCCATCTGAAGGTGGCGGCGAAGTCGTGGGACTCGGACGGCGCAATCGAAGAACGGTTTGGAGGGGAAGGAGAAGAGAGAAGAAGGCGAGGCGGCCGCCCGGCCAAGGAGAGATCGAGGGCGAGGAGGTGGCCGTTGTTTAGCGAGGCCAAAGTCTTTGAGGCGGCTCTCGTGGAGCAATTTGAAGCGCGCGCAAGCTCGGCGCCGGGCAACTTGGGCTGGATGGATGGGATGGGTTGGAAATGGGTTGTACCCATATTGAGGAAATGGGGTTGGGTTGGGTTGGGTTAGAGTTGTATATGTGTTGGGTTGGGTTGGGTTTTAGAGGTGGAGTAGTGGGCTGGTTTGGGTTGGGTTGATGTGCTGTATTGAAGTGGGTTGGGGTGGATTTGGGTTGGATTTCAACCCATTAGCAGGCCTAATCATAGTTGCATCATGTTGTTCACTCGATGCATCAACGGACTCCAAGAAGTAAGTCCCCTCTGGGCTGTTGACAAGGAAGTTGATCAAGTGGCGCCCCCTCCTATCGGGCCATCCATTCGACATAAGTGTGCAACCATATTGCTTCACGCCCGCTCGTGCTCCTCCCTCAAAGTACTTGTCTCCTTGACGCACTCTCGAAGCAATGGTTCCCTCAGCTCATGGAAACTAGGAGGCTTATACCCGGAACCGTATTGTATACTGGCTTCACAAAGCAATCTCAAACTGCCTTGAGTTTGCGGGATTAAATGGTATGCTACACTCATAGAACCGCAAGGCCCATTGCTTATTCACATAATGTCTGTCATCCGTAGTCCTTATGCTGGCCTCCATGGTGCTTTGAAAAGACCTAGAACGTCTTTGATCTACAACATCTTCGGGTGTTCTTCGAAGCATACCAGCAACTGACTTTGTCTCTTTTGCCTTTGCCTTGACCTTGAATGAAAAGGCAGCATGCCTTCTTTTGGTGGTTGTCCCTGAACTTGGCTTCACAGTGGAGTCTTCGGACCCGATGCCATGTGTTACCACCTCCACATCTTGTCCTCCCCCTTCATCATCACCATCATCATCATCTAGGAAGATTGGCCTACTCTTGTTTTTTTTTCAAATAATCTCCTATCTCTTTCCTGATTTCTGTGGTAGTATTGGGACACATTACCACATCTGAATAGCCACCCGCAAGATGCTCCTAAAGCCTTTTAATCCCTCCTGTACTTGGGGTGTTACAAAGGATACACATCACCTTATCTCGGTTGCCAATTTCCGGCCAATAGCCATATTTCTATCCCGGATCATTAGACTTCGCCTTCCGTTTTGGATCGGTCTTTGGATCATACCCGGCCTCGGATGACGCAATACTTGCACTTGACATTTTTTTTTGCTTCTGCATTGGAGAGATCAGAGAAGTAATAATCGGTGCAAAGAAGAGTCAAAGACAAGAGTAACAATTAGCTCAACAAGATAAAGCGATGCTCCTCTGTTTGCCAGCCACTTCGCCATCTGTCGACGACGCCTGACGCGACCCGAGGAGGGGAGGCGGGAGGAGGAGGAGGAGGGAGGCCCGAGGAGGAGGAGGGGAGGGAGGCGGGCCGCCACGGAGTGGCGGAGGAGGCGGGGAGGAGGAGGGAGGAGGTGGAGGTGGAGGCCGGAGGAGGCGGGAGGAGGTGGAGGTGGAGACCGGGAGGGAGATGATGGAGGCATGGAGCAAACTTGGAGCGGAGAGGGCGACGCCGCGATGGGGATGGAGGTGGGACGGTGGTGCAGCAGATGGTCGCCGGTGCGCCGCTTCGGGGATGGTGGCACTGGCGCGCCACGGGGATGGAGGTGGCGCTAGGGTTTAGGGTGTTCGGCTTCATGCAGTCACACACGCGACAGGTTTCGCGTTTTTCCCCGCTTGCCCCCCTCAACCCATCTCTTTTATCTCCTCTCATGCATATGGCGGCCGCCTCGGAGCTTCCCGACGCCATATGCTGCCTAATTGACGCCATGGCGACGCCTTGTCCTTGAGGCGGACGCCTTAGGCCTTCCTGGCAAGGCGACGGTGAGGCGACACGCTGCCGACCGCCTTACCGTCTAAGGGTCGCTTAGGCGACGCCTTAATATCTATGCTGTCAGTAAGTAAGTAAGTATGTATGTATGTACCTGGTCAATTACTTATGATTTCCTTTAGTTCTTGATTTGTCATCAACCTTACTCTAGAATTTACCCATGACCCCCTTTAGGAGTTTCCATTTTCATCAGCATGTACCTCTTTGATTGAGTAGTTACCCTGTACGGCTTGCAACATGTGTCAGATGTACAGAGCTGTGTCCATGCCTGACTACTTGTTGGGCAGGCCATTTTCAGTGCTCCATTGCTGTGGAGGTTCCTTATTAATTTGTATATTCATTGTACTGTATATGCATCCATTTGATTCTCTAGTTATTGCAGAATATGCCTCGTCCACGAGGAGCTGATGCTGCTGGTCTTCTTCTTCGAGAATTAGAACTGCAACCTCCTGCTGAAGAATGGCATAGGCGCAACATGTTTGGTGGGCCCTGGTCAGAACCAGATGATCTTGGTCCATTGGATAATATGCCACAGCTAAAAATCAGCGGTTCTATCAACCCTCATTTATCTGACATGGAAGCAGATGGTGACAGCTCCTTTGGGATTCAAAGTCTCTGGCCAAGAAAGCGCCGGTTGTCTGAAAGGGATGCAGCATTTGGTCTGAAAACATCTGTAGGTCTTGGATCTTATCTAGGTGTTATGGGGTCTCGAAGAGATGTTATTACAGCTGTGTGGAAAACAGGTCTTGATGGTGAATGGTATAAGGTGAGTATGCTTAAGAGTTGCTTAACATTTTAGTCTCAATCCAGGATTATTTGACAAGATGTTATCCATATCCCGTCCGGTTTGCTTAACACAGGCTCTTCTCTTTTGCAGTGCATACGGTGTTTGCGGCAAACTTGTGCATTTGCGCAGCCTGGTGGGCCGAACCCAACGAATGAGCGTGAGGCATGGTGGATCAGCCGGTGGACCCATGCTTGCCCAATGTGTGGTGGGTCATGGGTGAAAGTTGTTTGAGTGCTGTCTTTGGCGACGCCTTCACCGTGCTGATTCTTCTCTGCTAATAGCTTTCTTGGCCAAATCTGTGTCAGCATCGTCGGTTCCCGCGTTGTTCAATTTTGTATCTAACGATAGATTGTTCAATTTTGTATCTAACGATAGATTGTTTTGTTTCAGGCCTCAGTGTCATGGTTTACCTGCAGATGTCATAGCAGATATACACACTTAGCTCTAACAGCTGTGTAAAAATATGCTAGTATTGGGAGTGAGCCTGAACAGTGTGTTGTGCGTTCGTTATGTACATAAATGTACTAATTTGTAGTGTTGGAAGGAAGCTGTTAGGTGCTTACTGCTGGAAATTGCTGGTGAAATTAAATAAATATATTCCTCCTTGAATGCTATGGTATGTTCGACGAAACGAAAGCTAATGTTGTCTGATACCCAGTTCCTCGACTTCATACTCCCTGGTCCTTCTAATTCACAAAAAAAGTTGTTTGGCTATCCACATCTTTTTAAATATTTAGATTAGATATATGAAATCATGTGTAGATTTGTCTTAGAAAAGATTTTTATAATATTATAATTTTATTAGGTTTTATAAATATATAATAATAATAATTAATTGCTAAAGTTATATTTTGGAGATCATACCAATGTTCAAAATAACTTGTTTTTATGAATATTTTTTTCGCAAAATGTTTTTTTAGAAATGGTGTTATGCTACATTCCTTTCTTTTGTTGATGTGGTGATTTTGGAGGGTAGATCTGTAATAAAGTATTTACACAAGAACTTTGGTACATCTCATTAGTGTTTACCATCGTTGCAGGAGACAGAGGTTTGCTGTAAAATTCGTACGGAAGCTCAGTGATGTTCCTGCTTTCCAAACATAAGGATGTGGTGGGAGGGAGGGTGCTCGTTTCCACTCACCCGGTGTGTACTAGAGTACACACGCGTTTTAGTGTGAAAGCGTTTGTGGATTTTTTATGTATATAGCAAGTTTTTAAGTTGTATTTGCAGAAATGACAAGTAAATTTACGTATTTGTAGAAATAGCGTCGTTGGTGCACGTTGACTGTTGGTGCATAGTGACCATGCACTAACAGCTCTCGGCCTGCCACGTGCCCTAGGTGGTTAGTGTTAGGGTTAATTAGGTTTAGAGTTTGGTAAGAATTTTAAAATATAGTAAATGAGTTTAAAAATTATGAATTTTTTTTGAAGTCTCCCGACACCGTGTACTTGCTTGTGTAAATTTGTCATTATTTTATTCGTTTAGAATTTGTATCGTTATTTCGTATAAGTGTCATGTTTGTACGAATTTGTAAATATAGAAAATGAGCTTCAAAAATTATGAATTTTATTTTGAAGGCTCCTCACGTAGTGGACTTGATTGTGTAATGTTTCGGCAATTTTATGTGTGTTCTGGTATTGTCTCAAAAATTTAGGATTTAGTTTTCGGAAATTAGGGTTTCATGATTTTATGTTATTTGGAATGTATGAAAAAAAACGCTGCATTGCAGCTCCATTCGAGATGTTGATATACAATATGGCGTAGGAGTACACACATAACAACCAAAATACACGTACAAAAATATAGCAAAACAAAATATGAATACAAATATACCCAAACATAATCGCATAACATGGGATATACCAAAGTCTAGATAAGTTTGTGCATGAATCAGGCTGAAGGAGGAGGGGTATTATCACATGTAACCCGATCAAATAGGATACTCTTTGTTTATTTATCGGTTTAATGTGGATGTTGTTCTTTAATACTGTATTGTACGGCAGGCTAGATAAGGTTCTGCATGAACTAACTGAGGGAAATACGTGGCATGCGGATCATATAACGATGTACCGTAACCTCTGACTCGTGTGCATTTCGAAGGCTACGGTACATCGTTATATGATCTGCACGCCACGTATTTCCCTCAGTTTGTCCATGCACAATCTTATGTAGCTTGTGGTACAATACAGATCATCCAGGGTAAACTGATAATTTGACAAAGAGTATCATATTTAACGATGTGTGCAACTAGTCTCTGCGGCACCATAGCGAGTGCCCCTTGTCTTGGGGTTGCTCATGGTGGCGACGATGTCGAAGTCATCCATGTCATGCGATTCCATGATATAAGTGGATCGTACAGTAAGCAACGTAACAAGGATGCAAATTGTATATAACCCACGTCTTTGATATGGAGTGTGCCCAGTCAGCCTGATACGCTACGACGTCGGTCGGTCTCGGTCAAAGGAGCCATCTCCTTTCCCTTCCCCTTGTCGCGGGACTCTCCACATTATTAAATCATGTGATGGAGAGCCCATGATGTGCTATGGCGCCGCAGAGACTAGTTGCTATAGGACGCTCTTTTTTTTAAAAAAAAATTATCAGTTTTTCTGTGGATGATATTATTCAATATTGTATTGTACCACAGGCTAGATAACATTACGCATGAACCAATTGAGGAAAATGTGTGGCATGCGGATCATATAACGATGTACCGTAACCTCTGGCTCATGTGCGTATCCTATTAAACCGATAAAAAAACAAAGAGGATCCTATTTGATTAGGTTACATGTGATAATATCCCTCCTCCTCCATCCCGGTTCATGCACAAGCTTATCTAGACTTTGGTATATCCCGTGTTATGCGATTATGTTTGGGTATATTTGTATTCATATTTTGTTTTGCAATATCTGTACACGTATTTTGGTTGTTATGTGTGTACTCTTGCGCCATATTGTATATCAACATCTCAAATGGAGCCGCAATGCAGCGTTTTTTTTTTCCATACATTCCAAGTCACATGAAATCATGAAACCCTAATTTCTGAAACCTAGAATCGAAATTTTCGCGACCTAAATCCTAAATTTTTGAGACAAAGCCAGAGCACACATAAAATTGCCGAAACATTACACAATCAAGTCCACTACGTGAGGAGCCTTCAAAATAAAATTCATAATTTTTGGAGCTCATTTTCTATATTTACAAATTCGTACAAACAAGACACTTATACGAAATAGCGATACAAATTCTGAACGAATAAAATAATGGCAAATTTACACAAGCAAGTACACGGTGTCAGGAGGCTCCAAAAAAATTTCATATTTTTTTGAACTCATTTACTATATTTTAAAATTTTTACAAACCCCTAACACTAACACTAACCACCTAGGACATGTGGCGGGCCGAGGGCTGTTGGTGCATGGCCACCATGCACCAACGGCGCCACGTGGCGGCAGGAAAGGCGTTTCCAACAACGATATTTTTGCAAATACGTAAATTCAGTGGTCATTTTTGCAAATACGACTTGAAAACTTGCTGTTTGCGCCAAAAATTCAGTGTTTGTCCACCCCATGTGGTCGTAGACTTGTAAAATTCTTTGCATGCAGTGGAGGCACACGTGTGTGCGGAGGCTACAGTTCATACAATGGATTGTGATGATACAGTCAGCTATAGGATTGCAGACAACACACAATCTTTTAATACTTTTCTTGATTCTGATGCTACAGTCGGCTACAAGATTGTAGAGAACACATTTCTCTCTTTTCATTCTCTTTTATCCACATCAGTTTTAATTTTACGTGGCAGAAGTTATAAACAACTGATATAAGAATTTTTTATATTAATGAATCCTTTTTTAATTTTATTTTAAAGTTAACCACCGGCGCACTTTATTTCCAATTCTAACCCCTTTGATCACGCCACGGGTGGTGACGTGACAAAACAACGCTGTCACATCAGCCCGTATCTGGGGTAAGCTTTTGTCACGCCACCACTCGTGGCGTGACAGTGTTGTTTGGTCACGCCAAGACCAGTGGCGTGACCAAAAATGCTATTTTGAGGACTTATCCCGTGGCGTGACAGTATTGTTTTGTCACGCCACGAGTGGTGGCGTGACCAAAAAGATCAGATTTGAAAATAAAGTACGCCGATGGTTAACTTTAAAAGAAAAACTAAAAAAAGTTTAAATAATAAAAAAAGTTCTGCTTATATAACCCCATTTTACATGGTCTAACGCGAGTTTTGAAAGTCACAACAAAATTATTAAATCCTAATGCGCTCATGAAATATACGAATTTAACGTCGATTCTTCTTTGTAAGTTGTGGGCCCTTCTAACTAAACTAGTCTCGACTGCCGCGAGACCGCGACTCTAAAAACGAAATCACATCCAGATCTCTCCCGTCTCCGGCGATGTCGTCGCCCTACACCGGCGCGCAACCGCCGTCCCCGGCGGCGCACCAGCCGCCGGCGCAGCAGAACCACTCGCTGGCGTTCCGCGTGATGCGGCTGTCCCGCCCCTCCCTCCAGCCCGACCCGGCCGCGCTCCTCCGGTTCGACCCCCGCGACGTCTTCCTCCCGGAGGATGCCCTCACCTCCCCCGACCCCTCCGCCGCCGCCGAATTCCTCCACCACCTCCTCCACCCGCCCGACTCCGCCGCCACCACCGTCCCCGGCGATTTCACCTTCCGCGACCGCTTCCTCCTCCGCGACCCCGCTGACGCCCTCGCGCTCCCCGGCCTCCTCGTCCTCCCCCAGTCCTTCGGGTTCGCTTCTACCTATCAATTCTACAATGTTCTATGCAGCTCTAGGTGTAGGCGTGTAGCGAGCGCTTGTGTTGATGTGCTTGTGCGCGCGTGTGTGGCTAGGGCGATCTATTTGGGGGAGACCTTCTGCAGCTACATCAGCATCAACAACAGCTCCAGCTTCGAGGCCAGGGAGGTCATCATTAAGGTATTTGATTAACTTGCATCCGCTTTTCATCTCACGAATTTAGAAACATCGTTTGAAATTTTGTGTAATTTCTGGAGAATTGGATTGATCGGGTCGAGTTTGTGTCAGTGATAATTCTCAGTTCAGTTAGTCAAAGTGGGAATAAATTTCCGGCCAGTAACCGCCGGTTACCAGCCGGGCGTCGGGATCCAAAATCCCTGCCGGGTTTTCCGGGTTTTGCAAATCTAAATTTCGAATTTCGAATTTCGGCTGGTTTTTAAGCAAATTCAACTGAATTTCATCTGAAAAAACCTGGTTTGACCGGTAACCGGACCGATAACCGGCTACCGGTCTTGGCCAGCCAGCGGGAGGTTCCCCGGTACCGGTTACGTGATCCTGAGTCAAACTGCTAGTTTGATGCACTTTTTCCAGTGTTAGCCTTAGTTCTTATCGCTGTGGTCATGAACTAAGGTTAAGTTCGATTAGTGGATTGGCTCGCTGCTGTCATGAACTAAGGCTAACTTCAGTTACTGGATTGGTTAGTTGTTCTTTGTATGTTATATGGTTAGACCCAGGGATTGAAAGCCCGGCGGTTACCGGCCGATAACCGCTTACCGGAGGGTGGCCAGGATCCGGGATCCCGGCGGTTTTTTCAAATCCAAATGCAAAATTTCAGATTTTTGAATGGTTTTTAATCAAATTTGAACAAAATTTTATCCGGAAAACAAATGATTTGATCAGTAACCGGCCGGTTACCGGTACCGGAGGGGGGCCGGGAAAATTGTATCATCCGGTTATCTAAACCCTGGTTAGACCAATATGATGTGTTTAAATGATCAAGTCAAATTAGAACTAGGTGTTGTTAACACATGTAAGAAAATGTGCAAGCTTTTCCTCTAAAAAAAATTATGCAAGCTTTTCCCCTAAAAAAAATTATGCAAGCTGATAGTTTGGTTAGCTTTGGACGTGCATGGTTGGCCTTAGTTCTCTTGGTGGCTCTTATTATGCATTGAGGCTGGTTCTGTTGATAGATTAGCAGGTTTCCCTAGGTTAAAAATTGGTGGTACTTAAGGATTCCCCTTCTGGTGACATGCATTGAGGCCTTACCTTAGCTCTCTTTTTTTATGAAGTCTTTGTTTCTTCTTATTCTGTCATAAATTTTGACTAGAGCTTCACTAACATTAGGCGGAAATACAAACTGAGAGACAGAGGATACTTCTTATGGATACATCAAAGTCCCCTGTTGAGTCGATTAGATCAGGGGGTAGATATGATTTCATCGTGGAGCATGATGTCAAAGAATTGGGAGCACATACGTATGCGCCTTTTCCTGTCAATTTTACTTACATATTGATTTTTTTCAGATAGCAATCCTTATTGTTGATTTGCTCATGTGGTGATTGAATCCAGGCTTGTCTGTACTGCCCTATATAATGACGGTGATGCTGAGCGTAAATATCTTCCTCAGTTCTTCAAGTTCTCTGTTTCAAATCCATTGTCTGTTAGAACAAAGGTACTTAGTTCTCCTCCCATATTTATATATATATCCGATCGATCTGTCACAATCTTCTAGAACAAAGGTCATAGCAGATTCAGCTTATGGAGTAAGTCATATCAATAATTTGAGTTCACCTTTTCTTTTTCCAGGTTCGCACCATCAAGGTAGGTTACCTCTTGTTTCGCAAGTGCAAACAATAACTGTAAGTCCTTAGATTAAATGTAGGTGTCTTCTTTAGAAATCTTGAAATGTGTATATTGTTGAAGATCATTACACATTTGCAATTAGATGATTAGTTTCCTTATTTAATCTTGATCTCTCTGCTTTCATTGTAGCAATATACCATCCGCCTTTTCTTTCCATATTCGCTCTTATTTTTCTTTGCTTATTGTTGCCATCTCACACTATCTGCCCTGAATCATCAATAATCTGCTTTTGGTTCTGGCACATACTTATCACCGACTTGAATTTCTTAAAAATAGAGAAACCTGTTTATTTCTAATCTATTTTAGTAAGCTCTTACCATCAAGAGGTGGGACTTATTCCCTTTAAAAATGTAAGCATGTACTGTTTGTTGTTTATTCCCTTGTTGTCCACTTATTAATTCACCATGGCAGTCTTGAACTCTATATAGCTCGTCCTTGTTGACAGGACACTACATATCTGGAAGCCTGCATAGAGAATCATACAAAATCTAATCTTTACATGGATCAAGTTGATTTTGAACCTGCCCAACAATGGAGAGCTACAAGATTGGAAGCTGATGAACATCCCTCAGTGGTGAAGTCTACAATAGGGTAATTCGAGCACTAAAAACAAGCTCTATTTAGAAAACAAAACATAATGTGACCGTGCAAATGTGTTGATTCTATCACGTTAATGAAATGAATGGCGAGCTAATCTGAGTTTTATATTTTCATATAGGGACCTCTGCAAACAACCGATTCTCATCAGAGCTGGGGGAGGAATATACAATTACCTATATCAGCTCAGACCATCTTCCGATGAGTCTGGTCAAACCAAGGCAGAGGGAAGCACTATACTTGGTAAATTTCAGATTACATGGCGCACAAATCTTGGTGAACCAGGCCGTTTGCAAACTCAAAACATCCATAGCACTGTCAGTAAAGTTCCTGACCTCTGGTTTAAACTATTCTATGTTACGTGTTGAGCTTTGCACCTGTTAGTTACAGTGATATTGAGTCTATTTTCCTATTAAAATTGCAAATAATTATTATTGTTGAGCTGCTCTGTATGTAATCGTTAGCTATATTATTGACAACCCTTTCTTTTTGGCAGCCCACCACAAGCAAAGATGTTGATCTTCGTGCTGTGAAAGTTCCTCCTGTCATATTTCTGGAAAGACCATTTATGGTAGGTGTTTCTTGATTGACATTTCGTCTAAAGTTGTGCATCCTAAACTACTGTGGCTCGAATATTCAGCTAATGCAGTTATTTCATGCATGATGGACGTTGTAAATCTTAATGTCAGCTTATCTTCCACCTAGAATAACACATTCACCTTGCCATACGGTTGGACTGTCTTTTTGTTGAAATCCTATTTGCCTAGATGACATCATGACAACCCACTCTTATCCGTTTCTCAAGTCTTTCCTTAGTAAAAGCCTTAAGTTTGAGAACTTGTGCTTCTCACGGCGTGCCTTGGCCAAGATCGAGTCAGGTCTTTGGCGAGAGCGCCGTGGCTGTGTCTCTGGTAGGCGCCGTGTTTGGTAGTCGAAGAAAGCAGGCGAAAGAGAGAGATGGCACCGGGATAGAGAAGAAGCAGCAGGTTGAGTCGGAGAACAGAGGAAGGAAGATTTGATAACTTGCGTGCTTGATTTCATTAACTGATTCGGCCCGCCTTTTATTCCCAGGAAAACAGCCCCTAACAATAGTATCTATCTCAAACTCTTCATCCCTAATACAAATCAAACTCTTATCTCCTAATAAAGACTAACTCTTATTTCCTAAAACAAACTTTCCTTCTAATGAAATTCTATGAAACCGAGTAGGACTCTACGCTTGTGATGGGACGTTTCTGTGAGGCCGGTGGCGACGCTGATACGGAATACCGTACATGACATCTCTCCCTCCCTTGGGAAATAGCTCGTCCTCGAGCTGGAAATGAGGAAATTGGCACTTGAAGTCGTTGGCTGCAACCCACAATGTCTCGGTGTCGGAGAGATCGTTCCACTGAACTAGTAATTCCCAAATGCTGTGGGCCAGACGAGAGGGCACCACCTTCCTTGGCGTGGGTGTGATACGGCCATGATGTAACGCCCGTAAGGGCAGTGTGCTGTCCGGTGGTGCTCCATGGTATGGCATGAGTAGACCCATGTGAAAGACGTCATGGATCCGAGCACGTGTGGGCAGCTCCAATTTGTATGCCACGGCACCAATTCGAGCCAGAACCTTGTAAGTCCCGTAGAAGTGAGGCGCCAGCTTCCGAGGGACTTTGAGTGCCCACTGTGGCCACCGAACGGTGCTGGAGACGAAGCCAAACCCATTGGCCAATTTCGAATTGCACCTGCCGATGTTTTGTGTTGTAATGCTGCTTATAGTACTGCTGGGCTAAAAGAAGACGGCCGCGAACATCGGCTAGTAGCTGATCACGGTCCGCAAGGAGTTGGTCTACGGCGGCCACACAGGTGGTGCTGTCGTACGACCGAAATGACAGAGGGTCGCGGCCGTATACCACCTTGAAAGGTGTTTCGCGTAGAGAGGATCGAAGGGCGTGTTATAAAGATTTCGGCCCATAAGAAGCCAGTATCCATCGACGAGGCGGTTGTTGGATGAGACAACGCAAATACATAGCAATGATCTTATTCACCGCTCCGGTCTGGCCGTCTGATTTTGGGTGAAAAGCAGAGCTAAGATTGAGCTTGACGCTTGCCAAATGAAAAAGCTCCGTCCTAAAATGACTGGTGAAGGTTGGATCTCGGTCGCTGACGATAGAGCAAGGAAAACTATGGAGTCGGACCACCTCATCAAAAAATACGTGAGCCATGGACTATGCTGTGTACGGGTGGGATAACGACTCAAAGTGTGCGTACTTGGAGAAACGGTCGACGATGGTGAGTATAACTGACTTCCCGTTGACACGGGGAAGGCCTTCGATGAAATCCATGGAGATATCGTCCCAGATGCGTGAGGGCACCTCCAAGTGTTGAGGTAAGTCGGCCAACTGTAGTTGCTCCACTTTGTTCCGTTGGCAGACGACACAGTTGCGGACAAAGTCCTGTACGGCCCGTTTCATACGTGGTGTGTAGAAGTCCGCCCTGAAGCGAGCAAGTGTCTTTTGGACGCCCTCGTGACCGGCCTAATGCACGATCGCCAAGATGGAGTCGAGCCATGGTGACGACGGCGGAAGATAGACCTTGTGGTCGTACAGCACGAGTCCATCGACCACGCTCCATGGCTCGGAAAGCTGCCCGACCTGAATTTGTGTTCGGGTAGTAGCCAATTCAAAGGACCCGACAGCCTCCGTGCGAAGATCCTCGAAGATGTTGAAGGTGGGGTTGGACGGTGCGTGTAGAGATGTGGTCTCAATGTCGCAACGTGATAAGGCGCCGACCACAACGTTCTACTTAGGGATGGTAATCGGGCGTGGTGGGTACGGGTAGTGCTCACCCATACCCATGCCCGCGACCCCAATCCCCCCCCCTCGGCATGCCCGCGAAGGATGACAGGCGAAGAATCTCGCACATTTCCGTCGCCCGCGGGTACCCATCGTCATGAGCATGCGGTTTACGTGAACAATGCACCGTCCCACAGTACCCGTCGCCATGAGCATGCCCATTTACGCGAACAATGCACACATTAAGTTCATCATAATTCACACATCAACAGTGCATCACACATTCAAGAACTAATCAAGTTCATCACAATTCACACATTAAGTTCGACAAAACAACTAATTAAGTTCAACAAATAAAATGGAAATACAAACTGACATAGTTCCTCACACATAAACAAATTAAGTTTGCAACAAGAGTAGGGCATATGAAAATGGTTCAATTTCAACAGTTCAACAAATAGATGAAAAACATGTCCATAAACTGGTTTGCTAATCAGAGTCGACGATCGAGATTGAACATCAATCTTTAAGCTCCTCTTCAATGTCTTCAAGGCATGTCCATAAACCCTCAACTCCTTCTTCGCCTGAAAAGTAAACATTGCATTATATCACTAGCTTCCAATCACATAGAAAATCTGAAATATTTACATCACTAGTTGCATACCTTTAAGGTCATTCTGCAATGTGCAGCTCTAGAGTGGTTGGAAAAGGAACCAAGTGTGACTATCAAGACTACACGAGCAAGCATGTGTATAGTATATAATGTTCTTGACAAACATTATGTACATTTTACTTATATTTCCGCAAGGTCCAATAACTCAAAAATATATACTTGGATAAATTTTGATCTAGAGCCTTGTTGTTTTAACATTTATGCAACTAATGTACTCCAACACCACAGAAAATTGAATCAGTACAAGCCCTTCTCTTCTTTTCTGATTCATTCATCGAACAATCCATGATCTTGTATTGCACAGGACAACAGAATTCTTGCCGACCGATTCACAAAACTTTTTGGGATAGGATCTGATCTCTGCATTATTAGCTGCGATCAAGAACTGCCCTCCTTGACCATAGTAGCTTTCTTTCTGAGAAAGTGCACGCATAGTTGAAATCGAGAAAACTCACCGAGGAACTTCACCGAGAGGAGGGGTGGCGGGCGGGAGGAGGACAGTCGGGCCGGCGTTGAGGAGGCGACCGGGCAGGAGGAGGGGCGACGGCCGGGAGGAGGACGGGGGCAGATCTAGATCTAGAGGTGGCGGCCGGGTGTGAGGAGGCGACGATCGGCGTGAGTGGAGCGGCAGTGGGGTGGCACCCACGGAGAAGACGTGGGCGTCCACCGGCAAGGAGGAGGATGAGGATTGAGGCAGATCTAGATTTGGTGGCTTCGGCAGTTCGGCGCTTCACGTGTTGGGGCAAGGATCGGGAACGACGGGGAGTGACTGAGTTAGCCCTAGCACTCACTTGACTATTGACTAGTGTTGATCATTGCCCACCGCCGGGTGTATGTTAATGTAAACGGTGAAAGCGAACCTGGTGGAGCTTACCCATGCCGTGCGATTTACTCGACGGCAGAGAGTTTCCCCCATTTTTATGCCCGTGGGCAAAGAAAATAGCACATGCCCAGCTCCATTACAATATTTACCCACGGACACGCTGGTAATCGGGCACAATTGCCATCCCTAGTTCTGCTTGCCTGGTTTATAATCCGTGCGAAAATCATAGCCAAGGAGCTTGCTGACCCAATGTTGCTGCGGAATTGTGGACAACCGCTGATCGAGGAGGAACTTTAGGCTGTAGTGGTCGTTGCATACAAGGAAGGAACGCCCCCATACGTGAGGCCGCCAATGTCGGACGGCTTGGACTAGCCCAATGAGCTCTCGCTCATAGGCTGCCAACGTTGCATGGTGAGGAGCGATGGCGTGGCTGAAGAAAGCTACAGGGCCATCGCCTTGGTGGAGAACGGCCCCGAGCCCTGAACCCGAGGTGTCGCACTCGGTGATGACCTCCTTGGCGAAATCGGGAAGTTGTAGGACAGGCGCTGTCGAGAGGGCGTCCTATAGGGTGGAGAACACCATTGTGGCCTCGTCCGTCCACTAGAACGGTTCTTTCTTGAGCAAGTGTGTGAGGGGCTCGGCGATGGTACCAAACCCATGGATGAATTTCCGGTAGTAACCGGAGAGTCCCAGCAAGCCGCGTAACGCCCGTAATGTGCGTGGTGTAGCCCAGTCGCGCACCACCTGGACCTTTTGTGTGTCCATGGTGACACCAGCGCCGCTGATAACGTGGTCGAGGTAGCCAATGGGGGTCTCCTCGAAAAGGCACTTGGACCTCTTAAGGAAGAGTTGGTGCTGTTGGAGTAGACGAAGCACGGCCTGGACATGGCGCAATTGGTCCAACCAAGAGTTGTTGTAAATGAGAATATCATAAAAAAACATGAGTACATACCGACGTAAGTAGGGGCGCAGGATGTCATTCATGAGGGCTTGAAAGGTGGCTGGTGCGTTTGTTAGGCCGAAAGGCATGACAACGAACTCAAAGAGTCCCTCATGGGTGCGGAATGTCGTCTTCTCGATGTCTAGTGGGTGCATGCGCACTTGGTGGTATCCGGAGCGTAGGTCAAGCTTGGTGAAGTTCCGTGCGCCCTGTAGAGAGGAGTTTGTCCACAACCGGAATCGGGAACTTATCCTTGGTGGTCTTGTCATTGAGCGCGCAATAATTGACGCAGAAGCTCCATGTGTTGTCTCGCGTTTCTTCACCACTAAAACGGGTGATGAGAAAGGCGACGTGCTCGGCCGGATCAATCCTTGTCGCGCCATCTCGGAACACTGTTTTTCTAGCTCGTCTTTGAGCAGCTGCGGGTAACAGTATGGTTGCACCGCCACTGGCGTTGTCCCTGGCAGCAAGTGGATGTGGTGGTTGTGAACCCGTTCGGGCGGCAATCCGGTGGGTTCCGCAAAAATGTTGGTGAACTCGTCGAGCAGCTCCTCCATGAGGGTGCCCGTGCAGGCGAAGGCCTGGGGAGAAGGTGGTCGACTACCTATGCCGTTCCAGATGACCTTGTGATTGTTGTGCCAGAAAGCCATCGTCTTCGTGGAAAGGTCCCATAGTATGGGTTCGAGTGTCTCAAGCCATTGGACCCCTGGGACAAGATCGAACTCGTCGAGTGGAATCGCGTAGCAGTCGATCGTGAACTGCTCATTGCTGACCTCCAGGAGCAAGCTGCACCCAAGGCCTGAGCTACCCACGCGGTCACCATTGGCGACCGTGTGGAATGCCCTCACGGCAAGTCGTCTCCTGACTGACGGAATTGTGGTGGAGTCAGTATCGAGCAGTGCCGTGAGTGACCCTGGCGAGGTGCACACGCATCTGCATGGTGCGGCCGGTGCAGGGTTGGATCCCCGTAAGGGCGAAGATGGAGATGGCCGGGTCGTCGTCGGGGTTGTCGTCGAAGATTTCGCCGTTGTTGCTGGGCACGATCAGCAGAAAAAGTCGCTTGCAGCGGTGGCCGAGCGTGAACTTCTCATCACAATTGAAACAAAGCCCAGCCTCGCAACGAGTCATCATCTCATCGGGTGTGAGGACGCGCAGGCACATCGGGGGCTGGCATGGGTGCATCAGTGGACCTTCGGCCGGAGCGGACCTGCTCGGTGGCCCCAACACCAAGGGTGTGGTAGCGGCCATTGCGGTGGCCTGTGCTCCAGCGTGTGCCGGTGCACATGATGGTGGTGTTGCCCGAGGTAGGGGTAGCGTGATCTCCTTAGCCGCCAACGTACGCCGCTCGTATGCGCGTGCAAGAGCCATGGCCATCTGGAGGCTGGTCGGATTATGGAGCTTGACGTCGGTCTTGATTGGCTCGATCAAGCCCAGGGTAAAGAGTTGTACTTGCTGACGAGGCTGAAGGTGTTCTGTGGTGCAGAGGATCACCAGGAATTTGACCTGCTACTCCTCCACGGTTCTGGTTTGGTGAAGCGCCTTCAGTTCGCCGATCGGGTTGTGGCGAATTGATGGCCCGAAGCGGAGGTTGACATAATCCTTGAAGTTGCGCCAAGTTGGTTCGCCCTCGTCCTGTTCTAACTGGAAATACCATTGCTGAGCAATTCCCGTCAGATGATACGATGTGAGCCATACCCTCTTCGTCTCGGATGTCTTTTGCCCCCAAAAAAATTGCTCGCAATGCTACAACCATCCCAAAGGATCATCTTTACCGTCGTACGATGGAAATTCAAGCTTGTGGTAGTGTGGTGGTTGTGATCAATCATTGCGGGCGGTTGCCGTGTTGATGGATGCAAATGCGCTAGGAGGTAGAGACAGCAAGCCGTCGCTGGTCTTCTTCTCCCAGGTCGTTACCTGGTCATGCATGTTGGTGACTTGCTCTTGCATGGCTTTGACGGTGTTGGTGGTGTCCTTCATGGCGGGCGTTAGCTGGGCCAGCTGCTCGGTGATGTCGGTGAGTTGTGCCTCCAAATCCGCGTTCATGGCGTCCGAGGATGGAGTCTCTGATACCAAGTTGTCATGACTAAGCCTTGGCCGAAGATCGTAGCTGTGCTGGGCAGGGAGCGCTGGCCGGTGTCTACGGCCAGGCGCCGTGTTTGGTAGTCGAAGAATGCAGGCACAAGAGATAGATGGCACCGGGATAGAGAAGAAGCAGCAGGTTGAGTCAGAGAACAGAGGAAGGAAGATTTGATAAGTTTCTTGCTTGATTTCATTAACTGATTGGGCCGGCCTTTTATTCCCAGGCAAACAGCCCCTAACAATAGTATCTATCTCAAACTCTTCATCCCTAATACAAACCAAACTCTTATCTCCTAATAAATACTAACTCTTATTTCCTAAAACAAACTTTCCTTCTAATGAAATTCTATGAAACTGAGTAGGACTCTATGCTTGTGCTGGGACATTTCCGTGAGGCCAGCAGCGACGCTGATATGGAATACCGTACATGACAGTGCTGCATTCTATTATTTTAAATGCCTTAACTCAGGCATCTGCAGATCCGCAGCAATGTTTGTCTTACGCTTCAGCATGTAGGCAAGCAAGTTTCTGTTGATCGTATAGCAACAGTATCTGAAAGTTTGTAATGTATGCTTGTTCTTTATTATTGTCTTGTTTATTCATCTGTGATGGTTTGATCTGTTTGCCAAACATGGGATAATTACTATAGATGCATTGTAGAGTAGGATTTGAAGGCTTAAATCAGTCACATATATCTTTTCGTTTTTTTCCTTTTTTTGCATTTTCAGGAGTCAGGACTTGTTGTCTATCACTATGGATTAGTGCATTTTCATTGAATGTGATCAGTGCATTAACTATACTTATATAACGACAATGTTTTTGCACACAACTACTATTGTTTAATGTACATTAATGTCTTCAGGTCAATCTGTGCCTTTCAAACCAAACAGACAAAACAGTTGGGCCCTTTGAAGTATTTCTAGCCTCGAACATGTCTGGTGAAGAGAAAGCTGTTCTGGTCAATGGATTACAGAAGTTGGTTAGTTGCTTCACTTATATGTTATTTTATGTTTTCCTTGATACAAGGCTAGACTAGATGCGGATAGATGACTCTGAAGTCTGAACTGAGCTTTTGCTTAATTTGCACGTTTACTGAACCAGTCATCCCGGGGTTTATGTATGTCAATGTAATATGTAGAGGTGTGTCAGGCCATAGGTTTCTGATTTGAGAAAGTAGGAAGTTTGACCAAGGATTTATCTTTGGATTCTTGCTTTCAGGCTAATGATATATCTAGGCTAAGTGAGTTCATCTGGTGGATAGGTTGTAGGTTAATTGTTGTTTTTGTACCTTGTTACCAATAAACTGGTTTGAGTACCCTGATAATAGTTTACATCATTTTTTTAAACAAGAGTTTACGTCATTAAACTTGTTACTTCTCAAGTTCTTTAATAACCTTTAATGAATAGTCAAACACCAAGACAATCTTTGTATTGGAGCACACTAGTACCAGACTGATCGCAACTAATATCTTGACTGGTTCCCTTTTCCCCTCCTTTCTAACAAGTAGTGAACATAATGCTGTGTTAGTGTGTTTTTTAATTTTTGCTGTCAAATTGTGCACAGGTTTTGCCATTAGTGGAGGCTTTTGAGTCCATCAACTTTGACCTGGTGATGAAACTCTTCTGTTCTATATATATTTGTTGGCTGTTTCACAAATCAATCTCTGCCCTTTTTTGGCATTGCATTTCTCTATTAGATTCATAGTCTGAAAGTGACGATATTGATGGATTACCTAGGCACTCACTGTGACTCAGCAAGTCACATGAATGGAAAAACAACACTACTCCCATGAATCTTATTGATTTTCCTCATTTGTCTCAAAGTATGAATTCACTACGCATAATGTAAGAATTAAGAATTGAAATAACCTAATTGTTAAACTAAGGAGAAATTATGTTAAAGTCAACAGGGGAAAT
Source organism: Phyllostachys edulis (assembly GCA_036346405.1). Classification (NCBI taxonomy): domain Eukaryota; kingdom Viridiplantae; phylum Streptophyta; class Magnoliopsida; order Poales; family Poaceae; genus Phyllostachys; species Phyllostachys edulis. The sequence goes on from CM070563.1 coordinate 13,982,825, forward strand.
AAAAAGTGAAAGAAGCCACCTCTCTCCTTGGCCTCAGCTCATCAGTCACAAATAGACCTAGCGCCTTTATAGATGATATTTTTACTTGATTTAAGGCTCAAGCTTACTTTTAACATAAGCATGCTTGAAGTGAAAGCTTGCTTTTGATCATCAAAGCCAGTAACCTGTTCATTTTTCTTGTTACTGTTGTGTTTAACCCTGTCTTATCATAGAAGTCTATAAGTCAGGTGCATTTTTAGAATTGTTTTTCTGGCAGTCAATGTCTTCTTATCTGAATTGGAACGAAGTGTAGTGACTATCTCTGGCATAATCTTGTGCAGAGCGTGGTAGCCACCCAAGTAGGCGTGCAAAAGATTTCTGGAATTACATTGTATGCCGTGCAGGAAAGGAAGCACTTTGAACCTTTGCCAGACATAGAGGTAAAGATTAGTAATGAATGCCGTATAATTATTTTAATCTGTTGAACATTCTCATAATAGCAATTTATCTAGTTTCTTGAACATTTACCACTTGAAATTTTGAAGCTATTCTGCTTGTTCTTTTTTCCTTCCTTTCCTGAAGCTGTACCAAGATCCTTCGCATGGTTGCTTACATGTTTCTGCCTGGCAGATTTTTGTTGATGCAGAATAGAACACCACATATCGAGAGGCTCCTTATTTTCTTCACCTGGGAAGGGATGAACCATATTCTCGTTGGTTTGTTTATTGTACAACTGATGACATCCTATTGTAATTAGACGCATTTTTATCAAATAAATTGTAAGTCCATATTTGTTTTGGGTGTCAAGCCAGAGCAGGTGTTTGTTTTTGTTGATTGGTCACTTCTTCAGCATTTTGTTTGTATTCCATAAACACGGAATAAACCGTATAAAAACACGGAATACAGATGCGAGTATTGTGGAGTTCACTGCACTGGCAAGTTTTTGACAGTTTGCCCCTAGACAAACTACGTACTTATCTAACGCTACTACCAATTGGCGATGTTTGGTGAAAAATGTTGCCTCAAAGCCCTTTCAACAAGTACTCGCAAATAAAAAACATTTGCTAGAACGTCATCTGCTTTTGATTGGAAATAGTTCTAATGGGATTGGCTCGCGGGTGCATGTTCTTCGAAGAATCCTAGCTAACAAGCCTTCACTCCCATTCTTAAGCTTAGCTGCTTAACACGAATTGCTTAGGCACAACCGCACAGCATCGTAGTTACGTCATGCGAGAATTGGGTTTAGTATTTTTCCTTGAAAAACTTAATCAAAGGTCAAAATGCAGATCACTCATTTCTTTTATCGCAGCAAAAACAAGCTCCAGACAATCACGACAGTTTAAAAAACGGCACTACTTTGCAACAGAACGAACATAACCGTAGAGCAAACTATCTGCATTAATATGTCGCAAAAGACCACAAAAGCTGTGGCACATGACAGTCAAAAGGCAACCAACCTTGATCGCCTCCTGGTTCCAAAGGAGCGCACACATCATACCGTAAAATACAACGAAAGCACAAAGCAATCCATTATCCAACAGAGAGAGAGATTTAATCCCCATGTCCTAAAATACCAGGTCACAACCACAATGACAACCTCCACCCTGCAACCAGTCCCTCCTTCAGGTGAAGCTCGTCAGGGGGGATCCGCACAGCTGCACATCCGAGATGTCGAAGAGCCTCTGCCTAGAGCTGGACGCTATCTCGAACTCCTCCAGGTCCGAGATGCTCTTCCTCTTTTGCGCCGCCGCGTCTTGCTTCGGCCTCTCCTCGGACGCCTCCAGGATGGGGCTTAGCATCGGCTGCTGGTTCTGCTGCTGCTGCGACACCATCGCCTGCGCTTCTGCCACCGTCGAGGGGTCATCCTCCGAGGCGTAAAGTATCTTCTGAATAGCATTGACAATCTGCTAACAGAATGAAATGTCATTATCAACATTACCCTGACAAAAGCATGATGTTTATACTTGTTCAGAAGGCTTTCTATAACAGATTAATAATAGCCATTGCAGTAGGTAGTGTGTATGACCTGTTGGTTCTTGCGTGTTTTTGAAACAAGCGCTTGCAGTCTTATCTTTACTATTATAAAAAGACTTGGTGGTGGTGGTGAGTTTACTATCTATCCCTTCTTGAGTTGGTGGAATCTTTTGTGTATAAATATGTGCACACATAAATAAGATACTTGAAAGATATTCTGTGGATAATTAGATTATATGTGTTTATGGTTTATGATAAGATTATATGTGGCTTGTTGATTGGATGCAAATTATGTACGAGTCTTTCATTAGTGGGGATGATTACCTTATATATATTGGTTTTCTAAGTTTATAACTTATATTATGTTTTATTTGAAATTCGTTGCAACGCACGGACACTCGATTAGTTGTCAGTAAGCAAGACAAAAACAAAGGCATTTTTGCTACTTACCGGCAAGTGCTCAATCTCAGGGATCTGGCACAAGATCTCAACGTCACGCAGCTTAGAGAAATAGAAATCTCTTTCTTTCTCGAGGCTATCAACAAGGAGCTTCAGTTCAGTGATCTGCATTTGATGTCACAATGTAAGTCTTTCATAATTATGCGGCTTGAGAAGAAAATTAGGCAAAAGCATTCATACGAACTCTCTCTCTCACCTGCTCATCATAAGCTGGTCCTGCAGAGTTAGCAGGAGATGGCTTTGCACTCCGTTGTGGGGTATTCGCCGCATGCCCGTTGGCCCGCTTAGCGCCATGTGACGAAGCTTGAGCTTTGTGGGCAGTGGACGCAGACTTGGCGGGCGCCTGAGAAGGCACTGATGTCCTTCTGTTAGTCTCCTTTCCACCTTTGCTGCTTTCTCTTCTCTCGGAAGCATTGTAGCTGTGCGCATCCAATTCACAACACAACAAAACGTAAGCATTCAGAGGATTTTGATGAGACATCAAAGGCAATGATCGCGAACTATAGAGCTAGCCTAAGGTTTGAGCAGTGAGCACCACACAATCGGTAACACTAAACACAACTTAACATTTGCGCAATGCTCACAATTAAATTGGCCATACATGCTAAAGAAAAGTAGGGAGCAGATTACCTGTTCATGGAGCCTCCATTGACGGAATCACAGTATCTTTTCATCCATTGCATGAACTCTAGGTTGTCTAGGGGCCTTCCTTTGATGAGCTTATTTACCTCGATGTGCTGCGACAATGGGCAGAGAAAACAAGAACAATTAACATATCAGTTGCACTAATAGCCTCTCTGGAATAGCAATTAGTAAGCTAAAGTGCTAAACACCAATCCCCAATTCCCTGCCACGATTGCTCATGAGAAACTCCTAGTCAATACTGGATCTAGAATTAATTCTTCACAATCGAGCCTATTCACAATATGAATTCAAGTCAATACTGGATCTAGAATCCAGAGTGTTTGAGGCTTTCGGCCACCTAATTCTTCTCTTCGGAAACTAAATGCCATTGAACAAGACTGGCCACAGCGCATGGAACAATTAGACGACATGAGAAATCCAACCTAATATAACCAAATTTCACCCATGCGGGGGCAAGAAGAGAGTGAAAGGCAAACCAGCCGCACCTTGGTGATCTTTAGCTTGTTGAACACATCCTGCAGCACCTTGTAGTTCTGGATCATGTCGTACTCCGTCTTGGCGTCGAAGTTGACCTTGTGCATCTGCACCGCCCCCGGGTGCGCCGCGTCCATCAGCTGGCACGCCACCGCGCCCGACGCCGACTACATGCCACCACCATTCCAAGAACTCAGGCACGCAAAATCCAACCCAAAGGAGCAGCAGCTCCCCCAAAACACACACACACGCACAGAGAGAACCAAGAAATCTCCAATCCCACGACCAACGGAGAAGAGAATAAACGCAGACACCTCCAGATCGGAAGAAAAATCCCGATTCGAAGAAGCAGTCCTTACCTCCTCGACCTTGGAGAGGCCGAGCTGCAGCGTGGTGTTGATCCAGGCCAGGATCTCGTTGCGCCCCACGAAGTAGGCGCCGTCCATCATCCCAATGTTGCTCGCCGCCATCGCCGCCGCCTTCCTCCTCCGCAAACCTAACCTCTCGCAGAGACCAACGGCTAGGGTGGAGGCGTGGAGCGGGGAAGTTTGGGGTTTGCGAGGAGAGATCCGAGCGCGAGGAAGATTTTCAATGCGGCGGCGTTGGGGGCTCGGGGCCGGAATTAAAAGGAGAGAGGAGACGATTCTGCCCTTGGTGCGGGCCGTGAGGGTTTGAACTTGGACGGCGTGATTCGGGCGCGCGTGGGAGGTGGACGGACGGATTCGGCTGACCGTTGGGACGGGACGGGGTGCGCGGGGGCGGTCCCGTAATTTCGCGGAGTGGAAAATTTGCATTTTGGTAGTACAGCCGTCATGGCGTGTGCGCGCGCGTGCTGCGGTGTGCGTCGCCTTGGGCATGTGCTGTTTTAGCTGGAGCCAGTGTGACTGTGTGAAGCGTTTTTTGTTTCAACGATTTTTTGCCCGTTGTTTTTTGCTGGCTTCTGCGTGTTCATGTGTGCTCGAACAAGTGGGTGCTCGTGCAAATTTTCATCTTTTTGACAGAAAATTGAGAGTTTTTACTACAACGTAAAACTAATAGATCATTAAGGCGATATGGAACTTGAAAACACATACTGCTCTCAGGACCATCTCATTGTGAGGAGATACTTTCCGGGTTGCACAAACCTTTTGCGGTGTTCCTCTAAAACACGGATTACATCTTAACTAATAAAAGAAAGAGTTTACTCTCGTGCAGCAAGACAATTGTTCCACCCTTGAAAAAAAAACTCGCGCCGACTTCTTCCACCACTCCTGTACACGCCCAACACTCTCCTGCCCTAAAAAATAGCTAAGGAAAAACAGGAGAAAACTACTGAACAAAACTCTGTGGCCGCGTGATTTGCGTCGACCAGTCTTGCCATCGAGGCGTCTCACCGCAAGACGCTGCATCCGTCTTGCCGCTGCGTCGGGGAGATCCAGATGGCCAGCTCTGCCGTGCACGGAAGGCGCACTCGGACCTCTCCGTCCTCATCGATGATAACGCGGTTGCTTGGGGAGACGACGTCACCTCCCACCGTAACCGCCCTTTCGGCCGCGCGTGCGTCCTGCTCCTGCGCCGCGGCTCTTAGCTCCTTCGCCTCCTCCCACTTCTACTCGCTCTTGTGGAGCGCGTCCCATCTCATATATGATTCTTTTTATCCGTTGCAACGCACGAGTATCTAACTAGGACACGATGATACGAAGAATCAATTCATTCATGGACATGTTATGGTTGGTTTACCTAAAAACATAATTGATTACGAGTTCTGACCGCAAATGTGTGCACGACTTAAGCTATTAGAACTGTTTGGTCTTATTTCAAATGCGTCCTTACAGTTTTCCAATATAAATATGTATTTTTTGCTTGCTTTGAACAACCGTTTGAGATTTTTTTCAAACAATTTTTGAGGCATGGAATGCAATGCGGAATGGTTTTGCTTACTATTAAAAATTTTCAGTGAGAGCCGATTCAGAAAGATTCAGCTTTGTACGTACGCTTCACACAATATTGAAATTATTTTGTTCAAAATATGAGATTCCGTCATAACGCACGACATCCTACTAGTACTTTTACAAAATTGTACCGAGTAGATATCCTTTTGTAAACAAACACATCACAGGCTCGAAGTGGAAAAATGAAGAGATGGGAAAAACGCCCAAAAATGATGGAAGCAGCAGCACGTTATCCTTCTGTGCATAGGTTGCCCATTATTGCATTGAAGAACACGACGTTAGGACGGATGCCTCCATGCATCATTTCAAAAGCTAATTCCTCAGCCTTCTCCCATTTGCCACAGGTACACAGACCACGAATAAGGGTAGAGTAAATGATGTTGTCAGGAGTCAATCATCTGATTCAATTGGGACATAGCATCATCCACTCTACCAATCCTGAAAAGTGAACCTATTACTGTTCCATAGTTGACTATATTAGGGCTCAATCCTTGCTACCGCATTTTGTTAAATATAAGCATTGCCTCATTGACAATTTCACGTTTACCATATGCGCATATCAATATGTTGAACACATGATAATCAGGTTGAATACCATTCTGTACAATCAAATGAATGAGATCATGCATATCAACAAGAGCTCCTTCAATAGCGTATCCATGAAGCAGAGCGCTGTAGGTATTAACATCGGGTTTTGGGCCCTTGTCGAGCATAGAATCAAAAACCATTCTAGCTTCTGTGCATCTTCCGTTCTTGCAAAGATTGTCCATCAGCGAGGTACAAGTAACAACATCTGGTTCAAGACCATCTCAGCGCATTTTTTTCCCTCAAAATTCTAACAACATCTTTCCAATGTCTTGATGAGCAATATCCACGAATCAGACTATTATATGTGGTGTTATCCGGCGAAATCCCACAATGCAGCATTTCAAAAAATAGGTTGTAAGCTTTGTCCACACGACCCACTTTAAAGAAGCCATAAATGATGGTGCTTAGACCTGTTCATGGGCCGCCCGGCCTGGCCCAAGCCTAATGCTGTCCGGGCCGGGCTTGGGACTGAAAATCTAGCCCGTCAGAAGCCTGGCCTGGCCCGAAATCCCGGCAAAAACAATTAAAAAAAGCGAAAATCTTTTTATTTAATGCTGAAAATGAATTAAATATTAGTTTTTTATTCTGAAAAATGATTAAAATATTACTTTTAAAGAGAAAAATCGGTTTACGGGTGGTAGGGCTCTCAGCTCATCGATTTTTTTGGGCTTTTCAAGCTTACCGCATTTGAACAGTCTAACGATGCTATACGTCCACAAAGATTAGGTGGGCAACGCCTCTGTCGTGCCATCAAGTGGAGCAGCTCTAGTGCCTCTAGGCTCTTCACTTCATTGCAGAGCCCCTTGAGAAGAATGGTGTAGGAGAGGACATCGAGCGTGCAGCCGTGCTCGGGCATTCGCCGGAGTGCTTTGTCAACTGTGTCGCTCGTCCTCTGCTCGGCGCAGAGGCCCTTGAGCATCGGAGTGAATGATGGCGCCCACCCTCCATCCCATCTTAATGACGTGGTCGTAGGCGAAACCAAGGTCCAAGCGGTCTGCACGGCGGCAACAGCGGAGGAGGATGCTGTAACGACCCAACCTGAAGTCACCCGAGGGGTCCTCCAAGACCACCTGGAAAGTCCATCAGGATCTCCCAGGAGGTCCAACAGGATCGCTCAAGGGGACCTCCAGGACCACCCAAGGGGTCCAACAGACCACTCGGGAGGTCTTTCAAGATCACCCGAGGGGTCTTATAGACCACTCGAGAAGTCTAGCAAGACCACCCGAGAGGTCCTAGGGAGGTCGTGAGGCACAGGATGTCCCCAAGTGCCACGACCTAGCTCAGTGGAGGTCAAGAGACCAAGCCCGAGGAGGTCGTGGGGGCCTGGAGAGGTCCTAAGACCTTAGTGTGAACCGAGCTAGTCACAAGGATCAATAGCTAGCTCTTCACACCATACAAAAGTGGTAACATACATCAATTGCAAGCTTTATTAACAACAGAGTTGATTACAAAGGGGAGGCTTAACAGCCAACAAGATAAAATACAGCGAAAGATACATAAGTAGACCACCCGATACATCACAGGCAATCGGCTGGAGGGCGCATTCTAGTCGGCCAGGACCACTTGGTCCACTGCGCAGTTCATCTCAAGCGGCCGACCACTTGGTCCACTGCGCAGTTCATCTCAAGCTTTCTTTCCCTACTCAAAAACATGATCAAGCAAGAGTGAGCACAACAACCGTACTCGCAAGATACACCCGTCAAATAACAGCATGACATGCATAAATGGATGCCTCAAAGAAAGGCATAATATGGTTGATTTGCATAAAGCCAAGTTTCATTAAAATACAACTACTAAGTTCCAAGGCAGTTATTAATAACTAAAACTCATTTTCTCAAATCAATTTTACAGTTTGGATAACATTCATCACAAGGTGGTGAAGGATACCCTCCTGTCACATGGCTCCCTGCCCAAACCCATTTGGATAAAAATCCAAAACTGATTTATAAAGTCCTTTGAAAACAAAACCAAGTCTAACTTTGAGTGGCTTTGCCAGCACGTCCATGACCGTGGACACGGCTATTCGAATAGTTTTACACTCTGCAGAGATAGTACACTTTACCCATATGACATGATTTCTCTAGTTTACTTGGCATTCGTCAATGCCACCTCTCACTGCCGAAGGTAAGGGGTCTAGAGTTCATGACAAGGCTTTTACAATGCATCATTCCACCGCAGTCCACCCTCGTTAAGGTTTCGCATCCCTCTTTGGATAGAAATCCGTAGAGTTTGTAGGGGCACCCTCTTACGCCATGTGGGACTAACAAGGTCATAACACGACCAACCATCCGAGATGGACCCACACAACCAAAGGATCGACCGCGATGGAACTTTGCAAATTAATCAGCCAGGTCCCCTCCCCATACTCAGGACATGTGGTTGCACGGTGAGGCATAGCCCATTATAGGCATAGCAAAGATATGCTCAAAGGCCGGTTCTCAATTGACCTGGGCGACTTCCACAGAACCCTGGGCCTCGACCATAGAAATGGATCGATCCTGTGCATGAACATGCACCCGTCTAAGCAACCAGTTCGCCCAAGTCCAAACCAATTTTCCTTTTTCTTTGCTTTTCATGAACATTTGCAAACTACCACGACAACCCAATGTCATGGATTGAAACATTTAGACAACATTGGTCTTTTGGCAGTAAGATATCCCAAAACAAGAAATTTGGTCTAAGCATGTCTAAGCTCAAAGTTTAGCAACACATGCTGGTTCATACTAATGTACCAACCAGCCTTTACTATGGCGACAAGGGGGTGATCAATTTATCAATCAGATCTGGTTGTGCAAAGAAATTAGGAATAACTACAAAGTTAAAACAGGGATTTAAACTACTTGAGTTGAAATAAGCATGCAGTAATAATTTGAAACACAACTTAATTAATTTGAAATATTGGGTTCAATATGATCAAGGGTGTAACTTGCCTTGCTCGAAAGCTTAAGGATCTATTCCTTCACAGAGCTCGGGCTTCCTAGAGACGACGCAATCTACACGAGAACGAAGCAAAGCAGAATCAAATAACAACCAAATAAGATCCAAATAAACTCCAATCAAACCAAACAGAAACAAATAGCAAAGAACAGAACTAGAAGAATTGGAAAAGGGCTCTCAGGAGGAGGTCCTACGGGTAAGGGGAGGTCCGCGAGAAAGGGTGGTCTTTGCAAAAGACCAAAGTGGGTGGTCTTTTGTAAAAAGACCAGCAAAGACCGAAAGGGTGGTCTTTTGCAAAAGATCAAAGCAGGTGGTCTTTGCAAAAGACCAGAAGGGCGGCAAGACCAAGAAGGTGGTCTTTGCAAAAGGGATGTCCTGAGAGGCTCAAGGGACGTCCTGAGTGGGATGCCCCGAGGAAGTCATGGGAGGTCTTTGAAAGGGAAAGATCCAGAGAAGGACCCAAGAGGGTCGTCTTTGCAAAGAGATCGAGAGGGTCGTCTTTGCAAAGAGGCCAGGGAGGTCCTGAGGAGATCCTCAGGAGGAGGTCCTAGGAAAGATACGACTACACAGTGGGGTCGTGGGAATTGAAGAAAGAACAAGGCATGAGCGAACTTACCAAGGCCAAGAGGGAGGTAAAAGAGAAGAAGGAGGTCGATGGCTGAAGGCGGCGCAAGTGCTCCAGCAAACTCCTTCGGCGGCGAGGTGGCGGCGCAACCTCCAGTGGTCTTCTTGGCGATGAGGAGGCGAGGGCGTAGCTTCAATGGACTCCTTGGCGGAACCTCAGGCACGGCGAAACACTGGATGAGAGCAAAAAGGAGATAAGTGTGGAAAGAGGTGATGATAGTGAGTCACTCAAGCTATTTATAGCCTTGAGAAGGAGGAGAAAGAGAGTCTCTGGAAAGTTCAAAGACGGATGAGTCAAAGGTAGGTAAGAGACAGGGCAAGTGTCACGACCGATCTGGTGAAGGACAACCAAACAGGATATGCTGAGAAGGAAGGGGACAAGGAGGGAGAAAAAGGTGCCACACAAGTGACCACGTAAGTGGCCGTATTTTATACGGCTCAAATGGCATTAAATGCACAAAGGCTTAGGTGGCGGATAAGAATAAGGGTAAGCAAGACTGTCAAGTGGAACTAGTCAACTTGGAAAACAGTCTGGTCAAAGAGGAGTGGTCACGGCTCAAGGGGAGGTCGTGACCCGCAGGGGTGGTCTTTGCAAAAAAGACCACAAGGGGTGGTCTTTGCAAAAACCGTAGAGGAGGTCCGCTGGACAGGGAGGTCCTATGAGATCAAAGGAGATCTTTGAGGCGGTCGAAAAGGCTGAAGGACTAAGAGGTCCAAGGGACAGAGAGGTCCAAAGGATAAAGTGATCCTGTAGACAGGGAGATCTTGACCTACGAGGGTGGTCTTTACGAAAAGACCAAGGGGTGGTCTTTACAAAAAGATCAGAGGTTGGGAGGACAAAGAGGTCCTGGGGAAATCCTGCAAAGGTGGTCTTTACAAATAGACCACGTGGTCCTGAAGAGAAGGAGGTCAAAAGGGCAAAGGGAAAGGCACAGTGAAACAGAGCCGTCTGATTCAGATCGGGTGGCTCAAAAAGGATGAGACGTTTGGACTAGCCGAACGTGCCACAAGATCATGCCGTCCAATCTGCGGCGCGGAGCTGAGCCGCGCAGGGAGGTCTTAGACTGGAAGGAGGCCTAAGCCACGGGGAGGTCTGGGCCCTCAGATCCAAATGAAGGGAGGTCTGAATCATCAAGTCCAAACGAAGGGAGGTCCAGGCGGAGGGGTTTCAAAGGGAGAGGGATCCAGTGGAGGAGATCCACAGAAGGTGGTCCAAAAGAGGTCTCGACGGCCAAGATGAGATCAGGGGAGGTCTTGGTGGTCAGGATGAAACCGAGGGAGATCCTGACGGCCAAGATGAAGGGTTAAGGAGGTCCTAACGGACACGGGGAGGTCCAAATGGACACAGAGTGGTCCAAAGGAATACAAGAAGGTTCAAATGAACACAAGGGAGGACAGAAAATTAAACAAGAGAGTTCCAAAAGGGAGAAATTCAACTTAAATTGAATTTCAGGAATCAAGACGCTTGAAACACAAACCCGAGCTAGGATACCACGAGGTGGTCGTGACTCAAAGAGAAGGTCAAACCAAAAGAAGGTTCAACCAGAAACGAAGGTTTAGACCACAAGGAGGTCTAAACAGAGAAGGATGTTTGGACTAAAAGGAGGTCTAAACCACCGAGAGATTCAAACCAACAAAGAGGTCTGAACTAAAGGAAATTCAAACAAAAGACACGAGGGTAGGTCTTGAACAAGGAGAGATGTTTGAACCAAAGTGGTCTAGACGCAAGGGAGATCCAGACACAGAAGAGGTCTAGATACTAAGAAGGTCTGGACATAAGAGAATGTCCAAGCAAAATATAGGGATGGAAATCTAGGCACAAGAAGTAGCCTGGAGGGAGATCAGAGCTAACAGAGAAAGGGAGAGACTACTCCAGAGCTCGAACAACTCCAAATAAATCAAGCTTTAGGATTAGTTGAAGTTTGATTTAGTCATTTTAAACTCTCGAATTCCAAAAATCTCAAGTTAAGCTTTAGGATTCAACAAAACCAAATGGTTCTTTTTATTTTTGAGAATTTTTTCGAAAAGACTTAGAAAATCAGGGTGTTACTCTCGTCCCCGAGATTCGGAGAGGCTAGAGAGAAAGTGGTGGCAGCAAGGGGTTTTAACTGAAGTCAGCTAAGGATGGCTAGATTCTTTGCCTGCCGCTTCTTTGGACATTTATTGGCGTAATGTCCTAACTCTTGGCAGTAGAAGCACGTAACACCTGCGGCATGAGATGACTTCTTCTGGGACTGGCCTTGAATAGGTGACTTGGAGGTGCAAGAGCTGGCTGGGTGACTTACTGTCTCATCTTGGGGCATTGGCAAGCCCAAACTTTGGTACTTTTTTACTTGTGACCATTGTCCTATTGTCGACAGGGTGCTTGCAACTTGAGTATTTTGGGATTGATCCTGTTGAACCTCAATTCCTTTGCTTCTTGAGATAGCCTGGGAGATGAATCCATAGTTCTTTCTTTCTCAGCTTGATGGGGAGTGGCTTGATGACTTACACTCTTCTGCTGCACCCCAGGGGTCATTGATGTCTTCAAACAATCCTTGTTTTCATAGTTTGAGCACTTGATTGCTGCTGGGTGCATGGTTTCGGGTCCTTCTGAACTAACTTCAGGTGTTGATGTTGCTTGTGGTGCCAAGTTTGCTTGCGAGGGGCATTGCTTGACCAAGTGCCCTCTTTTGCCACAGCAATGGCAGGCTTGATACAAGATTTTCTTTCTCCTGGAACACTTTATAAAACAATGTCCAATGTGATTGCAACTGGCACAACATATTTCTTGTTTTGGCTTTCCATTTTGGGGGCATCCATAGGCAAAGTGTCCGATTTCCCCACAGTGGTAACAAAGAACATTCTTCCATGGGTGATGTCCTTCAGGAAGAAAATGTCTTGCATTTTCACTAAGAGGGACTTCTGGTGACTTATCCTCGGGCAGCTCATCGCAGAGACGCTTCTTAGGTGCTGCAGGGACAGTGGCTGAGGGAACACCTCCGGCATCCAGTTGTTGTATTATACGCTGCATCAACTGAGTCTGGGTAACGAGGAGCTGATTCAAATTATGGAGGGTTTCCGTTGTCAGTTGCTGGCTTCCCGGGGTATTGGCACTCTCAGGGACATGGCTGCTGGGACTGATTCCTCCTTCAGAGCAACGTGACTTCACCATCTGTCGGGTGCTCCCAAAGGTTAGGGGAGTAGACCAAGGGTAGGTAAGAGTCAAAGAAGTCAAGGAGGGAATAGAGCAAACCACACCCCAGCAAAGAACCAACTCAAGAGCTTGCCGAAAGAACCAAGCAACTCAACAGCGATCCCATGATCAGCACTTACCATCTGCCGAGACGACTCAGTACCCAGAAAGAGTCTAGGCGGTTAAAGCTACATGGTTGGGCTGACGAGGCGGTCTTCAATCCAAGGTCTTCAAGAAGGTCTTGCATGTTGTCCTTGAAGGCAGAGACGACGATGCTTCTTTTCTTCCATCTAGCTCTCTTCATGAGCCACTTGCTTTAACCATGTGTTGGGTGCTAGCTAGGAGCTAAGAATCAACTTCCTATCTTTGCTAGATCCACAACTTGATATTATTGAGATCCACCAATCCACATTTCTTAGAGTCACCCAATTAAAAGAATTCAATCGTTCAATCAGGATCACAATCAACTGAAAAGAGCACAATCCACAAACCTTCATTATTGAGTCTCCAAAAGACTTCTTAGCAATCCATCATTTCAAATTCGATTCACCAAATCATTTCATCACCATCTATCCATCAAATGTTTTGACCCATTCCAAAACCAGCAAGGTATCCCCCAAACATACCCTTCAATATTCAACAATCCAACAATTCCAAAATCTGATTGAGACATATTTCTATAGTCCAATCAAGATTCCTTTCAAATCCAAATTCTCTATTCAATAATATCCAACTAAATCCAGTTTAACCCACATATTTGATTCCCAACTTCCAATCAACATTACAATCGCGCCAGATTTAAGAGTATTCAATTTATCCTAATAATTGAATCAATACTACCAATTCCTATCTCCTTCATGATCCATCAAAACTTTCTTTCGAGATCAACTTCTGCTTGCACAATTTGTACAATCCACCATCTTGATCCTCTCTAATCCATTTACAATCAAAACATATCTACCAACATACTCCAAGATTCACAATACTTCCTATAACCATCAGCAAACCTCAAAATCTTTGCTTCACAAGATCAGCCTCAAGATCTTTAATTCACAAAATCAGTCTCAATAATGATCCTTCAAAGCTACCTAAGTTGGCATCCATATGCACTAGTTAACTCACAAGAGCAGCTTCCAAGAGCCTTACAGGGCTGATCCAGCTGCTTCAATCTTCCCGAGGCTTCCAGAGTTTAAGCACGAAGCGCTCGGTCCTATAGAAATTACAAAGGTAAAATGATCCATTTGACCTTTCAATATGGTGAAAAGGAGAAAAGCAAGGTAAGATAGAATTAGGGTAAGAAAGAATACCAGAAAAGAGGTAAGAACAGAAAGATGATCATTATGAGAAAAGCACAAATTATTTTTCTTGATATGTAAAGTAGGTTTTGAAACTCTACGGCCATTCTACTAGGTTACGACCTGCAGTCGAGATGCTCTGATACCACTTTTGTAACGACCCGACCTGGAGTCACCCGAGGGGTCCTCCAAGACCACCTGAAAGACCTCTCGAGTGGTCTGTTAGACCCCTTGGGTGGTCCTGGAGGTCCCCTTGAGCGATCCTGTTGGACCTCCTGGGAGGTCCTGGTGGACTTTCCAGATGGTCTTGGAGGACCCCTCGGTGACTCCAGATCGGGTCGTTACAGATGCCGTACTCAGGAAATTTAGGAAACTGATATAGCTTTCAGTCGCGTCACGTTGTCGCGACTGGGTCACGCGCCTGCTACTCGTGTGACGGAGATGCGAATGGTGTCAGACGCCTGCCAGTCGCGAGACGGAGTGTCGACAGGCCTTAGTCGCACGAGTCTACGATTGTGGGCCGGCTGGGCTCAAATCGTTGGACCACCAAGTGATTAGGCACAGTCGCATGTTGGCTCAGCGATTGTGAGCTGTTTCTGTAAAAAAAAAACTAAGTCATGGTTTATTTGTGTAAAATGATTAAAAAATAATTTATTTAAAAAATCCTGATGCTTACATCCGTATTACGAAATAATAATGACGGTGAGCCGGGGACTGACTGCCCCGCTGCAGCTGCCGGAGTCGGAGACCACAACTTTGCTAAAAATTTGATTTGCACTTAAGACAGCAGAACTTTGCCAATTTGATTGTAGAGACTAGCATTGTTGAGCTCTTAAGCTGCCACCAGTTGAGCAAGAGTATAAAGGGCGTTAGTCTTCCTATTTTCTATTTTCTACTGTGCTATTGTTAAACTTCTCAAGCTGTCCATAGTTGGAGTACTTCAATGCTAAACAGTAAACAGACATCACTGTAATAGGTTGTGTCTCGTTCCACTCTTCAGTTCTTCAGCATTACCAAATAAAAACTCTTCAAAATATCTCAATTTTCCTGATCAAGAACATCAAGCTCCTCTGCACACAATGTTAGACCATATCTTGCATTGTTCAACAGAAGCTCCATTTTCTCTAACTTTAGTACCAAACATATCCAAAGATATAAACGATTCATACAGCATTGTTGGGAAATCTCCAATCTAAAATTTCTTTAAATAGACAGAGCCAAACAAATATGGACATAAGAACAGGAAATAAACACAGTACATGCAGTCAGATAAATAAGTGATGCCTTGTGTGGAAAACGGGAAATACGGCAAAGATTTGTAATGCTTCCTTCAAAGTAATATTACAGGTCCAAAGACTTAAGTTTTGTCTATAAAAATTTTCAAATCCAAGACTCCAAGCAAATATTTGGTGTGCGCCAAACACAACCAACATTTTCAAAATACTTGTAATTCGAAAAAAAAAACTCAGTTACAACTAGGACCAGTCCAAACTAATAAAGCTCGGTCAATTCGACGCTGATCAAAATTTCAGTTCACACCCCTAATGATCAACTGTCCCAGCTCCAAGAATTATGCTCACCAAAAGGAAATGAACCTTTGGACTAAATATTAAAAATATTGAGGGAAATGACATTCTACATGTCCATTGACTAACAGTAACCAGTGGAAAATATGCAATTTCACTCGAACAAATATTTTTCATGTTAGCCCAACACAGCCAGCATTTTCACAATGTACCCATAGTCTAAAAGAGAGGATTAATTACAACAAAACAAAGCTAAATTTCTGTTAGGCTGTTCTTCTAGAGAAGGATCTGTTATGTTTCCCCGGAGTCAAGTGATTTTAAATTTAAATATTCATGCAGCATTGCTGCATCTAGTGTCAAACTTCTGTTTCCCAGGAGTTAAGTGATTTAACAATTTAAATATTCATGCGGCAATGCTGGATTTAGTGTCAAACTAAATACCTGTAGAACATACATAGCAAACAGGTATTAGAGACAAACAAGTTTTAAGCTTGGAAAGCTCTAGTTTCCATGCCAATCAGTAGAGATGCCAATCAGTAGAGTCAGACGGCAGACTAGCGCCTAGCGTCTAATCGCCGACTAAGCGGGACTAGGCGGCCGCCTAGGCGGGATGAATCGGCTAGGCGGGAGAGTGTCGCCTAGCGCCTAGACGGGCTAGGCAGACGCCTTTTAGAACACTCGATATTCATGCCATTGCTTGATTTCGTGGCAAACACACAAACTTATGTTTCCTCGGAGTTAAGTGATCGAAATATTTAAATAATCACGAAATTGCCTCTTGGCTCTTCCCCTCATTGCAGAGCCCCTTGAGAAGAATGTTGTAGGAGAAGACATTGGGCGTGCAGCCGAGCTCGGGCATTCGCCGGAGCGCTATATCCATTGCGTCGCTCGTCCTCTTCTCGGCGCAGAGGCCCTTGAGCATAGGACTGAATACGATGGCGCCCACCCTCCATCCCATCTTAATGACGTGGCCGAAGGAGGCGAAACCGAGGTCCAAGCGGCCCGCGCGGCAGCAGCAGCCGACGAGGATGCCGTAGGTGCATATATGGGGAGCCACCTTCTTGGAGCCGGCTCGATCGGGCGATGCGGTTGAAGAGGGAGACGGCGAGCGCGGGGCCATCGCGAGCGACGACGGCGAGGAGGTGGTTGATGGAGCTAACCGAGGTGGAGTGCGTCCTGGGCGCCAATGTCTCTGATAATGCGCTCCAACTTCGAGCGGGATCCGTCGACGGGGAGGAAGCGGTGGGACATAGCCAACCTCAAGGAGAGGTGGAAGCAACAGAGAGGTGGAGGAAAAGAGAAGATGACACACGTCCTCCAAGGCGTGACGCGTCTGTGACTTTGTGTGCGTCCTGGAGTGGGAGCGGGAGGCTGGGGATGGTGGTGGCCGGTGGGAGAAGAGAGCAGTTCAGGCCTTGACTCCTTGAGGGTAGGAAGGCAGTCGCCGAGGCGCCGGGAGGGGGGCCGGAGAAGTTTTGTACTCGTCAGTTTTTCTATTTCTTTCCGTTTAAACGTCGGCCAGTCCGGGTCCTCCGGGCTTCCGGTGGTATGGAAAATCCCGGTCTGGAATGGCTGTTGCCTGATGCCTCAAAGCCTTTCAACAAGTACTTGCACATAAAAACATTTGCTTCGTCATCTGTTTTTGATTGGAAATAGTTCTAATGGGATGGGATTGGCCGACAAGCCTTCACTCGCATTCTTAAGCTTAACTGCTTAACACGAATTGCTTAGGCACAACCGCACAGCATCGTAGTTACATCATGCGAGAATTGGGTTTAGTATTTTTCCTTGAAAAACTTAATCAAAGGTCAAAATGCAGATCACTCATTTCTTTTATCGCAACTAAAACAAGCTCCAGACAATCACGACAGTTTAAAAAACGGCACTACTTTGCGACAGAACGTACATGACCATAGAGCAAACTACCTGCATTAATATGTCGCAAAACGCAACCAACCTTGATCGCCTCCTGGTTCCAGAGGAGCACACACATCATACCATAAAACACAACGAAAGCACAAAGCAATCCATTATCCAGCAGAGAGAGAGAGAGAGAGAGAGAGAGATTGATTTAATCCCCATGTCCTAAAATACCAGGTCATAACCGCAATGACAACCTCCACCCTGCAACCAGTCCCTCCTTCAGGTGAAGCTCGTCAGGGGGGATCCGCACAGCTGCACATCCGAGATGTCGAAGAGCCTCTGCCTGGAGCTGGACGCCATCTCGAACTCCCCCAGGTCCGAGATGCTCTTCCTCTTGTGCGCCGCCGCGTCTTGCTTCGGGCCTTCGGCCTCTCCTCGGACGCCTCCAGGATGGGGCTCAGCATCGGCTGCTGGTTCTGCTGCTGATGGTGTGGCTGCTGGTTCTGCTGCTGATGGTGTTGCTGCTGGTTCTGCTGCTGCTGCGACACCATCGCCTGTGCTTCTGCCACCGTCGAGGGGTCATCCTCCGAGGCGTAAAGTATCTTCTGAATAGCATTGACAATCTGCTAACAGAATGAAATGTCATTATCAACATTACCCTAGTCGATGCTCAGCATCGTTGCGCTACCGTATATGCTACAAGCGTCTATGTTGTACGCACTCACCATTCTGAACGAGGAGGATATGTGCCGGGCTCCATCAATAACAGCAGGTCCTACACCTTGCGCAGGGTTGCCATCTGGGATATCTGCAGCATCACATGCCTAAGAGGCATCAGTTTCGATAATCACATGGTTTCCTCCCATCTAGGCCACTAAGAAGGTAACTTTTTCCGTCTCGTGGTACACACGCCAGCAGCTACAACAACAAAACTAAGTCAGATGGTTCCAACATGTTTACCGAGCCTGGTACTTTGATCAGGTTCCAGATTCTTTGCCAACCTAGAAGGGAAATATCAAGTAAAGAAAAGAAAAAAGATAGTACTGACTCTGAATCTGAGATTGCAAAAATTACACCTCGAGCTCATGGAAACCACCGTCACTATGCTTCATGCGACAAAGATGATACTACTGCCTAGTAAAGGGGGCCACCGAATAGGCTATGTGCACTATTGGACGACAGGGGACTATTGTACAGCAACCTGAGTCCTTTTTCACGGGACACAAGGTAAATCTTCTCATGCTGTGGCTATTAAGGGCTCTACCCTCACACTGAACTACTGAAGATGTTGCAGGCCTCCTTGCTGATTCTTTTTCTTCAATGCATCGGAAAGTTATGCAAATTCTAAGCAAAGAAGCAGTATTAATAGGCAGTCTCGTTCGACTCATCATTGCCGATGACCACACAAACATTCCTTGAAAGAAAAAATATCAATATTCAGGGAAAGCGTTGGGGTCACAAGAACGATGCACACACAGATTATTCATCTACCTAGTACCACTCAACTCTTTACGACTAGCAAAAATTTATCAGAATTCCTTAGCACAGCCCTGTCCAACTACTCCAGGAGAACTCTTAGAAGACACATAAAAACCTATATAATTCATGAGAATAGTCTAATTTACCTGATCAAAGTATCTCTTGTATTGTTCAACAGAAGCTCCATTTCTCTACTCGGAGTTCCTAACCTACCCTACCCAAGATAAAAATGATTCAGACACCAGTGCTGCGATTCTCCAACCTAAATTTGTCTAAATAGACAGAGCCAAACAGATAAGGACATAAAAACATCAAATAGATGGATACAGTCAGATAATTGGTGCTTTGTTTGGAAATTCGGCAAAGGATTTGTAAAGCTTCTCTAAAAGAGAAGTTTAATTACAAGCAAACTAAAGCAAAAGTTTGGTTCAACTGTTCTTCAAGAGAGGGTTCTGTTATGTTTCCCTGGAGTTAACTGAATTATAAATACAGATATTCACAATGTTCACCAAGGTGATAGGCGCTAGTCGGACGGCAAACCAGCGCCTAGCGCCTAATTGCCGACTAGACGGAGCTAGGCGGCCGCCCAGGCGGGATAAATCGGCTAGGCGGGAGGGTATTGCCTAGCGCCTAGGCGGGCGCCTTTTAGAACACTCGATATTCATGCCATTGCTTGATTTCGTGCCAGACACACAAACTTATTTTTCTCGGGAGTTAAGTGATCGAAATATTTAAATATTCACGAAACATTGCTAGATTTTGTGACAAACTTAACACCCTAAAACAAACATAGGAAAACATGAACCAGACAGAAACAAGAACGAAGCTTTCAAAGCTGTAGTTAGGGATCCCTCCATCCATGCCTCTATCAGGATAGATGACAAATAATTTTATGCTCCTCTTAGGGGATGACAATGCAATACGAACCTTCAATAACAAAGTTAAATAATTTAAAAACCTTAGTGAAATATAGTACGACTTGAGCCTTGGAACTCTTCAACCCATTGGAATACCCATTATCAAACTTACCTAAGGGAAAATTCCAAAAATCAGGTGTACGATATTTACCTCTTCAATTGAATTCAGATATAATGTAACTCAAAAAAGATTCTACATACCTCGCAATCTACACTTTCACATACAAAGAGAAGATTTCACCTCAATTAGCGCTTCGTAACGCCTAGTTAGAAATGTATAATCGCAAAAGATTTCAAATATCCCTCGATTCTACGAAAGAGCGATACTTTTCGGGGAGAAACTTCTGATGTTGCAGATATTCCCCCGCAGAAACAAGTGAAGTTGGAGTCTTGTTACTCTTGGTGTTTGCCGACACCTAGACGGCGTGGAGGCGTCGTGGTCCGGTGATCTTCTCAAGTGAAGCTTGTGAGAAGGCCCGGTGTTTGTGAGTGGTGTGGTGCTCGCCATCTCCGGAGAGGAGGAAGGAGCAACCCTAGTGGAGCGAGGTGTTGGTTCGTTTTGGAACCGGTCCAAGTGGTTGGACTTACCTCGGAGGAAGGCTTAATTCGTGGAGCCGGCCCAATTAGTTTGGGTTTCCCTCAACGTGGATTAGGGGAGACCGGCAAGTCTTCGATCACCACGGTAAAACATCGCCGTGTCAATTGTGGTTTGATCTCTTGTGTCTCACTATTACATTTATGTTCATTGTGTATGAATGTTTGCTTTACATTGTGAAATTTATATACCTTGTATTAAATTGCTTATCCTTTGTGTATGATTGTAATAGTTCTTTGTGCTATTCATCATTGCTAGAATTGAAATAGCTTACAAGTCCTTGCTTAATTGCCTTTTGTCTATAGACTTGTTTTGTTGGTGCACTTAGTTGAACCTAGTTGTTTTAGGCCTTAATTGTGCAAAACCGTATTTATTTAGCTTCCGCATTAGAAATCGGTTTTAGCCAAAGAAGTTTTTAAAACGCCTATTCACCCCCCCACTAATCGGCCACCTCGATCTTTCAAGTGGTATCAGAGCTTGGTCTCTCATTTATTAGACTTAACCGTCTAGAGAGTAAAGGATGGCGACTAGAGATTTAGTGCACCTTGGTGAAGCACCTAAATTTGTTGGCACAAACTATGCTCATTGGAAAATTCGCATGTCATGTTATTTTAAGGTCATGGGCCTAAATATATGGCGGATTGTAGATGTTGGCTTTTCTCCTCCATTGGATCAATTTGCTCCAACAATTGAGGAAGAGAAATGCTTACATCTTGACGCTCAAGCAACTAACGCTTTATTTAGTGCTTTGAGTGTAGATGTGTTTGATGCCGTATGTGATCTCCAAAATGTTCATAAGATGTGGACCTATCTTCAAGAATATTATGAAAGGTCCATTTCAACTAATGAGGATTGCATACAAGAGTGGACGTCGGGAGAAGAATGCTCAATCTCTAACTTCGACGATGAAGAGTCCACAAGCCCCTCCACATCAACTTCTAGCTCCGACGATGATGACACATCAACTCCATCTACATAGCCTCATTGCTTTATGGCTAAAGGTAAAAAGGAGGTAAATAATAATAATGAACCTTCATATGATGAGTTGTTAGATATGCTAGAAGAACTAAATGATTATTTAGGAAAGGAGAAATCTAAATTCAAGGTTTTGAAGAATGAGTATGTCTCACTTCAAAATGATTATAATGTTTTAAAAGATGAACATGAAATTCTCCTCCTAAATGAACTTAAAAAGCCTAAAGTGGATATTGGCATTGCTTGTGATTTATTAGATGATATGCCATGTGTAATTGCTAACTCTTGCATTTCATCTAAAATCAATATATCCACTTCTTGTGATGATTTAATTGATATGCCTTGTTGCTCAAAATTAGATGCACCTATTTCCTCTATACTTGTTGAGACTAACCTTGTAGAGGAAAATAAAAAGCTCAAGGCCCAAGTCTCAAGTTTGAAAAATGACTTGGATAGAAGCTATAAAGGGAATGCTACTCTCGATGAAATATTAAGCAAGCAAATAAGCTTACAAGATAAGAGTGGCATTGGATTTACTCCCAAGAAGAAGAAGGAAAATAGCAAGATGAGGCACAATGCAAGACACACGAAGAATATTAAGTGCCTTAATTGTCATGAGAAGGGTCACATTTCCTCCGTATGTCCTAAGAAGAAAAATGACAAGGGAGGACTTGGTTTCACCACCAAGAAGAAGGTGAAGAGCATTCCAAAGCAAGATAGAAAACAAGTCAACAATATCAAGTGTTTTGGATGCAAGAAGAATGGTCACATTGCCTCGGTGTGTCCAAATCAAAAGGATGTCAAGTCAAGACATTCAAAGAAGAGGCAAGCCGAAATTGAGCAAGATAAGAAGACATCAAGGGGAAGCAAAAGCCCTACTTGCTACAATTGCCGGGAGAAGGGATATTTTAGTAAGGAATGTCCTAAAGGTATCACTCCTAAGCCAATTATTCATAATGATCATTATTTGCTTAGGAAGGATAAGAATGGCAATGTTTTTGCTAGGAATGTTAGTTCATGTAAAACTAATGCTAGGGCCATTTGGGTGCCCAAATCTATTGTGACTAACATTCAAGGACCCAACCGAGTGTGGGTACCAAAAGGTGCTTAAATGTTAAATAGGTACTTGGAGAAGTATTGGAGGTTTGGCTCACTCATAAAGAGGTGGATTCCATCTTATGCAAATTTGGAGCCAAGCATGAGGAAGATAAATTCATATCATAAACCAATGCTATCTCGGTAAAAAGTATTTACATTGAAGTATCTAGCCCTTATACCTTGTGTAGGTTGCATTCATGTAAAATCTTAAAAAGGGTTGTTCTTGCTCTTGTGCTAATTCGTTGTTATTAATTTCTTGAGCAAGAAAGTTGTGGCACATTAAGGGGGAGTGCTAAATCATAACCATGTATACCACATCCCTAAGTGTGCCCAAATAAATTAAGTGCTAGTATTGTTTCTCAAAATGAGCCATTTAGCCAAAAGTCAAAATTTTGAAATTATTAGTATAAACTTTGAAAAACTAGTTGCAAAATGTATACAAATGATTTCCAAATGTTTTGCAAAGGTTTTGGTTCAAGAAAAACCTATTTAAAATGAAAATGAGTTTCTAGCCAAAATTCTAAATCTTAGAAACTTGTTTTTGACCAAAACTAGATTTTTGTGTAAAATCTATTCTAAAAGGAATTTGACTTTTGTCCCAAAATGAAAATGATATAGTTGGCTATTCTAAATAATTTTGGTATTCAAAATATTTCCAAAAGGCCAACCTATCAAAAGTTATTCGATTTTGAAACTCATCCAAAATTCAAGGTTGACCTAAGTGGTCACTTTCTAGCACTTAAGTGAGTTTTGCCATATGAACCAAAATTATTCACATGAAAAGGTCCATAATGGTATTCATAACTCACACATGAAATTTGATGCTTTAATTTCCTCATTTGCTCAAATTTGACTTCTTGTATAGAAGTTTCTCAAAAATGAGCTTTATTCGAAAATTCAAAAGACTAATTCATAAAAACTATATTCATTGAAGTTTACTATCTCCAATCTAATGCATAAGGATCCTAAGTAACATTTATTTGAATATTAAAACAAAGGATCATTTGCAAAATTTCCTATTCCTTGATCTATTCCTCGAAGCTCGGGAAAATCGAACGACTCGAAGTTATTCGCAGCGGTACAACCGATTTTCGATGACGACCGCCTTTTGCACGGCGGTGATACGATCAAGAACGGTATGACCGCAATTGAACTGCGGTTGTACCGATTTTGTGTTTTTGCATCAATTGATTCCATTTCAATTCTATTCAATTCTAAATCTTTTGATCGCCTCCTCATGTCAAGATTGATCCTTGTTATCCTTGCAAGCTACTCACTACTAATTGTCCTTGATTGCAAGTGCAATTATTCAAGTGGTATCCTTTCCAAGAGTAGTTTCTCAAAATCATCTTGACATCGAAAAGATTCAAATCTAAATCTTTTGGCTATCCTCTCAAGTCAAGTTGATCCTTGTAATCCTTGCAAGCTACCCACTCATGCTTTGTTGACTCCAAATACCATTTTGATCCTTGTGATATGTTTATCATTCAAGTGGTATTCCTTTAAGTGGTAGCACCTTTTGATCATCCCGATCTAGGCATGGAATTCATATTACTTATGTTTACAAGTGGTATTCTTCAAATGATATCATCTTGTCTTTATAAGTGGTATTCTTTCTAGTGATATCCTTCAAGTGGTATACTTCTTATACCCACCTACAAGTGATATCTATTTCAATCCTTGCCAATCAATTCTTTTCAAACCAAGCTCTCTCCGATACCTCCAATTCATGATATATCTTTTTCATGTGGTATCTCTCCGATACTTTCATTTCATGATATATCTTTTCAAGTGGTATCTATCTGAGTCTTATCTCTCAAAGTGGTACCAAGTTTCTACAAATGGAATTAATTATTCTTGGTATCATCTTTTCTCTCAAGTGGATTCTCTATTTCTCTCTTATCTTTGGATGCATTCTTTGAAGATCTTTGCAAGAGAAGTCCAAGCACCTTGAGAGTTCAAATCTTGTTGACGCATGTTCTCTACAAGTGGTATCAACATGTGGATTTACAAGAGTATTATTTACAAGTGATATCTACATGTTTTACCAACAAGTGGTGTCGTCAAGTGAAAGAGAGAAGGTTGAAGTCATCTTAAGTTTTGGATGGAAAATTTCAAAAGATGACAAAGAGGGAGATAATTGGACAAAGAAAACCTTTGTGTGTCAAAAGAGAAGAATGTCCAAAAGGAACCTTTGTGTAAGGGGGAGTTTTCCTAAAAAGTTTTTGAAAACCTAATTGAAGAATGTTTTAATTTTTAAAATGGGTATATCATTATATGGGAAAACCAATTTGAAAAGACACCCTTAAGGCTTCGATTTATTTTGGATTCATTGTTGTTCTATGCCAAAAAGGGAAAATAAAACTCGTTTTACTGCCTAGCTCATAAGTTTTGCAAAGACTCTCCTTTTACTTGAGATTTATTTCGGTTTTTGGTGCTTAATGCCAAAAGGGGGAGAATTTGTATGAGCTACATTTGGATGTTAATTTGTGTGAGCTTTATTTGTTATTCTCTTGATCTCTTGTGTTGCCTAAAAGGGGGAGAATCAAGGGGGAGAATCTTGTGGTGCCAAAAGTGGGAGTTTACCAAGATTCTCTTGTCATTTCAATGCATGCATATAGTCAAATAGCCTAATTGATTATCCTATGTTGACTTATATCCAAATGTTGTCATTTATAAAGGATTTGTCATCAATCACCAAAAAGGGGGAGATTGAAGAATCTAGACCTACCATTATGTGTTAATGGGGTTTTGGTGATTAATGACAAATCTAATTGTGAGACTAACACTTTCATTGATATACATATTGTGTAGTCTTATTTGGATATAAAGGTAATAATCATGAAGGCATGCATGTGATTAATGACAAATCCAATTCATTGGATAAACAAAAGGAAAATTCAAACAGGTATGCATTCATAATGATGAATCTATTTGTGAGACTAATATTTCTATTTGTTATATCATTTTTAGTCTCGTTTGGATATAAAGATCAAAAGAGGTATGCTTTCTACTTTGTATTCATATATCTTGTTGCATTCCTCGGATCCAAAATATATGTTGAACTCCACCAAAAGTCTAACTTGAATATGTGCATATGTTTCCATTACACATTTGTGTATGCACACATTTAGGGGGAGCTCAATATATGTTTTGTGGTTTCATTAGTATTGATCCATATTTCCTGTTTCCACACATATTTGGGATCTTTACTTTGAAACATATCCTTTGAATATATTTAACTTGCATAGTTAATATATTCATGTGAGTATATAAGACTTGTGTAGTCTAAATATACTTATATGTGAGTATAACATAACTTGTGTAGTTCATGTGTACTCACATATCCTTGAATATATATTTAACTTGTGAAGTTAATATATTCATATGAGTATATATATAACTTGTGTAGTTCAGTATATACTCATATCCTTGAATATATTTAACTTGTGTAGTTAATATATTCATGTGAGTATATATAACTTGTGTAGTTTATATATGCTCATATTCTTGAATATATATAACTTATGTAGTTAGTATATTCAAGTGTGTATATATGACTTGTGTAGTCTATATACACTTATATGTGAGTATAACATAACTTGTGTAGTTTATGTGTGCTCACATATTCTTGAATATGTTTAACTTATGTAGTTAATCTATTCATAAGAGTGTATAAGACTTGTGTAGTCTATATATACTTATATGTGAGTAGAACATAACTTGTGTAGTTCATGTGTACTCACATATCTTTGAATATGTTTAACTTGTGTAGTTAATATATTCATATGAGTATATGAGACTTATGTAGTTTATATATGCTCATGTATTCTTGAGTTAATACAACTTGTGTAGTTCGTATACACTCATGTTGAGTATATATAACTTATGTAGTGCTTATATACTCATACCAAACTCTATTCAATTATTTGCTATTGAAGTGATTATCATCAATTACCAATGAGGGAAAGATTGTGGTATCTTGTCCCGCCATTATGAGTTAATGGTATGTTGTGGTAATTAATGATAATCATATTGTGGAACTAACATTTTCCATGAGTTGGATGAATAGGTTATGTTCCAGGTGGTTGATGACTTGGGATGACATCATGTGTTGATAGTCATCAAGTCAAGAAGAGATGATCATGTGTTGATCATCAAGTCGAGTGAAGACCCATCATGAGTTGATGGATGTCAAGTGAAGAGTGCATCATGTGTTGATGCATATCAAGACTCGGGATGGAAGATGTCATCATGTGTTGATGAGCATCAAGTCAAGATCCCGAAGTAAAGCTTCATCATATGTTGATGAAGGTCAAGTAAAGATGCATCATGAGTTGATGCATATCAAGTCAAGAACCCGGAGTTGAAGCAAGGATGTGCGTCATCAAGCTTCAAGTGTTTGCGCAAGGCAAAGGTATGACTAGCTAGGGCTAAGGATTTGTTCCTAGTCTTTTACCGGTCTTGGTGTTTGGTTGGATGACCGGATTGCTAGTATAGGTTTGCCGTACTATTAAGAGGGGTCTTTGACTAGTAGCTTGAGTTTGTCATGTGTTGATAGCTCATTGTGTTTGCTCTAGCTCACCTTAACATGTTGCCAATATTTGCGAATGCGTTTTGCAAATAGTTGTGGCTCATGGATAATTCTTGTAGCATGTGACTTGAGTTTGCAAATGTGTTTTGCAAATGGTGTAAGTCCATGTACCTTATTCCTTGGAGTGTGATTCTAAAAGTTAGCAAATGTGTTTTGCAACTTGTTGAGAATCTCACATGAATCCTTGTTTGCATCGCGTGTCAATTTCGCAAATGTGTTTTGCAAATTGAGTTGAAGCGAAGTGCAATTTGTGGTATGATTCTAAAAGTGTGCAAATGTGTTTTGCAACTTGTTGAGAATCTTACCTTTGAACCCTTGTTTGCATTATGCATCAAATTGGCAAATGTGTTTTGCAATTTGAGTTGAAGCGAATGCAACTGTGTTTTCTCAGAAGATCGGATGAACCGACGTAAAGAGCGGCGACACACAAGGGTATGACCGGCTCTTGTACAGCAGTACGACCACACCTATTGAGCATGTGTTGCTCTGTTTGTGGAGCGGTAGTACCGGCGTGTACTGAGCGGTACGACCGGTGGCCGGTTGTTCCGATTATTTGTTGGCGGTTCAAGTTTTCCAGAGAAGATGCATTTGTTGCACATCTTTGGTTTTGAAAAACCTTTTGAGTGGTAGTACCGACGTGTGTTGGGCGGTACGACCGCGATGCGGTTCGACCGCTTTCTTGGTGCGGTTGTAAAATTCCAGAACAGTTGTTCGTGGGACTTAGCCGCATTTGGCGCTCCTTTGTGGAGCGGTACGACCGCAAGTGTTTGTGCGGTTGTACCGATTAGTGCGGTACGACCGGACCTTGGTTGGCGGTCGTTCCGATTTGGTGACCAACGGCTAGTTTTATAGCCGTTGGAGGAAGGGCGGTACGACCGGCCCCATAACGGCGGTCGTTCCGATTTCCTAACTTTTTCAGCAGACTTCACCCCAACGGCTAGTTTTTGTGTGTGGGCTATAAATACCCACCTTGACCGTGTGAGGGAGAGTTGCTGGTGCCCCATTGAGTTCCTTTGAGCTAGTGCAAGCCCTCTCACACTCATTTGTGCATGTGTTGCACTTAGAGAGGTTGGAGAGGTGAATCCTATTGCATGTGTTGCATTAGGTTGTGGATTGTGTATCCATAGAGCTTTGGCACTTGATTGGTTCAAGTGAAAGTTGGAGTCTTGTTACTCTTGGTGTTTGCCGACACCTAGACGGCATGGAGGCGTCGTGGTCCGGTGATCTTCTCAAGTGAAGCTTGTGAGAAGGCCCGGTGTTTGTGAGTGGTGTGGTGCTCGCCATCTCCGGAGAGGAGGAAGGAGCAACCCTAGTGGAGCGAGGTGTTGGTTCATTTTGGAACCGGTCCAAGTGGTTGGACTTACCTCGGAGGAAGGCTTAATTCGTGGAGCCGGCCCAATTGGTTTGGGTTTCCCTCAACGTGGATTAGGGGAGACCGGCAAGTCTTCGATCACCACGGTAAAACATCGCCGTGTCAATTGTGGTTTGATCTCTTGTGTCTCACTATTACATTTATGTTCATTGTGTATGAATGTTTGCTTTACATTGTGAAATTTATATACCTTGTATTAAATTGCTTATCCTTTGTGTATGATTGTAATAGTTCTTTGTGCTATTCATCATTGCTAGAATTGAAATAGCTTACAAGTCCTTGCTTAATTGCCTTTTGTCTATAGACTTGTTTTGTTGGTGCACTTAGTTGAACCTAGTTGTTTTAGGCCTTAATTGTGCAAAACCGTATTTATTTAGCTTTCGCATTAGAAATCGGTTTTAGCCAAAGAAGTTTTTAAAACGCCTATTCACCCCCCCTCTAGTCGGCCACCTCGATCTTACACGGTGGCTGAGAGATTAGGGTAACACCTACAACCGAAAACACAGAGATGAGAGTAGTCGGGAGGTGAACTGAAAAGAGCTTGGTAGGGGATGCCGAAATTGAGTGTTTTAGTGGGGTGGAGGTTGAGAAGATATGTGGCGTTGTGGAGAGCTTCGACCCAATACGAAGGCGGCATGCTCGCTTGAAATAGAAGAGAGCGGAGAATGTCATTGGTAAAGCGGATGATGCGTTCCGCCTTACCGTTTTGTTGGGAGGTGTGTGGGCATGACATGCGGAGTGCAATGCCATGGGAGAGGAGGTGGTGGTGCATGGAAGAGTTGTCAAATTCGCCACCATTGTCGCACTGAATGGCGCGAACGAACGAGGAGAATTGAGTGCCGACATAGGCAAAGAAATTGCGAAGAGTGGTAAAAACATCGTATTTAAGACGAAGGGGAGACGTCCATAAGTAGTATGGAGAGCTCTGATACCATGAAGGCTCATATAAATGATGTACTTAACTGATTCATTGGTGTACAGGGATATATATACAATGGTGACACTAATGTGAACACATGCAACAACTGCTAATGTGAATACATGTAGCAACTCGAATTAATCACCTGGTTGAACCGAGGCATCACATGCGAATTAATCTCCTGGTTGAACCGAGGCGTCACATGCGAACGCATGGTAGGCTAACACACACAATCGGTAACACTAAACACAACTTAACATTTGTGCAATGCTCACAATTAAATTGGCCATAAATGCTAAAGAAAAGTAGGGAGCAGACACTGCTCATGAAGCCTCCATTGACGGAATCACAAGATCTTTTCATCCATTGCATGAACTCCAAAGTTGTCTAGGGCCTTCCTTTGATGAGCTTATTCACCTCGATGTGTTTGCAACAATGGGCGAGAAAACAAGAACAATTAATATAGCGCTTGCACTAATAGGCTCTCTCGAATAGCAATTAGTAAGTCAAGTGCTAAACACCAATCCCCAATTCCCCCCACGATTGCTCATGAGGAACTCCTAGTCAATACCGGATCTAGAATTAATTCTTCACAATTGATCCTATTCACAATATGAATTAAGTCAATCTTGGATCTAGAATCCAGAGTGTTTGAGGCTTTCGCCACCTAATTATTCTCTTGAAACTAAATGCCATTGAACAAGACCTGCCACAACAAGATGGAACAATTAGACGACATGAGAAATCTAACCTAATATAACCAAATTTCACCCATGCGGGGGCAAGAAGAGAGTGAAAGGCAAACCACCGCACCTTGGTGATCTTTAGCTTGTCAACACATCCTGCGCAAAGATCTTGTCGCTCGATCATGTCGTACTCCGCCTTGGCGTCGGTTGACCTTGTGCATCCGCACCGCCCCGGTGTGCACGCCCATCACCGGCACGCCACCGCGCCCGACGCCGACTACATGCCACCACCATTCCAAGAACACAGGCACGCAAAATCCAACCCAAAGGAGCAGCAGCTCCCTCGAAACTCACACACACATGCACACGCATAGAGAGACCCAAGAAATCTCCAATCCCACGACCAACGGAGAAGAGAATAAACGCAGACACCTCCAGATCGGAAGAAAAATCCCGATTTGAAGAAGCAGTCGTTACCTCCTTGACCTTGGAGAGGCCGAGTTGCAGCGTGGTGTTGATCCAGGCCAGGATCTCGTTGCGCCCCACGAAGTAGGCGCCGTCCATCATCCCGATGTTGCTCGCCGCCATCGCCTTCCTCCTCCTCCGCAAACCTAACCTCTCGCAGAGACCAACAGCTTGGGTGGAGGCGTGGAAAGGGGAAGTTTGGGGTTCACGAGGAGAGATCCGAGCACGAGGAAGATTTTCAATGCGGCGGCATTGGGGGGCTCGGAGCCGGAATTAAAAGGAGAGAGGAGACGATTCTGCCCTTGGTGCGGGCCGTGAGGGTTTGAACTTGGACGGCATGATTCGGGCGTGCGTGGGAGGTGGACGAACGGATTCGGCTGACCGTTGGGATGGGACGGGGTGCGCGAGGGCGGTCCCGTAATTTTGTGTGGTGGAAAATTTGCATTTTGGTGGTACAGCCGTCATGGCATGTGCGCGCGCGTGCTGCGGTGTGCGTCGCCTTGGGCATGTGCTGTTTTAGCTGGAGCCAGTGTGATTGTGTGAAGCATTTTTTTTGTTTCAACGATTTTTTGCCCGTTGCTTTTTGTTGGCTTTTGCGTGTTCATGTGTGCTCGAACAAGTGGGTGCTCGTGCAAATTTTCATCTTTTTGACAGAAAATTGAGAGTTTTTACTACACTGTAAAACTAACAGATCATTAAGGCGACATGGAACTTGAAAAACATGCCGCTCTTAGGATCATCTTATTGTGAGGAGATACTTTCCAGGTTGCACAAAACTTTTGTGGCATTCCCCTAAAACACGGACTACATCTTAACTAATAAAAGAAAGAGTTTACTCCCGTACAGCGAGACGATCGTCCCACCCTTGAAAAAAAACTTGCGTCGACTCCTTCCACCCCTCCTATGCACGCCCTACACCCTCCCGTCCTAAAAAAACCGTTAAGGAAAGACAAGAGAAAGTTGCTGAACAAAACTCTGCGACGTCTGCAACACCGCTCGCGACGGCGTAGACCAAGTCGCCATCGAGCACTCGCCAAGACACAACATCCGTCTTTGCTAGCATCTGGGAGATCCACGATGGCTACTCACTGACGCTGAAGGCGACTCGAACCTCTCGGTCCTCCTCATCGACGACAACCCGACTGCCTGGGGAGGAGGCGGCGTCACCTCCCACCGTAACCGCTCTTTCGGCCGTGTGTGCGTCCCACTCCCACGCCAAGGCTCTTAGCTCCTCCGCCTCCTCCCACTTCTGCTCGCTCCCGTGGAGCGTGCCTCATCTCATATACGATTCTTTTTATCCGTTGCAACGCACGAGTATATAACTAGGACACGATGATACAGAGAATCAATTCATTCATGGACATGTTATGTTTGGTTTACCTAAAAACATTATTGGTTCTGAGTTCTGACCACAAATGTGTGCACGACTTAAGCTATTAGAACTATTTGGTCTAACTTCAAATGTGTCTCTACAGTTTTCCAATATAAATATGTATTTTTTGCTTGCTTTGAACAATCGTTTGAGATTTTGTTCAAACAAATTTTGAGGCATGGAATGCAATGCGGAATGGTTTTACTTACTACTAAAATTTTTCAGTGAGAGCCGATTTAGAAAGCTTCAGCTTTATACATATGCTTCACGTAATAAAGAAATTGTTTCGTTCAAAATATGGGATTCCGTCACAACGCACGGCACCGTACTAGTAATTTACAAAATTATACCAAGTAGATATCCTTTTGTGAACAAACACATCACGGGCTCGATGTGGAAAAATGAAGAGAGGGGGAAAACACCCAAAAAGAGATGGAAGCAGTAGCACGCTATCCTTCTTTGCATAGGTTGCCCATTATTGCATTAAAGAACATGACGTTAGGATAGATGCCTCGATTCATCATTTCAAAAGCTAATTCCTCAGCCTTCTCCCATTTGCCACAGGTACACAAACCATGAAGAAGGGTAGAGTAAATGATGTTGTCGGGAGTCAATCCTTCTTCAATCATCTGATTCGATTGGGACATAGCATCATTCACTCTGCCTATCCTAAAAAGTGAACCTATTATCGTTCCATAGTTGACTATATTAGGGCTCAATCCTTGCTGCCGCATTTTGTTAAATATAAGAAGTGCCTCATCGACCATTTCATATGCGCATATCAATATGTTGAACACATGATGATCGGGTTTAATACCATTCCGTACCATCAAATCAATGAGATCATGCATATCAACAAGAGCTCCTTTAGTAGCGTACCCATCAAGCAGAGTAGGTATTAACATTGGGTTTTGGGCCCTTCTCGGAGACCACAACATTGATACCAGTAATGGGCTTTTGGCACTGTTTTTAGCTAGTGTGTATGTACCCTCAATAATATGTGAAGTTTGCTATTATGGCTTGGACATTCCTTTTTTGTTTCGTTACTATTTCTAGCTATTCGTATATGTCAAGATGCTTTCATATTGTTAAATATATTTAGTCATCCGAGGACTCTACTGAAATTCACCGGGCGTAGCGTAGCGCATAACCCTATATAGTTAGGGCTGGAAACGAGCGAGCCGAGCAGGCTCGTTTCCAAAGCAGGCTCGGCTCGGTTTGGCTCGTTTTGAGCACGAGCCAGAAAGACGGCTCGGCTCGGCTCGTAAGGCGGCTCGCGAGCCGGGATCAGAATGCGAACAACAGTACATCCAATCAAATTCAATCAACAAAATCACAATTTTGTGCATCCATTCAATCAACAGATTCAACAATCAGTGCAGCGGCGCGGTTGAAGGGGCAGCGGCCGATGGGAGAGAAGAGCACGGCCCGTCGATGTTGCCGGGAAATGCATGCCCAGCCGCTCGCGCGCCTCCTCGTCATCCTCGTCAACCTCTTCATCATCCTCGTCGACCTCCTCATGTGACTCCAGCAAGAACGCGCCCCTGAAGCGCTAAGAGCCGTACGCCGCCCACCCGCTTCTGACCCGCGTCTCCTCCTCGGACTCCGGCAAGCACTCCCGTGCGCCGTGGCATCCGCGTGCTCCCGCGCGACTGCGGTCGGCGATGGCAGCAGAGGGCCCCCGGGTGAGTGCATCCGGGCACGTGGTGTTTCGCAGCCTGGAGTGGAGCTCAAGCTCGCCAGCCTCGGCGCCACCGCTGAGGAGTGTCGGTGAAGCACATGCTTGGATCCAGCGGTGGAGGGAAGACCGAAAGAAGATCTTACGGCCAATGAAGCCTGTCGTGATCCAGCGGGCGCCCAGGCGGTGGGGAATGGGTGGCGGCGGTGGGGGAAGGGGCGGCGGATGGAGCCATGGAGGAGAGGAGAGGACGGGGCGGAATAGACGGGGGCAAATCGGCGCGGTGGAACCGTGGAATGGATGCGAGGACGAGGGATGGGGCTCCGCCGGAGAGAAAAAGGGGACCATGGGGTTAGGGATTTGAGGAGCTGTGAGCGGCCGGGGTGGCGGTGGGCGGGCGAGGGCGAGGGTGAGGGCGAGGGCCGAATGTGGCGGAACTGGGAGGAATCGGCAGGAAGGAAGGGAGCTTGGACTTGGAAGCTCGGTGGAGTAGAGGTGGCGATGCGCTCGTGTTTGGGGGCGAAAGGAAATAAGGCCGAGTGGGCTGGGGAGTGGGGACCGTGGGCGAAGGGAGAATGTTTGGCTCGTTTAGGCTCGTGAGAATGTTTGGCTCATTTGGCTCGTGAGCGGCTCGAGCTCGGCTCGAATTTTCGCCGAACTGGGCTGGGCTGGGCTTGAAAATTCACAAGCTCGAGCCGAGCCGGCTCTGCTCGTAACTATTAGAATAGGACTCTTCTCCTTTTGTATTTCCTTATCTGTATATGGAAACCCCTCTTGTATATCCCTATATATATTGCCCATTGGGCCCTCTTGAATATACATACAATATTCATAACATGGTATCAGAGCTATGTTTCTAACCTAGCTTTTTCTTCCACTACCACATCCATCACGCTGTGCACGAGCCACGGTCGCAGTCTGCCCGACGCCGCCGTCGCCCGCACGGTCGCCGAGCCTGCCCCTCCGTCGCCATCTCACTCGGTCACCGTCGCCTGACGCGATCCTCCTTACCGACGCGAAGAAGCCGCCAGTTCCATCGCCGCCGCCTCCGTCGCCATCTCGCCGCCGCGCTTAGCTCGCGAACCGAACCGCCGCCCGAGGCCATTGCCAGACCGCATTGCCGCCGCCGCCGTCGCCGCCGCCTCTTGTTGCCGTCGAGCCGCTGCTAGCAGGGGGAAAACCTATTACCCCTACGCGTGCGCATGAGCCCTTTCGGCTCTTCTTAAGCAGGCCTGACCCATTAGTCTCTCTTGGTTGGATCTAACCGAGCAAAAAAAAAAGAAGAAGAAAAAAATGTCGATCTAACCATCGCGCCGTCCAGCGCCGCCTGTTAGACTTCGTTGTCTTGGTCGCCGCGCCGTCCAGCGCCACCTACCAATGACTTCTGTTCCATGAGCTGCGATCCCATTCTTGGGAATAAAGCTTAATGGAACGAACTACAGGTTGTGGCCTTCACTTATGGAGATCACGCTCGATGGTCTCCGCCTCTGGGGACATGTTACTGGTGCCCGACCTTGTCCGCCGTCGCCGGTTCAGCCTTCTCCCAGACAGCCTACTTCTGCAGAAGATGAGGCTGCCAAGAAGGCGACAGAGGTCGCTATTGCTGCTGTTGATGAGGCCTTTCAGTATGCCATAGACGCTTTTGAGCGCTGGTGTGCTGACGAGGCCCGTGTTCGCGCTATCTTGGTGGTCAGTGTCGACGACTCCATCCAGCTAGACATTGTTGGTCTGCGTGCCACTCTATAGATCTGGGAGTACTTGCGCGAGCGATACCAAAGCAGAGCAATGATGCTCGATTCTTTTTTCGCTTCGTGAGTTGGAGACGCCGCCAGAGGACTCCTCCGTCGACGACTTCTTCCGAAGCTCGTCGACTCTGGCGCCACTAGACGAGCTGGCTTCTCCGCTTACCAGAGTGTCATAAAGTGCGTATATGATCGTGATCGCCGCTTTTATGACTTCGTCTGCCGTCTTCGCCCGAGTTTGAGCTGTCGAGGCTCAATCTAACGAGCCGCTCACCACGACCGAGCGACCACCGAGGCTCTTTCGATGCTTTGGCCGAGGAGCTTATTGTGGGTTAGCAAAGACAGCTTTGTTCCTTGTTTTGCTACCTTCTTCTTCTTCGACTACACCGACGGTTTCTGCTTCGACTATAGTCCATCCTCAGGTGTCTGTTTCTACTCCTGTTTTTGCACCAACTGGAGTTCAGTGCAATTATTGCAAGAACTTCGAGCATGACTACCAGCGTTGTGCGGTGCGAAAAAAGTAGAATAAGGCGCGTGGAGTTGGACGCTCCAAGGGAGGACAGGGAGGCCCTTCCTCGACAGGAGGACAGACCAGTATGTTAGGATCTTCTCAGCGAGGTGACTCTGTTCAGCAGTTCTGCCAGGCTCTAGTTCAACAGCTCTCTCTCAGCTCAGCAGGTTCTGCTAGTCTAGCTCATACGTCTCCTCCAGGTACTTCTTGGGTTCTGGATTCTAGTGCCTCTTTCCACATGACACCAGACTCCACATCTTTCACTTCCGTAGGACCTCCTGTTTTTCCTATCTCGATTCGAGACCGGTAAGCGGTACTCCTCTGCATGTGCCATCGAGACACTTTGTTTTGTCCACTGACTTTTCTATTCCAGCTGTTTCTCATGTTCCTCAGCTTACCATGTAGCTTCTCTCAGTGGGTTAGCTCACTGATCTTGGCTGTAGGCTTAGTTTTGACTCTCACACTGCTTTTGTTCAGATCGGCAGACATGTGATCAGTATTTGGGATCGGCCGGGCGCCATAGGGATCGTTAGGGTCTCTACATTCTTGACCGCCTCCACCTTCCGTCCACTTCAGTTGCTCCTATCACCTCTACATCCACTGCCACTACTGCGACCACCTCTGGAGTTTTTGCGCAGTAGCATCATCGTTTAGGTCACTTGTGTGGGTCTCATCTTTCTTCATTAGTTTGTCAGGGTGTTCTTGGACGTGTTCCTGTTGACACGTTTATGTTTTGTCAGGGTTGTAAGCTGGGCAAGCAGCTACAACTTCCTTATCATTCTAGTGAGTCCTTATCTTCTCGCCCTTTTGATTTAGTTTATTCAGATGTATGGGTACCTGCGCCTATTATCTCTAAAGGCGGGCATAAATCTTATGTGATCTTCATTGATGATTATTCCCATTTTACATGGATTTTCCCTATATCTAATCGTGGTCAGTTCCTTGCGATCTATCGTAGCTTTGCAATGATGGTTCATACTCAGTTTGATTTTCCCATCCGTACTTTTCGCTGTGATTCTACTGGTGAGTACTGTTCTAGTGCCTTTAGACAGTTTCTTTCTGAGCAGGGCACTCTTTGCCAGTCTTCTTGTCCTGGTGCCCATGATCAGAATGGGGTCGCTGAGCGCAAACATCGTCATCTGATTGAGACTGCCCGCACTCTTCTCCTTGTCTCTCATGTTCCACCACAGTTCTGGGCTGATGCTGTTTCTACGGCTGCATATCTCATCAATATGCAGCCCTCTACTACTCTTAAGGGTGTCAGTCCTATAGAGCATCTCTACTCTTGAGCCCCCCAGTACACTCACCTCTGTGTTTTTGGGTGTACTTGTTTTGTTCTGCTGCAGCCTTGTGAATGCACTAAACTATCGGCCCAGTTAGTTGAGTGCGTGTTTCTTGGTTATAGTTCTGAGCATAAGGGTTATCGTTGTTGGGATCCTTCCACTCGACAGATCAGGATTTCACGAGACGTTGTCTTTGACGAATATCGACCTTTCTTCTATCGAGATTCGGCTCCTCCTGTTTCCACCGTTGAGTCGATTTCATGGTTGTCTCTTTCTGACTCTTCACCTATTTCTCCACTATCATAGTCTTCCCCTGGTCTGTCTCCAGTGGTTCCTTCTGTACCTCCGCCCTCGGTGTTGCCTCCTGCAACACCACCATCTCGTTACTCTAGTGTTCACTACTCCAGATGTCCTCATCCTTCACCAGCCTCCTCTCCTGGTATCATGCCAACACCCACATCTGATCCTCCTGCTGATGCTCCTCGTTACGTCCTTCGTGACCGGACATCCCTTCGACCTCCTGATCGTCTTGGATTTGCTCCGATTGCTCATGCTCTCTCTGTCACTGAGCCTAGTTCTTATCGTGAGGCTGCTCCTTATTCTGAGTGGCAGCTCGCTATGGTAGAGGAGCTTAATGCTCTTCGACGTATAGAGACTTGGGATATTGTACTGACACCTGTGCATGCTCGTTCGATCACGTGCAAGTGGGTGTACAAGATTAAGACACGGTTTGATGGTACTATCGAGCGCTACAAGGCTCGTCTTGTGACTCGTGGCTTTCAGCAGGAGTACGGTCGTGACTACGATGAGACTTTTTCCCCTGTTGCTCATATGACCACTGTTCGCACTCTTGTTGTGGTTGCTTCTGTTCGCTGGTAGTCTATCTCTCAGTTGGATGTTAAGAATGCCTTTCTTAATGGTGTTTTGCATGAGGAGGTCTATATGCAGCCACCACCTGGGTATTCTATTCCTGATGGGCACGTCTGTCATCTTCGTTGTGCTCTTTATGGCCTCAAACAGGCTCCTCGTGCCTGGTTTGCGCGTTTTACCTCAGTGATTACTGCTGTCGGTTTTACTGTCAGTTCTCATGATCCTGCTCTTTTTGTCCATATCTTATCTCGGGGTAGGACATTGCTTCTTCTGTACGTTGATGATATGCTCATCACTGGTGATGATTCCTCATTCATCACGTATGTGAAGAAGCATCTCAGTGAGCAGTTTTTGATGACCGATCTTGGTTCTCTTACGTACTTCATTGGGATTGAGGTCTCTTCCATGCCTGAGGGCTACTACCTCTCCCAGAAGAAGTATGTCCAGGATCTTCTTGATCGGTCTGGTCTGACTGACACTCACACCGCTGAGACTCCCATGGAGCTATCCCTACAGCTTCGTGCCACTGATGGTGATCTTCTTGAGGATCCTACTCGATATCGCCATCTTGTTGGGAGTTTGGTATACCTTGTGAGCACTCGTCCTGATATTGCTTATGCTGTTCATATCTTGAGTCAGTTCATGGCGCGTCCTACCCATCTTCACTACAGTCACCTTCTTTGTGTTCTTCGCTACTTGCGTGGGATTATCTCTCGTCGTTTGTTTTTCCCTAGCTCTACCTCACTACAGCTTCAGGCATACTCTGATGCGACCTGGACTAGTGATCCTTCTGATCATCGTTCTCTTTCTGCTTACTGTGTTTTTCTTGGCTCCTCCTTGATTGCTTGGAAGACTAAGAAGCGGTTGCGCTTCCGCTCGAGCCAGAGGTGAGTTGAGAGCTATGGCGTGATGGATGCAGAGGTTACTTGGTTGAGATGGCTACTTGCAGATTTTGGAGTACTGTGATAGGACCTCGACTCTTTTGTCTCGACAAAGACATGTGCTATCAAGATTGCTCAGACCCAGTGAAGCATGAGCTCACCAAGCACATTGGTGTGGATGCTTCATACACTCGCCACAGTGCGGAGGCGTATTTGCTTTTACGATTTGTGCTATCGAGTTACAAAGTTCTTGACTTCTTCACGAAACCACAGATTAGGGCACAACATTTGTATTTTCTCTCCAAACTCAGTGTGTGTGATCCACCATGAGTTTGAGGGAGGGGGGGTGTTAGAATAGGACTCTTCTCCTTTTGTATTTCCTTATCTGTATATGGAAACCCCTCTTGTACATCTCTATATATAGGGTGCGTCTATACAACATTCGACTGATTTTTTCTTGGAAATCAGTCACTTTTTTAGCCATCGGATGGAGATCCAATGCCCCAGATATCACCCCCCTCTATATCCCCAATCCAATCTCACTTCCCACCGTCTCTCCCTCTTTCTCACCAATCACAAAGCGCATCGAACGGCCTCTCCATCTCTCTCACCAATCACAAAGCGCATCCAACGGCCTAGAAATTGACTGATTTCCAAGAAAATTTCAGTCGATAGATTTCTAGCAATTCCCCTATATATATTGCCCATTGGACCCTCTTGAATATACATACAATATTCATAACAGTAATGAGCTTGAGCAAGCTCGCGTGCCTCGAGCTTTTTTTCCAGCCCTATATCTAGTAGACAATGATTTCGTACAAGTTGGGTATTTGAAATTTCAACCTCGCGTTCGCACGATAAATTTTTGACGAACTTGTCTTAAATTTGCAGGAGATGATTTAGTGTGTAGAGAAGCTAATTTGTGCACATTGATGAACCTAGGTGCACAAGTGGGCCCCACAGTCTCGGTAGAATTTCAAATGACATCCAAACATAAATTAGATTTTGAATTGACTTGAAACAAATTTAAATTCAACTAGAATATAATTTGGAATCCAATTGAATGAATTAGATTCAATTATAGGCAACTAAACAGGGTGTAAGAGTTAAATTGTTTATGTGAAATTCCTGCACCCTCTTACGCCCCAAACAGAACAACACGCAGGAAGCAAAGACTCGGGACTATCTGTAAACATATTTTGCCAAAAGTTTGGCAACACAAGTTTCAGAATGCGAACACCAACTAAGAATGATAGATAGATAATATTACGAGCTAATTTTCAGTTGTCTGAATTTTTTTTTATCCCTCAGTCACCAACAATTGTACAATACTAAGCCTAAAATTGTATTGACAAGTGATGTGTAATTTTAGCACAACTTTACTGTAACTTTTATTTCTATTTGTTTTTGTATTTATAGGGCTCACCTAGATTTACTTTTGTCTAGCTTTTTTTTAGCACAACTTTACTATAACTTTTAGTTCTATTTGTTTTGTATTTGTAGGGTTCATCTAGATTTACTTTTGTCTAGTTTATAATATTTTTTGTCTTTCTGTTTTGTAAGGCAATACAACACAACACAGAAACTTATGGTATCTATTAGATCAAAATCCTACAGTTCAGTCACCTGTTCAATGGACCATCCCATAATATTAACACTTGATAGCCACGTATATGTTAAACCAAAAGAGAAGGCTGCATAAATAGTAGCGAGCTAAGTTGACACACCTAAAAGCTTCTACCACTATCTTCAGAGAAGGATCCTCGGGTATAAATGAAGTGCACTTTCAGACGCAGATAGAGGGTCCATATCACTATTTTTTTAGCCATCCGATCGTCGTTGCTTCCTTTCTCGGCCGTTCAATCAAGCACTAAAATTTTCCTTCGCGCGGCCGAACGCGTAGCCTCTCCACGCGCGGGCCCCACGCATGGAGCCCACGCGTGGGGCCCACGCACGACCTGCCAGCCTTTTCGCGCGCGAAGGGGCGCTCGCCCGTGCTTTTTTTCGCGTTGCCTCATGCCGTGGGCCCCACCGGGCCGTCACTCACACGCACGGCGCGCAAGCACGCGCCGCAGGCCCACTAGTACATATGATGGGCGGGCGCCCTCTGTTTTTTTGACGAAATTGTCTTAAATTTGCAGGAGATGATTTAGTGTGTACAGAAGCTAATTTGTGCACATTGATGAACCTAGGTGCACAAGTGGGCCCCATAGTCTTGGTAGAATTTCAAATGACATCCAAACATAAATTAGATTTTGAATTGACCTGAAACAAATTTAAGTTCAACTAGAATATAATTTTGAATCCAATTGAATGAATTAAATTCAATTATAGGCAGCCAAACAGGATGTAAGAGTTAAATTGTTTATGTGAAATTCACGCACCTCTTACGCCCATGAGTAACAACACGTGGAAGCGAAGACTTAGGACTATCTGTAAACATATTTTGCCAAAAGTTAGGCAATACAAGTTTCAGAATGCGAACACCAACTAAGAATGATAGATAATATTACGGGTTAGCTAATTTTCAGTTGCCTGAAAAAAAAATTATCCCTCAGTCACCTACAATTGCACAATACTAAATCTAAAATTGTATTAACAAGTGATGTGTATTTTTAGCACAGCTTTACTATAAATTTTAGTGTATTTTTAGCACAACTTTACTATAAATTTTAGTTCTATTTGTTTTTGTATTTGTAGGGCTCATCTAGATTTACTTTTGTCTAGCTTTTTTTAGCACAACTTTACTATAACTTTTAGTTCTATTTGTTTTTGTATTTGTATGGTTCACCTAGATTTACTTTTGTCTAGTTTAGAATATTTTTTGTCTTTCTGTTTTGTAAGGCAACACAACACAACACAACACAAAAACTTGTGGTATCCATTGGATCAAAATCCAACGGTTCAATCACCTATTCAATGGACCGTCCCATAATATTAACACTTGACAGACACGTATATGTTAAACCAAAAGAGAAGGCTGCATAAATAGTAGCGAGCTAAGTTGACACACCTAAAAGCTTCTACCACTATCTGCAGAGAAGGATACATATGATGGGCGGGCGCCCTCTGTTTTCTCTCTCTCCTAACATCAGCTCCACCGAATCGTGCCATAAGTTAAGCAGTGAACCGCCCAGATTTACACCATGTTTTCCTACGTGATACTTACAAAACACACGAATTTCTACTGCATGTGGCGTGTGCAGCCAGTGTTGCTTCAAGTTTCCAGTTAAGATAGGTGGAAGGACCCCTGGCCTTCCGTAATTGCGTAGAGTAGTTTGTCCCTCGTCCTTTCCTGCAGGTTGAGGATAAAAATCTTGGTGTTAATACAAACATACAGTAACTGGAACTAAATCGCTGCAAATCATCGTGCACGAAATACTATGTTCGTATGCCAGTAATTACTATCCAAATTATGCCTTGACGTAAAACATTGATGGTTCATAGTGTATTTTAGCTAAAGCTTTGCTTTAGTTTAAGAAGTTCCAGAATCTACTCTTGATTATAAAAAAAAAATAAGCAGAAAGAAAGTAAATTAATCTAGTAAGATGCGGTCAGTTTAGATAGCAGAATGG
This sequence comes from Phyllostachys edulis, assembly GCA_036346405.1. Classification (NCBI taxonomy): domain Eukaryota; kingdom Viridiplantae; phylum Streptophyta; class Magnoliopsida; order Poales; family Poaceae; genus Phyllostachys; species Phyllostachys edulis. Next base: position 14,025,307 of record CM070563.1, read on the forward strand.
TAGCAAGTTCAGACCTTGGAAGAGTAGGAAGGTAACTTCAGATAGTTTGCGCAAGTCATCACACTCGGCAGGTCATCGTCATCATCGTTGCTGTTATGCTGTTGATTGTATCACACAATGTTAGCAAAGATAGTAAGAATGAACAGATCAAGAGAGAGCTTTACAATGAGAACAGACCTTCGGGACAACCGTCAACTTTGGATTTAGTGCAGCTAAACCACCTGGAGGGAGTCTAGGTGAACCCGTTATAAATTGCAAGAAAGCTCTGCGTTGATGGCATCCAAATTCCTGTATGATCTCCAACAACTGCAATGTATTTGGCATTTATTGCGATGGTATTGCTAATTTTCCCTTTAAAGAATAAGCTTTCACTAACATTTCACAAAATTTATTTCACATTCAAAATATATCAACTAAAAGGACTTACATTAATGACAGGAGTGCTGCTGGAAATGTAGCCATGATCAAATTTTATGTGATCCACAAGTTTCGCAAACTGTTCAGAAACAAGGTATCAACAAGGGAAATATAATAGTTACAGAATACCAACAAATGACAGGCACATGCATCCTGTCATGTGGGGGCGTACCTACGAACGCAGGCGTCACAAACTGAGAGCTAATGCCATTTGGATTGGATGACATAGCCAAGTTAGCAACCGACTTCGGTGGGTCATCGACAAGGACTTGGCTTTTCTTTCGTGTTAATACGACAATGACCTCAAAGACGTATAAGAATTGTATTCGGAGACGATCCGGTTTCTTTGCTTTCTTTTTGTTTACAGAGATAGGCTATCTATATAAGCGTATACATTGTAAGTTAGGATAAGAAAGATATCTTCAAACTCAACTTTTCTATCTTCTATTCTGTTATCTCGCTTCCAGTATTCTGCTATCCCTGATTCTGCTTCTCTGAGTTTCGCAACGGATCACTAGATTGATCGCGATAGCCGTTCTGGGCGTCCTCCAGTATCTCATAGCTACAACTTGCGATCCTGTCATGTGGGGGCGTACCTACAAACGCAGGCGTCACAAACTGAGAGCTAATGCCGCTGGATTGGATGACATAGCCAAGTTAGCAACCAACCTAGCTGGGTCATCAGACAAGGACTTGGCTTCGGTTTCCTATGTTAATACGGCAACAGACCCCAAAGACGTATAAGAATTGTATTCGGAGATGATCCGGTTTCTTTGCTTTCTTTTTGTTTATAGAGATAGGCTAGCTATATAAGCGTATACATTGTAAGTTACAGGGATAAGATATCTTCAAACTCAACTTTTCTATCTTCTATTCTGTTATCTCGCTTCCAGTATTCTGCTATCCCCGATTCTGCTTCTCTGAATTTCGCAACGGATCGCCAGATTGATCGCGATAGCCATTCTGGGCGTCCTCCAGTATAACGGCCTCCAGTATCGCATAGCTACAACTTGCGATCACGAGACCGAGCCCATGGCATCTTGGTATCAGAGCCCATGGATGGATTGTCTGAGATGACGGCCTTGACACAACAAATCGCCGAACTCACAGCAGCCATGACATTCAAATTGGAAGAACTCAAGACGGATATTACAGCAGAAGTGGCAGGCCTCAAGGAGCGTATCGGGGCAATAGAAAAAAGGCCGATGCAATTGGGCGATGGCTTACTGCCTGCACCGACCGGCGTATTACCCACCCAGCCGCTCAATTTTCAGCAGAATCCGGCAATTGGTGGTAATCACGGTCTGCACAGTCACAAGTTATCGTTTCCCACCTTCGACGGCAAGGATGACCTTTGGGATGGCTTAGTCGCTGTGAGCTCTTCTTCAGAGGACAACAAACGCCAGAACGGGATAAGGTATGACTTGCTTCGTATCATTTGCTTGGCATTGCGCAACAGTGGTATTTTCAGTTGGAGCGTGATGAAGGTGAACCATCCTGGCGGGTGTTCAAAGAATATTGCAATCTCCGATTCAGGCCGCCCATCCGCAACAATTTTTTGGGGGAACTTGCTAAGCTTCAGGCAGTGGGAACCGTGGATGACTATCAAGAGAAGTTCTTGGGTCTTCTATGTCATGCCGATTCCTTGACGCTAGCACAACAAGTTCAGTTGTTTACTTCCGGTCTCATGGAGCCTGTCCGTACCGATGTAGAGCTCCAGAATCCGGGCAGCCTTCAGTTAGCTATGGCATTGGCTAGGGTGTATGAGAAACGCATTCTGGTGACTTCCAATCTTCCCAGATCGGGTGGTAAGCAGACCAACCAAAGCACACTAAAGCCACAGCAGCCCACGCAAACGCATTCTGGGATTTTTCCGCAACATGCCTTACCAGCTCTAGTCGCAAACAATGACAATCCTACATCGAGTACCCCAACCGCTTTGCCCCGCAAACAACTGACAGTCGCGCAGATGGCTGAACGCCGCTGACAAGGTCTCTACTTCAATTGCGAAGAGAAATTTGTTCCGGGTCATAGATGCAAGCGATTATTTCTCCTCGAGGTGCGCCCTGATGATTCTGATGACTGTCTGGTCGAGGACTGTTCGGATGAACCAGCGCCTACAATATCTCTTCATGCGCTGTCCGGTATTCAGCCACACTCGACTAACACGATGAAGCTGGCGGTTTTGGTTGGCTCAACTCAGTTAATTGCTTTGTTGGACTCGGGATCTACCCATAATTTTATCTCTGACACAGCTGCCCAACGTGCTTGTAGCGTCCCGTTTTCGTACGACGCATAGTATCTTCCATTCGGTTTTCGTTCTTCACCGTAATTCAAAGTATCAAACTAATTGCGAAAACTTCCTTTCTTTTCTCTCCGGTTTGTGTTTCAAATGTAATGTCCTTAACATTTGAAATTCAAATACTGGGTTGGAGTTTCCCCTCTCCTTTGTTTTCTTGGGCCATTTCGAGTTGGGCCTCCTTCTTCTTTCTTCGGCTCAGCCCATTTTCTTCTTTGGGTCGGCCCGCTTTTCCTTTCTTGGCCTGCTTGGCCCACCTTCCCGGCCCCTTTCCCCTTTTGGCCCAGCCCAGTCACCATCCCTTGGCTCACCACTCTGGCTTTGCCTTGGCCCTACCTCCTCACTTGTCTTCTTCCTGGCGGCCACCGAGGTCACTTTGCTCCTTCTGCTGCCTCCCATGAGCACCATGCCTCTAACGTCGCCACCAGCCCCGTGAGCCCCTACTGCCACCAAAGACTTCGGCGCACCACCCTGCCTTGTCTTCTCAGCGCGTCCGCGCCACGCACGCCCAGGTCGTCTTCTTCCCCTTGTCAAGCTGTGGATATCATGGGGATATGCCCATGATCTTAGGATGATGAAACATTTGGCAATGTTGCTTTTGGTTTGAAGTTTCAAGCGTTTTTTGACAAAGTTTCTGAACTGTCAGGTCATTGGCGGTCAGACCGGCCTTGTCTCAATTGATTTTCCGTTCGATCTCGGGGCGGTCGACCGCCGTAAGCAATGATCGACCGGTTTTTGAGCTGATTGTTGATGTAAGTGGTGAATTGATTTTGGATTAGGTCATATCCATGTTTGTTAATGCATATGTGTTGCATATTACATGTTTTGGCTAATGTGGGTCAAGTTGTGAAGAACATGTGCCCGGACTCGTGTTTGCTTGTCTATTGTTGTGCATGTGGCTTGAAGGTCAACGACGGTCAACGGCGAGGAGGATCGGGACTAAGCTTGGAGAGCTGAGGTCCAGAACGATCATGGATGCCGGGTGAGGTCGAGTGACTCAAGCATGGCGCATAATGGATGAAGATGACCGAGCAGGCGATTCAAAGTCTGTTGGTTGGATCAAGTGGTGCGAAGTCGGTGCAAGTGCCATGGAGGTTCGGTGGGATCCGGACGGAGAGACTTGCCGACACGAGGAGAGCGGCCGATCAACCTACACGTGGCGAAGCATGGATGTGTTTCACGCAGTTTGGACTCGGTCTTGAAAAAAGATCGAGAAGGGGTATTTTGGTAATTTTACCAAATACGCCTTAGTGACCTAATGCCAACCATGCGCAAGGCGGAGGCGTCAAGAAGTGGATTAGGTCAAGAGAAGTGAAGACGACGCTTTAAAATGCGTGCGTGTGTAACCCGTTTGTATTGGGCCTTAACGGGAGCCCATTAGTGTTAACTCTTCTAGAAGCTAAGCCTTTAGTATAAATAGAGAGAGGGCTGTTCTTAGCAGTTCACCAAGCACTTCATTCGAAACCCTAGTTTGTCTTAGGGTTTAGGGAGAAAGAGGAGAGGCTTAGGGTTCTAGGGAGATGAGTTGAGTTGTGTGCTCATGGATTGAGTTTTATCCTCCATGGATGGAGTGGCTGTAACCAGCAACCAATCGTGAATCAATCTTTGAGTGATTGTTCAAAGATGAGTCTTCTTATGTTTTCCCCTCTCTTTTGATGATTTTGGGTGCTTCCTTGATCCTGTGGTTTTTGGTTTGTTTCGTGCCCTCTTTTACCTTGCTGTGATGTGTGGGAATACATCTATGATCATCTAGATCATCAATCTCCCACGAGCAAGGTTTGGATCAAGTTTTTCGTTTTTGCCCGGTTTTGAACCCTCCTTCGGTAAAACAGAAAAAGATCGAAACTTTGACATGGATCTACTCAATCTCTGCTTGGAATAGGTTCCTAATATCCTTAGGAAGGTGTGTTCCAAATTTGGTCAAGTTTGGCCGTGTAGATCAAAAGTTAGACCGATTTTCGTTTTGGTTTGGTACATCAGCAGATGGTTCAGTCGATCGGTCAGACCAATTTTTACACGCTGGTCAGACCGCTCCCCGGTCAGACCGCTCATTACATGCCGGTCTGACCGCTCTGTTAGGGTTTGGTACTGTTGGTTCCTTGCTTTGGGGATTTTGGTTCAAGTTCAACACAAGTCTTCTGTTGTTGATCCTCATAGCTATTGGGGTGAATCTGGTGTTGAATCTGAACGAGGCGAAAATTAGGCAAGCTCCTATTCACCCCCCTCTATTCGCCTGTTTCTGGTCCTACACAAGCTGTGGCAGCGCCTTCCTCTCTCTCCCGTGAGGCACCGCCTGCTGCCTCTGCCACCCATGCCTTGTCGCCTTCACGCGGCCGCGTCATCCAGCTTTGCTCGCACGCGGTTGTGCCTCACGTGGTCGTCTCATCCCCCAGCTGCTCCCACCTGTTCCGAGCTTTCCAGTCCTTGCCCTCGTTGACCTGATGTCGGCGCCGACTCATCCTCACCTCTGCGCGCACCAGCACGCTCGTGCGATACCAGGGCCGCTCCTGGTTGCTCCCGCCTCATCTTGTCACCCGCTGCAGCACCCGGTTGTCCCCCTCGGCGCCCTTCTCCTTGCCTCGTCGCATCAAGTGCCCGTGCCCGTGACGCCATGGTCATCCTCACCGGCCTGCGCTGCTCGCGTCAGCCCGCCCCTGCTTGGCCCCCGAAGTCGTCGCCTCCGTCGCCGTGACATCAGCTCGCTCGTGCCAACCCTGGTGACGCCACCACTCGCCCTCTGCACCTCGCAGACGCGTCGTACGCCCCGAAGCGCCGCTTACCACCTCGGCGCGCAAGTCATTGCTTTCGCATCAAGAAGACCATGTCAAGTCACCATCTCACCTCCATTACTCACCCCAGCGCCATCTTTGCTCGTCCTCGCGTCGTGCGCACGCCAAAGCCCCATGCCAATCGCCTGTCCTCGCTGCTCTGGCGCCCATCCCACAGGACCGCTGCTCCCGCCGACACCCCATGCGCCATCCTCGCTCGCCCGGCCGAGGCGGTCCGAGTGTCTTGTATACAAGCAACAACACAAGACACCCACGTCAGCGACGACTCCAACGTCCCGCTCCCTCACCCTGTCACCTCCGCGTGCAGGCCGCCCATGCTGCGACCGCATTGGAACTCCACGCGACGCCAACGGCTCTCCTCCCTCCCGTTGGCATCCCATGCTTCCTTGGCCTATAAATTCCCCCCTGTGCAACTTGCTCCCCTTCACGTCGCCCCTGAGCTCCCGGGTAAGCCACAAGCAGAGCATCGCCACAGACTTCCCTTCTTGGCACGCCACCACCGCCTCCTCGCCACTCCAAGTGAGCCTCGCCTCCGGCGATCGCGTCACCATGTGCCCCGCAACCCAAGGATCCCATCCCCTCCTCCCTGCTCCTTCCCCATCGCCGAATCGAGCCCTCACCCTTGCCCCTCTTCCTCCGCCCCAGGCCGCCGCCGCCGGACCACCTGAGCCGCTCCCGAGCCGACTTGACCCCGCCGCCGGCTTCCCCGAGCTCCCGCGCCGCACATGCACACGCCCCTTTCCCCTCCGTGCCACCACGCCATCGCCGCCGCCATGCACCTCCAAACCAGTGCGCCCACCGCCGCCTCCTTGCTTCACCGCCGCTATGCCCACCTCTCCCCAGAGCTGCCACCGCTGCCAGTGGGTTCGCCGCCTTCGTGGGACCCCCTCCCGCTACTCCATCGGCTGCCGCTCGTTGCCACTCGCCGGCGCCGGCAAGGTCCCGAGCCGACCGAGCGCCATCCTCTGCTCTTTCGCTGTGAACCATAGAGCAAAATCGATTTGGGGATCGCTCGATTTAATTGGCCCATAAGCGATTGCCTTCACCCTCCTCTTTGATCGCCACGCTGGCTGACCATGAGTTGGGTTACGCACGCCCGTGTGTAGCCAGCTTGGACTCGGTCCACCCCTGCTTCCACGCACTGAGTGAGATCGCACTGTTATGCCTTTCTCTCTCTCCTCTTTTTCTTGTTTTTCCTTTAAGGTTTAATTCAAAGGAGAAACGTCAAAAATTCATTCCTCCCTTGTCGTAACTCCGAAAATTATGAAATTAGTTTCTAATTTTTTTAATTCAAGATCTTGCTAATGGCATAGGTCTTGTTCAATTTGGAGTTCATTTATTGTTCTTTATTATTTATTTGCTCTCTTTGCTTCTTTGTGCCTTTTTCCAGTACGATCGTCCAATTAGGATTCGAAGACGCGGAGGATCTCTACTTCGATCAAGCACAAAATTATCAAGATTCCCTTACCTTTAATCCAAGGTGAGTCAATGCTTTGATCATTTTGAGCCTACATTTTATGCAAATTATATTCGTTTAAATTAACAAAAATTGCATGCTTTAATTCTTTAATCAAATGTATGTTAAAGCTTAAGGTAGTTAAACACCCACTTGTTGATTAATTAATTAATATGCCATCCTTGATAACTTGAATCCATTATTCCTTTGTCACCCTAGTAATTATATGGTAACACTAGTTATAGGGTGTACTTTGCTTACATGCTAGCCTTGTTAAGTACCGGGTATTAAATACCCCAATCATCATTTCTTCAAACATAAAATATTTTGGGTAGTCATTGGTGGTACATTGACTAAAAGGTGTGAAAATAATTTGGTTTACTCCTCTAAAACCCTAATTGCTAGTTCTATCTGGGCAGATGGTGAGGCGGTGGGTGCTCGGGGAGCACGAGGATGGTTGGTTTGTGGAATGAACCGCCCAAATAACCCTAAGGACTTAATCTTGTTACAACCTCCCGTGTTAAACAAGTACAACCACAAGTCTGCAAAGTGCAACTTGGCTTAGTAAAATTATCGAACCCTGAATGTGTCTCACACGGTGGAGAAATGGAACGCACAAGCTTGGGTGCATCCAGCTTGAATGGGTGAGTTGCCAGTAGTTGTGAGTAGTCCAAATCTACACCCAACGCTAGGGTTACAACGATCCCGTGCAACGTATGGGCACAACCCCATATGGGTGAGATGACGGAAGGGGCAAGGTAGTTTGAAAAGTTACTGGACGGTCGCCCAACTACATGACTACTGAATCATGTGGGGTAACTGTATGACTATCTCTTGTGGGTAAAGTGTGCAACCTCTGCAGAGTCTAAACTATTTAAAGTAAATTGCTCTACGGTCAAAGGCGGACATGGGGATCATAACTTGAGTTAGTTCTATTTCAAAACTTTGTGGGTGGTATGAAAATGGTGGAAGGGCTCACCTAGCCCTGTGTTGGATTTTCCCTGAGTCTTCGAGCTCAGTGGGTGTGGTCATTGGAGGCAGCTCCAATAAAAAAGATGCATTGGTAGAGTTTCCGCCGAATGGAACCTCTACTGTTATTAATTATTGCACATTACTCTCTTTATCAAAAATGCAATTTGTTAAAATGCTAAGTAATAGGATTTGTAATTATGATATTTGAAAAGCTTGCTTTCACAAATAAAAGAACCGAGCCATCCTTGTTTAACCTTGCATGTATACTATTGCATTGTGTGTTGGCTCGTGAGCACAGTAGTAGTGCTCATTCTCGCTCCTCTCCCCAAACCCTTCAGATAACGAAGACGAAGGGGACTACGCTTTCTACGAAGACCCAGAAGATGTTGGACAAGGATATGACGAGGAGTAGTATAGTTCTGTAGTGTAGGTCTCGCCCATTCTAAGTAGACTCGTTGGTACTCACGTACAACCGATATTATCTAGCTCTTGGTTAATATCCGTCATACACAGGTCACCCCAGTAGCTTGCCTGTGTGAGATGAGCCCTACCTCCCCTTTTGCTTCCACTATAGATATCATTATCTTTCTGTAATGTAATTAAGTTGGCCTTGTGCGGTCCCTTTTGTAAAACTCGACCCGATGAGGTCTATGTTACTCTGTGTTGTATTATATTTTTGTTAATTCACGACTTGTATGGTTGATTCGGTAATGTGCCTATGAGTACTATCTACTGATCCAGAGAATAGTACAATGTTTTCACAGAGGATTTGGATTTTCATAATCCGGGTCCGACAGTGCTGGTTTATGTCTGCAACCACAACAAGGTCTCATGGTAGTCACACTAATGGAGATAGTCATCGGACAGTAACTTTGCCTTAACTCGCTTTGGTATGCATCGAGCAAGAGCTCTACTACTTGGATTGTTATACGATTCCATTAGCATGCTTTGATATGGTATTAGGGGTACAGTGGTTGAGTACATTGGGTCCGATACTCTGGGATTTCCAACATTTGACCCTGTCCTTTTGGCATCATAACCGGCAAATCTCTTGGCATGGAATACCGACAGCAGGGCACAAGTTGATGGTCTTACAGCATGATGACACAGATCTATTGCAAGAGTTATTGGAGGAATTTAGCATATTATTCACGGAACTGCAGGGCTTACTTCCACAAAGATTGTTAGATCATCGCATCCATCTATTGACTGACACTCCTCTAGTTGCAATCAGGCCATACCGTTATACACATGCACAGAAGGAAGAACTTGAAAAACAATGTTAGGAGATGCTTTTGAAGGGGACAATTAGTCCGAGTTCTTCAACGTTTTTCGCTCCAGTGTTGTTGGTAAAAAAACAGGATAACTCGTGGAGATTTTGTGTGGATTATCGGGCATTAAATGATAAAACCGTCAAGGATAAATTTTCGATTCCTGTGGTTGAGGAACTGTTGGATGAGCTCAAGAATGCAAATTTTTTCACTAAACTAGATTTAAGGTCCGGTTATCACCAGGTCCGAATGCACCCGTCTGATATTGAGAAAACATCGTTCAGAACGCATGAAGGACTCTTTGAATTTTTGGTAATGCCGTTTGGGCTCACAAATGCTCTGGCCACATTTCAAGCGTTGATGAATGCGGTCCTTAGTGCCTATCTGAGATGTTTTGTGCTTTGTGTGTTTTGATGATATCCTCATATATAGTGCATCATGGCCTGAACATTTGCTGCATCTTCACACTGTCTTCCAGGTACTTCGGGACAACCAATTTTTTCTTAAGAGATCCAAGTGTTTATTTGGGACGTCGACAGTATCATATTTGGGGCATGTGATTACTTGTTCTGGTGTTGCCATGGATCGGCAGAAAGTCCTTGCAGTGCAAGAATGGCCGATTCCACGCTTGGTGAGGGCTTTACGAGGATTTTTGGGATTGGCTGGGTATTATCGTCGATTTATCAAAGATTATGGCATTTTGGTTGCGCCTCTTACTAAATTGCTGAAAAAAGAAAAATTTATGTGGTCACCTCTAGAGCATTTGAACTCTTAAAAATGGCTTTGTCTTCTGCTCCTGTTCTTCAATTGCCCGACTTTAATCAAGAATTCATTGTGGAATGTGATGCTTCCGGCACAGGAATTGAAGCAGTGCTACATCAAGGTACCGGCCCAATTGCATTTTTCAACAGTCCTATGGCTCTTCACCATCAACAGTTGGCAGCGTATGAGCAATAACTTATCGGATTGGTTCAGGCGATTCAACATTGGCATCCATACTTATGGGCTCAGACATTTTTGGTCAAAACAGACCATTACAGTTTGAAATTTTTATTAGACCAACGATTGGCAACAATACCTCAACATAAGTGGGTCAATAAATTGTTGGGTTATACGTTCCGCGTGGAATATCGACCAGGCCGGCAAAATGTCATAGCAGATGTGTTATCCCGACGGGATTCGACCGAAGTAATAGTTTGTGCATTATCAACCACTAGCTTTGACCTCTTTCAGCAACTGCGCACTGAGTTGTTGGAGTCAGCTACCTTGCTCAAGCTACGTGATAATGTGGATAATGGCATGGCTGGAACCGATTGGAACTTTGTCGATGGGTTAATTACTTGTCGCGGCCGTGTGTATGTTCCGGAATCATCACCATCGTTGCCAACCATATTTGCAGCTGCACATACACTTGGACATGAAGGAGTACATAAAACATTACACCGGCTTCGTGCTGATTTTTTTGTTCCTCACGCTCGCCAATTGGTTCAACAATATGTGCAAGCTTGCTCAGTTTATGAGCAAAACAAAAGTACTCATTTACATCCGGCAGGGCTTTTGCAAACATTGCCTACGCCATTTCAGATTTGGGAAGACATATCCATGGACTTCGTTGAAGGTTTTCCAAAAGTTAACGGTAAAACCGTTATTTTAACAGTTGTCGATCAGTTCTCGAAATATGCGTATTTTCTGGCATTGGCTCACTCATACACAGCAAGTTCGGTTGCTAGGGCATTTTTTGAAGGGATTGTGCGTTTACATGGTATCCCTTCCTCCATAGTGAGTGATCGAGATCCCATTTTTACAAGTAAGGTTTGGGAGGAATTATTTCGCCTATCAGGCGTACAATTAAATCGGAGTTCTGCTTTTCATCCTCAGTCGGATGGTCAAACCGAAGTGGTAAACAAAGTAATTACCATGTATTTGAGGTGTTTAACTGGTGACCGACCCCGCCAATGGATACAATGGCTTCCTTGGGCCGAGTATTGTTATAATTCGTCATTTCATACTTTGCTAAAAGATACTCCTTTTAAAGTCGTTTATGGGAGAAATCCACCAACTCTTAGCTGTTATGAGCTGGGTAGTGCTAAAGTGGCAGCCGTGGATGAATTATTACAGGACCGTGATGTCTTGATCAATGATATCCGAGATCGTTTGCTTCGAGTCCAGTAGCGTTACAAGCATTTCTATGATGCTAATCATCGTGATATGAAGTTCGCCATTGATCGGTGGGTATGGTTACGAATTCAACACATCGTTGGCAATTCAAAATCCCGGGAAATTAGCACCCAAATTTTATGGGCCTTATAAGATATCTGAGCGAATCAGAGAAGTATCGTATCGGTTACGCTTACCAGCCAAAACAAAAGTTCACAATGTATTCCACGTTAGTCTTTTGAAAGCTTTTGTTGGAACTCCTCCACAAGATCCTCCACCGTTGCCAGCTTTGTATCATGGCAAGGTTGCTCCAACGCCAGTGAGTAAAGCTAGGGGAGTATGGCAGGTGTTAGTACGTTGGGATGGTTTGTCTGCCGCCGATACATCTTAGGAGGATGTGCCAAATTTCAAGGAACAGTACCCTTCGTTTTTTCAGCTTGAGGACAAGCTGTTTCTTCACGACGAGGGAGATGTCATGTGGGGACGTACCTACGAACGCAGGCGTCACAAACTGAGAGTTAATGCCACTAGATTGGATGACATAGCCAAATTAGCAACCGACTCGGCTGGGTCATCGGACAAGGACTTGCTTTGGTTTCCTGTGTTAATACGGCAACAGACCTCAAAGACGTATAAGAATTGTATTCGGAGATGATCCGGTTTCTTTGCTTTCTTTTTGTTTACAGAGATAGGCTAGCTATATAAGCGTATACATTGTAAGTTACAGGGATAAGAAAGATATCTTCAAACTCAACTTTTTTGTCTTCTATTCTGTTATCTCGCTTGCAGTATTCTGCTATCCCCGATTTTGCTTCTCTGAATTTTGCAACGGATCGCCAGATTGATCGCAATATCCGTTCTGGGCGTCCTCCAGTATCGCATAGCTATAACTTGCGATCACGAGACCGAGCCCGTGACACATCCCAAGTATGTTGTTCACCGCAGAGTAATCGCTCCAGCTCATACTCTGAGAAAACCTGGAGTGTGTTTAGTGGAAATACCTGCAATACCCAGTGTCGGTGTGTAAAATAAAATGAATTTATGAAATGGACAAACAGTAGAGACAACACCTGAGAAGAGTGAATATTCAAAATGGAAATTGAACATAGAGCTCATGTCACCCTATAAGCAGCACAGGGAACCACACTAACCCCTAAATACATCTAAACCCGACAAATGAGGAAGCTCTATGCGGTAAAAGGACAGAGGGCGAGTCAGTTGCCGAAGCATAATTATTAGTATCAGAGAGACACAGACAATTTGAAGTTTATACATACTGCCATACTGTATTAAGATTGCTTAAGAAATACAGAGGGTTATGATATCAATCACAAAAAGAAAGATTTTAGTGTCTGGTTACAGATTTACTGTCGAGTTCCTTCAAAGATTGTGTGCTGGTAAGAAATCTTTTTGCATGCTGTCTTTGGTCCAAAGAAACATCAACCTAATGATTTTGTCCAATAGATTAAAAAACTCATATAAACTGAGAAATGTAGAGCCATGATAGCTGCTAGGTAAGTGGTAATGCGCCCTACTCACTCTGCACATTTCCAGAACTAGGGCCAGACTAGCCAATCATAGTGTAAGTGGAAAACTGCCATTAGTTGCATAAGTACAAACAAAGGAGAAGAACCACACCATGCTAGAGCATACCTCATTGAATCCTGACTTAAAAGCCTCCAGCTGTCGTGCAATTCCACTTTTAATCGTTACCTCAACAACAAAAGAAACATATTCCTCTAAATTCTCAACATTTACCTGAAAATAACATAAGCAATTTAGTAAAAACTTCAATCTGCTGAGAAGCTGGCAACAGAAAGTGCACGCTTGCATACACTTACATTATCTGAGCTACTCTCTGAGGAAAGCACATATTCTGGATACCCTGGAAGAGCAAAATCAATATCAAGATCCTCAATTTTACAACCCCGATAAGACAAATCAGATGTGCTCTGGCAGTCCCTATTCAAACTTGATTCTAAATATTTTCTCCGACAAGCAAGCGCTCTAAACTCCATAAGGGCCATTGCCAGTTCAGGATCAAATGAATGGATATCATATATATTAAGCTCCTAACAAAGAAAAAGCTTATTAGATAGACTAAACAAGTAAAACAAGCATAGCGAACACCATCCACATTTCAAGGATGTAGGGTCCAAAATACCTGTCCTAGGATAAGCTTGTAGATGTTAGTCGCTGGATTCTTGCACTTGGTGATAGCAAGATCCTTACTCTCATCGGGAGAATGACACTTGGAGATGGGGCAATTTTCTTTGTTTATTTCTCACACAATGCCATGCCAACCTGAGGGGTTGGGGATACAAATTTATAGGCTGCTAACCAGCCAAGCATATGCTAAGATGCTAGTCTAAGATGCTAGTCAAAAGCTGCTAAGATGCTAGTCTAAGATGCTGTCCTAGATGCTAGTCAAAAGCTGCTAAGATGCTAGTCTAAAGCTGCTAAGATGCTAGTCAAAAGCCGACACAAAAGAGACTTATCCATCACTCTCCCCCTAAGTCTTGTGTGTCTCCTTGTGAGGAATCTGAGCCATCCCGATCCTGGCGCGAAGCTCCTGGAACTTGATCCGCCAAGAGACTTGGTCGAGGTCGTGAGTGGTCTTGGGTGTTAATGTAGTTGGCAGGACGCTCCTTCATCCAGCACTTCGATGAAGTGATACCTCACCCGGATGTGCTTGCTGCGCTCATGGAAGACAGGGTTCTTCGCCAAGGCCAAGGCGGACTTGCTGTCCACCCTGAGCTCCACTGCCTCTGCGTCTCGCCAAGGAGATCGCCATAGCCGTGCCGACCACAGAGCTCGAGTAGAAGCGGTAGTGGCTGCAATGTACTCGCTTCGCAGCCTAGACAAAGCCACTACTGCCGCTTGACCGATCGCCAAACCGATCGGACACTTGCCGAGGAAGTACAAGATATCCGCCGGTGCTCTTGCTCGTGTCGATGTCGCCGGCGTGGTCATTGTTCTTGTGCCGATGAAGTCTTGCCACGGGCACCTTGGGTAGTGTGCCGTGGTCGGAGGTGCCCGCGACGTGCGGAGGATCCTTTTCACGGCCTGCTGGTGCTCCGTCGTCGGTCGCTGCATGAACCGGCTGACGTAGCCGACGGCGAACGCCAAGTCCGGTCGCGTGTGGACAAGGTAGCGAAGGCTGCCCACAATGTGCCGGTACTGCGTCGCGTCCACCTCCTCCGCCGTACTCTCACGACTTAGCTTCAGCCTCTCCTCCATAGGAGTGTGGGCTGGGTTGCAGTCGGTGAGGCCGCCCAGCTCCACGATGCGCTTGGCGTAGGCAGTCTGGCGAAGAGAGATGCCGGAGCTGTCCTGGTGGACCTCGATCCCGAGGTAGAAAGAGAGGGGCCCGAGGTCGCTCATCTGGAAGGTGGCCTTCATCTCCGCCTTGAACGCCTCGATCTCCTTCTCCTTGGTACCGGTGATCACAAGGTCGTCGACGTAGACGCCTATCAGCAGGGCATTGCCTCCCTTGCCCCGCCGGTAGACCGCGGCCTCGTGAGCGCTCTGCTGGAATCCCATTTGCTTGAGGGTGGAGTCCAGCTTGGCGTTCCAAGCTCGCGGTGCCTGCCGCAAGCCGTAGAGGGCCTTGCGCAGGCGGAGGACCTTGCTTTCTTTGCCGGGGATGATGAATCCCGGCGGCTGGCGGACGTAGACCTCCTCCTTCAAGTCGCCGTTGAGGAAAGCAGACTTGACGTCCATGTGATGGACGCACCAGCCCTCCTGGGCTGCGAGGGCGAGGAGGAGACGCACGGACTCCATCCGTGCAACAGGCGCGAAGGCATCGTCGAAGTCGACTCCCTCCTGCTGGACGAAGCCTCGTGCCACGAGACGCGCCTTGTGCTTGATCACCTCTCCAGCCTCGTTTTTCTTGAGCTTGAAGACCCACTTGAGAGAGATGGCGTGGTGGCCGGCTGGAAGATCGGCCAGCTCCCACGTCTTGTTTCGCTCGACGGCGTCCATCTCCTCCTGCATCGCGGCACGCCATGCCGCGTTTCTCTCCGCCTCGGCGAAGGAACGAGGCTCGCCGTCGTCCTGTGCGAGGTGCGCCGCCGAGGTCGCGCCGCGCCAGCCGAGGACCACCGCCACCGAGGAGGTCGTCCATGGTACGGTAGCGCAGAGGCTCGCCGCCGTGGTAGGCGTCGATGCGATCCTCGTCGTTGGACAGCGGAGTGGCGAACTCCACCGTGTCTGCTCGTCGTGGGCCGCTGCCGCTGGTGCCGAGCCTGAAGGAGTAGGCGCCGGTGTGGGAGAACGAGGCGTGGCCGGCGGTGCTGGCGGTGGACTCGCCGGAGCCTGTGGGCTTGCCGGAGCTGGTGGTGGCGGTGGTGAAGGACTCGCCGGAGGTGGTGGCGAACGAGGTGGTGGGGTAGGCGAGCTCGGTGAAGACGAGCTGTTGGCTCCCCCCGCCTCCTCGAAGTGGACGTAGTCGACAACGAAATCGCTGGTCGTCGGAGTCGAGCCGTCATCCACCATCTTGTCCCACGTCCAGCCTCGCCCTTCGTCGAACACGACGTCACGTGTGATGCGCACGCGTCGTGTCGTAGGATCGAGGACGCGGTAGGCCTTGGCGCCCTCCGCGTAGCCGATGAAGACTCCTGGCGTGCTCCGGTCGTCGAGCTTGCCGACGTGGTTGAGCTCCTTGACGAAGGCCAGGCAGCCGAAGACACGGAGGTGGCTCACCGCGGGCTTGCGCCCGTGCCAGGCCTCGTATGGCGTCTTGCCGTCGAGGGCCTTGGTGGGGGAGCGGTTAAGCAAGTGAACGGCAGTCATCACTGCCTCACCCCAGTAGAATGCCGGCATCCCTCTCTGCTTGAGGAGGGCGCGGGCGGTGGCCACCACCGTCTGGTTGCGTCGCTCGACGACGCCGTTCTGCTGCGGGGTGTACGGCGCGGAGAAGTGACGATGGATCCCCTCGTTGGCGCAGTACGCCGCGAACTCGGCCGCCGTGAACTCACCGCCGTTGTCCGTGCGTAGGACCCGAAGCTTGTGGCCGCACTCCGCCTCCGCAGCAGCTTGAAGGCACTTGATGGCGTCCGCCGCGGATGCCTTGACGTCGGCGGCAGACAGCCCACATGTAGCGGGATCGTCGTCGACGAGGAGGAGGAAGTAGCGCCGCCTCCGGTGTAGCCGGTGTCACGGGCCACGAGGTCACCGTGTCGAAGCTCCAAATTCTCCTTGGCGCGAAGCTCGCTGGCGAGAAGGAAGCCGCGCAGCTTGGTGAGGACGCAGTGTCGCAGAATCGCTCCACGTGGTCGACGTCCGCATGCCCCGCACCATCTCCTTGCTGCCGAGCTGTCTCAGGGCCTCAAAGTTGAGGTGCCCAAAGCGCTCGTGCCACCTCCAAGCGTCGTCGTCGCGGCGGGCTGCAAGACAAAGAGGTTGCACCACCTGCGCGTGAAGGACGTAGAGGCGGTTGCTCCTGTTGACCTTTACGAGGAGCCGGCGACTATGATCCCAGATGCGCAGCACCCCGTGCTCAATCTCCACGCGATCCGTTCATCCAAATTGTCCCAAGTCGATGATGGAGTTCTCAACGCGGGATGTAGTAGACACCGGTGAGCGGCCGGTGCTCGCCGATCTTGGCGGCGAAGACGACAGAGCCGACGCCCTTGATCTCCACGGCGGAGGCGTCGCCGAACTTGACGGTGCCTCGAACGCCTGAGTCGAGCTCGGAGAAGAACTCCCGCCGCCCGGTCATGTGGTGGGTGGCGCCGGTGTCGAGGCACCACCCGTCGGTCTTGTCGTTGCCGGAACTGTTGCCGAGGAGGGCGTGTGCTTTTGGCTCGTCAAGGTGGAGGAGAGCCGCTGCGGCCGGTGCCGCTGGAGGTAGTTCGATGCTCGCATGAGCAATGAACAGAGCCGGCTGCTCCTCCTCCTCCGCCTGCGCGACGTGGGCCTGGCCGCGTCGTGGTTGCGACAATCATCGCCCAATGACCGAGCTTGCGCGCATTGTGGCAAGAGTCGTCTCGTGCCGGCTTTTGCTTGCCAGCAGCGCCGCCCTGGGCGCCTCCACGGTCATCACCCTCGGCACGTCCTCGCGCCCCTGCCTGGGCGTCTTTACGCGGCTTGCCGCGCTTGCCACGCTTGCGACCGCCTGTCGTGGAAGAAGGCTCCCCCTTCTTCCTGTCACCTTGGCCGGCAGCCCACTGCTCCCGAGTGAGGAGGAGCTTCCCGCCAATGGTGACGGGTCCCGAGAGACGCTGTGGCTCATCGCTGTCAACGACCTTGAGGCGACCGAACGCCTCCTCGATCGTCATCGTGGAGAGGTCCAGCAGAGACTCGACGGCGAGCCATCCGCTTGTACTTCTCGGGGACGCAGCGGAAGAGCTTCTCCACAGCTCTCTCCTCGCCGTAGGTGTCGTCGCCGAACTGCACCAACTTCTGCAACAGAGTGTTGAGACGGAGAGCAAAGTCATCAACGTCCTCACCTGGCTTGAAGGCCAGATTCTCCCACTCCTTGCGTAGTGCCTGCAATGTAGACTTGCGGGCGCGGTCGCTGCCGATGCGTGCTGCAGCGATGGCGTCCCAAGCCTCTTTGGCAGTCCGCTTGTTGGTAGCGAAGCGCATCTCGGGGGGCTGCGGCGATTAGAGCATCCAATACCGTCGATCCCGGTCGTGGTCGGCGTCTCCGTCACGGATCGCATCCCACATATCTTTGACTGAGCTTTACCCTCATCACCGCAGCCCACTCGACGTAGTTGGTCTTGGTGAGGGTAGGCCACCCGCCGCCGGGGCCGATGTCCCTGACGACAGCCTGGTACTCGTGGTGACCACGGTACCGAACCGGGGAGAGAGAGCCGCGTCGCCTGTGAAGGCCGCGCTCTCCGTTGACCCGTACGCCGCCGCCGCCGCACGTCGTCTCCTCGAGGCGCGCCAGTGCGTCCGCGCCTTCACAGGCGCCACCATCTTCGTGGGCGTCTTGCGCGTTGCCCATCGCGCCACTCGCCCTCGCCGCTTCCTCCTTCTCCAGCCGCTCAAGGTCGCGTCGGCGCCGCTATCATCGCAGAGATGGAGCTGCTTTATTCTGCCATGAACCTCGACCTCATTCTTTGCCGCGCTGCAGCTGCGCCGCCGCCATTTTTCCACCTCCGCTCTGCTGCCGCCGCCAGCGCCCTTTCGCGCCCGCGGCCTTTGTCTGCCGCCGCTTCGCTTCGCGTTCATCGCCACAATGAATTCGGCTTCTTGCCGCCGCCAGCGTGCTTCGAGGCGCATCGAAGGCCGAGATCGTCTGCGGACATGGCGCGCCACCGGGGAACTGCTACGTGGAGAGAGAGCTTCACTCTCGGGTTAGAAATTTCTGCGGAAATTGAAGCGAGGCCGAGAAGGATTGAACAGAGATGCTCGAGTTGCGGGATAATCTGGCTCGATACCACTTGTTAGTCGCTGGATTCTTGCACTTGGTGATAGCAAGATCCTTACTCTCATCGGGAGGATGACACTTGGAGATGGGACAATTTTCTTTGTTTATTTCTCACACAATGCCATGCCAATCTGAGGGGTTGGGGATACAAATTTATAGGCTGCTAACCAGCCAAGCATATGCTAAGATGCTAGTCTAAGATGCTAGTCAAAAGCTGCTAAGATGCTAGTCTAAGATGTTGTCCTAGATGCTAGTCAAAAGCTGCTAAGATGCTAATCTAAAGCTGCTAAGATGCTAGTCAAAAGCCGACACAAAAGAGACTTATCCATCAGTAGAATGCTTTAGAAAATGGACTGTCGAGAATTCTGCTGTCTTTAATAGCCTTTGCAACAACCTGGCCGAGGAGGTGGAATCTTTTATTCACTTCTGAGAATGAAGCACAATCTACAGATGCAGGCCACGGTCTAGGAAACAGTCCATTAGGGGCTACCACAAATCTGGAACCATCGTGAGCATTGTCAGTGCCAGCTTCACAAGGAAGCTCCCCCCTCCACATGCCTAAACCAGACTTCTGCAACTCATGACTTTTTAATGTATAGAATTCCATCATAGGGCCTAAACCCTTGCCTACTTCCTCTTTATATTCTACTTCGAGCAGTGCATTACTCCGAGCATGTGACTGCATCATTTTAGCAGCTGAAACTAGTATATCGTCGCAATCAACTTTGAACTTTTTCCGTGAAAAGGAAGATCCCCTTTCTAATGTTATATTGTTACCACTTGGATCTATCATATGCCCATGTTGCATCGTCAAAGAACCAAATGCTGTCAGTTGGAAATACTTCCATCTTGCCTCAAAAGAAAACAAGAAAGGACATGCGGACATCAGTTCAGTGCACCATAAAGGCAGACACCAAGACCTTAAAACCAGGGATCATGCATCTGTTGCTCCAGTTTATCTGTCAATTTAGCACTGACAAACTCCTGCTGTGGAACTGAAGAAACGGCAACCTTCAGATCATCAAGGTTAGTAATCCTTCCGTGAGCAAAAACATGGTTTCTCTCAAAAGACACGAGGTGAAAGGAGTATCGGTTTAATCCCTCTAAAACTTTTAGCATAAACAATATGTCATATGATGGACTTGATCTATCAAGTTTGCAAGGAAGCTTGCCAAGCAACAGGCTGCTAAAGAAAGGAAGCGCCTGCCACATAAAACCACTTTTACTGTCATTTGTTGATGTTGCTACACTAGATGGATGCTTAGGAGAATTGTTTGCTTCTGGATTTGCAGCTGTTCTAAATGTAACGTTGTGCACACTGCACCAAAACTGGGCGTCCAAAATTATGTCAGACCCAGCATTGATCTGATCTTGCAGGATTGATTGATACAGAGTAACAAATCAGTCAAGCTCTATTCCTTTTAAGCTAAATATCATTTTCGGTTGTGCAGCATGATCATTCAACATCAACGTGTTTCTTTCTGGTTGACCTGCAGCTGCACATTCATTGCCGTATTGGGGTTACCGGAACAAGAGGTGGTTTGCAAATCAGAGAGTAATGTTGAGTGTGAGGACAATACTAGACTACATGCACTCACCAGAAGACAAAGGTCCTTGCTTTGAGCATGGTTACTCATATGGATTTTGATTTTCACTTAAAATTCCCAAAAAAGAGAGTCATTTTAGTCTTAAAACAAGGAAAAATGGCCATCAAAATATTTTACAGGACATTCTTTGCAGAAATAGCATAGCAAGTAATATATGCATTTCTAAGAAATCAGTGTCAATTAGTTGTTTGTAAAATAGGCATAGTTTACAGGCAGACAGCAAACATATTTACAATATGGAACTAACAACAAAGCCAAACACGTCTTAAACCAAAAGCAGCTTATATTTCTCTCTGTTTATTTTAAAACTCGAACTTGAAAAGAATAGGTGGTAACTGGTAAGTGTGCAATGAAGTTGAAGGATACATGGCATCCTTACGATACTAAAGGAAAGCTAGAAATCTAAGCAAGTTGTACTCATCAAAAGAACTTCTCATATTAAGGAAATCCTAATTAATTGCGTTTCTTAAGATATTTGCAACATAGACAGAACAACACCTCTGACTGAGAAGATTCGGGTGTGGAATCTCTTTCCTGAGGATCATCTTCAGCATATTTGCTTTCGAAAGCAGTACTACTAGGTGATGATTCAGCCTTCTGATTGCTTGTGTCTGCACTAACTTTGGGCCACAAATTTTTTTCAATAGTATGCAAGGAGGAAGATATTTCCAAATTCACAGCATTATCATAGCTCGACAAGTTCATTTCATCTTCATCCTTCTTGAATCGTACTCGGATACATTGAGTAATTGTTGAGAGCCTAGTAGGGATATCAGAAATATTGCTCCTTGGCTTGAAATTGTGGCTCATTATCACTGGAAAGTTGTCAAGCGAAGTAAGAGCATTCTGTAGCTTCCTTACTAGTAGTGTCAAGAGCATATCACCCCAACCTTGCTTCATTCTTGAAAAAGTTATCTGAGCAAATGACTGAAATCTTTTAAGCAAAGCAGAAAGATGGTCAGTATCGTGATCTTTCATATTTTCCTCCACCTGGAGGTACTTGCCATTGCAGAGGTAATTTGACAAAGATTTGACCAATCCACTCTCAAGGAATTCAAAGGCCGTCATTGTTTCTCCCCCATGAAGCTCCATCATCACCTCACTTAAAATGTTAGTCAAGTGTTCTTCATTTTGGAGATTATCTTGGTTTAATGACTTATCTGCAGAGTCATTGAGAACTGCACAGCAAGTTTTGAGTTTCTGCAAAATCTCTGTTAACCCCATCTCAGAACTCACTGCTTCGGTAGTAAAGTAGGTTGTCTTCACATGCCTTGCAAAAGTAAAAAGGTTGCCCTTCCCAATCCTACAAGTTCTTGTTTCAGCAGCTTCAGATCTGAGGGAATCAAATGCATAGCAGAAACATGTAGGTTTATTTCTTATGGCAGGTTGATTCTCTGATTGTTGAGTGTCATCAGAGAGATGAGAACTGGATTCATCTTGCATAAGAAGAGCCTCTACCGCGTAGACTACACCTTCCTTGACGTGTCAATGGTTTTGTCCGGTGCAGGGCCACATCGGGTCTCCCTCTCCCCCACCGCCTCCTCCTCCCTCCCCCGAGCTGCCTCCTCCTCCCTCCCCCGAGCCGCCTCCTCCGCCCCCTCTCTATGCCCCCCAAGCCGCCCCCGCCGCCTCCTCCGCTCACGTCCTCCCCCGCCGCCGCCTCATCGCCACCTCCCCCCACCCACGCCCTCCCCCGCCGCCGCCTCGTCCCCTCCCTCCTCGGCGGCGCCCTCCAGCGTCGAGTTCCACCCAGAGTGCGTCAGGAAGCACCCCACCACGCGGTGCCGCAGCATGTCCCGCTGCGGCGCCCACTCCACGACGCGTGCTTTGCTGTCTCCCGCCGCCTTGATGGCTTCTTGGAGGGCGGCGTTTTGGCTCGCCCCGACCATGTCCGGCCGGAGCACCCAGAGGAAGGCGTAGCCGACACCGACAAGCCTGGACAGGAACTCAGTGAACTGCTCGAGCGAAATGACGGCGAGGCTGCCCAAGCTCACGTACACAATGGACCGATCCGCGTGGCCATCGAGCCACGCCATGCAGCCGTCGTCCTCACGCCACAAGCCGCTGCCGGCCGCCGCCGCCGGGAACATAGCGTGGAGAGGCCCAATGGCGAAGACGTCGCGCATGTGTTGCGCGATGCGCGCGAGCGCGGGCCTCTCCAGGGACGCGGCCGTGTTGAGTATGAGCGTCCGTGCCTTGCGACTGTGCGCGGTTGCTGAGATTAGCATTTGCAGCATGGGGTCAACGTCGTCGGCTTCCGTGTGACGCCGGCAAAAACTTGGAAGATCTCGTCGCCGCAGGAAGCTCTCCATCCCCGGAACGCCATGTACCGGCTCATCGAGGTCGCCACCCGCGGGGAAGGGGAGCTCATCGAGCTCGACAAGATTGGGCACGGACAGGTAAGCCAAGAAGCTGGACGCGCTGGCCGTGCGGAAGGCGAGCGCCGGGACGTCGAGCTCCTTCGCGATGTCGATCGCGAACGGCAGCATTCCATCGGCGACAACGCAGGTCACCGACGAAAAGCAGCCGTCGTCGTCGACACCATCATCATCGCGGCACCCAGCGCACGCACACAAGGAGGCGAGCAGAGCACGGTACGCGACGCTAGTCCTGGTCTCCAGGGACTCCATGAGCTCCACGAGGCCGCCCACCGAGCGAGGGTGGTCGTCGGGGAGCCCGTCGGTGACGGACAGGAAGCGGAGCTGCAGGGAGGCCGCCGCAGCGGCATCGCGGTCCAGCCTCCATTGGTTATGGTCGGTGTGGAGGAAGGTGACGTGGAGGGTGCCGCTGAGGAGCCCCGCGGCGAAGTGGAGCATGCAATTGATGTGGCCCTGCACCGGACAAAACTATTGACACGTCAGCGCCATATCACCTAAAACCACCCCTGTTTGGGTTGAGGGGGTAAAATGAATGGTTTTGTAGTTTAGGGTTGAAATCCAGACTTTTCAAATAGTTCAAGGTTGTAAAATGGACTTTACGCAAAATAATATTACAGCCTATAGGTCCAAAGACTTAAGTTATCTCTATAAAAAAAATTCAAATCCAAGCCTCCAAGCAAATATTTGGTGTGCGCCAAATACAACCAACATTTTCAAAATACTTGTAATTCGAAAAAAAAAACTCAGTTACAACTAAGACCAATCCAAACTAATAAAGCTCGGTCAATTTGACGCTGATCAAAATTCAGTTCACACCCCTAATGATCAATCGTCGGCCAGGATTAAAATCCCGCCAAGAATCGCTATCGAGAACTGGCCAGATACGGGATCCCGGCTGTTTTTTCAAATTTTGGATGGTTTTTATTCAAATTTGAATGAATTTGATCCGGATTTGACCGTGTAGGCCGATTACACGGCACCGTGGCTGGCCGGGATTTCATCTAGGAACAGTTATTGGATCCTTAGTCCCAACTCCAAGAATTATGCTCACCAAAAGGAAATGAACCTTTGGACTAAATATAAAAAATATTGAGGGAAATGCCATTCTACATGTCCATTGACTAACAGTAACCAGTGGAAAATATGCAATTTCACTCCAACAAATATTTTTCATGTTAGCCCAACACAGCCAGCATTTTCACAATGTACCCATAGTCTAAAAGAGAAGATTAATTACAACCAAAACAAAGCAAAATTTCTGTTAGGCTGTTCTTCTAGAGAAGGATCTGTTATGTTTCCCAGGAGTCAAGTGATTTTAAATTTAAATATTCATGCAACATTGCTGCATCTAGTGCCAAACTTCTGTTTCCCAGGAATTAAGTGATTTAACAATTTAAATATTCATGCGGCAATGCTGGATTTAGTGTCAAACTAAATACCTGTAAAACATACAGAGCAAACAGGTATTAGAGACAAGCAAGTTTTAAGCTTAGAAAGCTCTAGTTTCAGATCCCTCCATGCCCACCAGTAGAGATGACAAGGAATTTGATATTCCTCTTTGAGGACAACGATGCACATCTAACCTCCCATAATGAAGTTATTATCTTCAAAAGTACACATGTTAGTGAATACTATTCGGCCACTTCTCCGCAATTCAGGCATGATGTTACTAAAAAAAGGTTGGGAGGGTAACCAACATACCTCACAATCTACACTTCACATACAAAGAAAATATATCCCCTCAATTATGAGTCCAGAATGTCTAGTTAGAATTGCTTTACTGCAAAAGGTTTCAGCCAACCCAGGATTCCACAAAAAAAGTGGTATTTTTCAGGGAGAAAATCCTGATGTTTCCTCCCTGAAAAAAGCGATATCAGTGAAACAGCTGAGGAAGCTTCAAGGGTGAAGTTCTTTTCATCAATTTCGGAGAGGCAAGCACTAGCCCTGCATACCTCCCCTTTGAGAAGTAAACTTCAAACATATATAAGAGACCTTTATTGATTACTTAAACATTACATAATCCAACATTAGGTTAATGAGAAAATTAGGTGGTACATCAGGCCACAAAAGAGTTGCAGTTAAAGAGATAGAGCCTCTCTACCTAGTCGATGCTTAGCATGCGGTGCGCTACCGTATATGCTACAAGCGTCTATGTTGAACGCACTCACCATTCTGAACGAGGAGGATATGTGCCGGGCTCCATCAATAACAGCAGGCCCTTCACCCTTGCGCAGGGTTGCTATCTGGGATATCTGCAGCATCACATGCCTAAGAGGCATCAGTTTCGACAATCATGTTGTTTCCTCCCATCTAGGCCACTAAGAAGGCAACTTTTTCCGACTCGTGGTACACACGCTAGCTGCTACAACAACAAAACTAAGTAAGATGGTTCCAACATGTTTACTGAGCCTGGTACTTTGATCAGGTTCCAGATTCTTTGCCAACCTAGAAGGGAAATATCAAGTAAAGAAAAAAAATATAGTACAGACTCTGAATCTGAGATTGCAAAAATTACACCTCGAGCTCATGGAAACCACCGTCACTATGCTCCATGCGACAAATATGATACTACTGCCTAGTAAAGGGGGCCACTGAATAGGTTATGTGCACTATTGGATGACAGGGGACTATTGTACAACAACCTAAGTCCTTTTTCATTGGACACAAGATAAATCTTCTCATGCTGTGGCAATTAAGGGCTCTACCCTCACGCTGAACTACTGAAGATGTTGCAAGCCTCCTTGCTTATTCTTTTTCTTCAATGCATCGAAAAATTATGCAAATTCTAAGCAAAGAAGCAGTATTAATAAGCAGTCTCATTCGACTCATCATTGCCGATGACCACACAAACATTCCTTGAAAGAAAAAAAAATATCAATATTCAGGGAAAGCGTTGGGGTCACAAGAACGATGCACACACAGATTATTCATCTACCTAGTACCACTCAACTCTTTACGACTTGCAAAAATTTCTCAGAATTCCTTATCACAGCCCTGTCCAACTACTCCAAGAGAACTCTTAGAAGACACAGAAAAACCTATATAATTCATGGGAATAGTCTAATTTTCCTGATCAAAGTATCTCTTGTATTATTCAACAGAAGCTCCATTTCTCAACTCAGAGTTCCTACCCTACCCTACCCAAGATAAAAATGATTCAGACACCAGTGCTACGATTCTCCAACCTAAATTTTATCTAAATAGACAGAGCCAAACAGATAAGGGCACAAGCACAAAAACATCAAATAAATGGATACAGCGAGATAATTGGTGCTTTGTTTGTAAATTCGGCAAAGGATTTGTAAAGCTTCTCTAAAAGAGAAGTTTAATTACAAGCAAACAAAACCAAAAGTTTGGTTCAATTGTTCTTCAAGAGAGGGTTCTGTTATGTTTCCCTGGAGTTAACTGAATTATAAATATAGATATTCACAATGTTCACCAAGGCGCTAAGCGTTAGTGGGACGGCAGACCAACACCTAGCGCCTAATCACCGACTAGACGGGATAAATCGGCTAGGCGGGAGGGTGTTGCCTAGCGCATAGGCGGGCTAGGCGGGCGCCTTTTAGAACACTCGATATTCTTGCCATTGCTTGATTTCATGCCAAACATACAAACTTATGTTTCCCAGGAGTTAAGTGATCGAAATAGTTAAATATTCACGAAACATTGATAGATTTTGTGACAAACTTAACGCCCTAAAACAAACATAGGAAAACATGAACTAGACAGAAACAAGAACGAAGCTTTCAAAGCTCTAGTTAGGGATCCCTCCATCCATGCCTCTATCAGGATAGATGGCAAATAATTTTATGCTCCTCTTAGGGGATGATAATGCAATACGAACCTTCAATAACGAAGTTAAAGAATTTAAAAACCTTAGCGAAATATATTACGACTTGGGTCTTGGAACTCTTCAACCCACCGGAATACCCATTATCAAACTTACCTAAGGGAAAATTATAAAAATCAGGTGTAAGATATTTACCTCTTCTATTGAATTCAGATATAATGTAACTCACAAAAGATTCTACATACCTCGCAATCTTCACTTTCACATTCAAAGAGAAGATTTCACCTGAATCAGCAGGTCAGAACATCTATTTAGAATTGTATAACTGCAAAAGATTTCAAATATCCCTTGATTCTACGAAAGAGCGATACTTTTCGGGGAGAAACTTCTGATGTTGCAGATATTCCCCCGCAGAAACATGTGAAATAAGCATGGCAGCTGTGGAAGCTTCAAGGGACAGGTTCCTCTCATCAATTTTGGACAGGTAAGCCCCAGCCTTGGGTACCTCCCCCTTGTGAAGTAACCTTCTAACTATAGCATTCAGCATACGGGAGTTGGCAGCGCAGCCATTCTTCTCCATAGTTAGAAAAAGACCATCGGACTCCTGTAGCAACCCTTCTTCTATAAGATTTTGTATCATTAAGCTGTAGGTTACAACATCCGGCACTAATCCTTTGGCTGAGATACCAGCAAACAAATCCTTGGCTTCATCCTTTCTGCCAACTTTAAGCAACGCACCAATCATAATATTAAAAATCCTTATGTCAAGCTGAAAATCCATCAAACACAGGCTCTGAAATATTCTCAGTGCTTCATCAACACAGTTATTTTTGCAAAGTCCTACAAGGATTGTTCCGTACATGATAATACTAAGTCTCATTCCAGTGTTGATCATCCAGTGATAGAGTTCCTTCACAGCAGCAGTCCTTCCAGCCTGAAATAACCCATGCAGCAAAATGTTATATGTAATAACTCTAGGCTTAACTCCCTTGCTCACCATTTCTCTGAAAAGAGCTAATGCATCATCTACCCTTCCATTCTTACAGTAACCATCAATCAATGTGGAATAGGTAACACCATCAGGCTTCAAGCCAATTGAGACCATAACAGAAAGTAACTTCATCGCTTCATCCATCTTACCAGCTAAGCAATATCCATCTATTAGTGTAGTGTATGTGATGACATTAGGCTTCACACCTATATGTACCATCAAGTCAAAGAGATTTTGGGATTCTATAACCCTTCCTTCTTTGCATAGGCTGCCCATTATTGTACTGAAGAACACGATGTTAGGACGGATGCCTCCATTCATCATTTCAAAAGCTAATTCCTCAGCCTTCTCCCATTTGCCATAGGTACATAGACCATGAATAAGGATAGAGTAAATGATGATGTCCGGAGTCAATCCTTCTTCAATCATCTGATTCAATTGGGACATAGCATCATCCACTCTGCCTATCCTGAAAAGTGAATCTATTACCGTTCCATAGCTGACTATATCAGGGCTCAATCCTTGCTGCCGCATTTTGTTAAATATAAGCATTGCCTCATCGACCATTTCACGTTTACCATATGCGCATATCAATATGTTGAACACATGATGATTAGGTTGAATACCATTCCGTACCATCAAATGAATGAGATCATGCATATCAACAAGAGCTCCTTCAGTAGCGTACCCATGAAGCAGAGTGCTGTAGGTATTAACATCGGGTTTTGGGCCCTCCTTGAGCATAGAATCAAAAACCAATCTAGCTACTGCGCAGCTTCCATTTTTGCATAGGTAGTCCATCAGCGAGGTATAAGTAACAACATTTGGTTCAAGACCATCTCTGCGCATTTTTTTCAAAATTCTAACAGCATCTTTCCACTGTCCTGATGAGCAATATCCATGAATCAGACAAGTATATGTGGTGTTATCCGGCATAACACCGTTATCAAACATCTGTTGAAGGACTCCCTCGGCCCTATCCATGGCTTGAGCCTTGCATAGTCCAGAAATGATCGAGTTGTAAGTCACGACATCCGGCGAAATCCCACGATCCAGCATTTCACGAAATAGGCTGTAAGCTTTGTCCACACGGCCCTCTTTAAAGAAGCCATCAATGACGGTGTTATACGACACCACATCAGGTGGGCAGTTGCCTCCGTCGGCAGCCATCAAGTGGAGCAGCTCTAGTGCCTCTTGGCTCTTCCCCTCATTGCAGAGCCCCTTGAGAAGAATGGTGTAGGAGAAGACATCGGGCGTGCAGCCGAGCTCGGGCATTCGCCGGAGTGCTATGTCAATTGCGTCGCTCGTCCTCTTCTCGGCGCACAGGCCCTTGAGCATAGGAGTGAATACGATGGCGTTCACCCTCCATCCCATCTTAATGACGCGGCCGTAGGAGGCGAAACCGAGGTCCAAGCGGCCCGCGCGGCAGCAGCAGCCGAGGAGGATGGTGTAGGTGCATATGTCGGGAGCCACCTTCTTGGAGCCGGCTCGCACGATGCGGTTGAAAAGGGAGACGGCGAGCGCGGGGCCATCGCGAGGAGGCGGTTGATGGCGCGAACCGAGGCGGGCCCTGCTTGCTGGAGCAATTCGTCGAACAGGTGGAGTGCGTCCTGGGCGCCAATGTCTCCCTCGCGGTATCGGTCTCTGATAACGCGCTCCAACTCCGAGCGGGATCCGTCGAAGGGGAGGAAGCGGTGGGACATAGCCAACCTCAAGGAGAGGTGGAAGCAACAGAGAGGTGGAGGAAAAGAGAAGATGGCACACGTCCAAGGCGTGACGCGTCTGTGACTTTGTGTGCACCGCTTGCAAGCGTCCTGGAGTGGGAGCGGGAGGCTGGGGATGGCGGTGGCTGGTAGGAAGGCAGCCGCCGAGGCGCCAGGAGAGAGCGCGCGAGAGGCGCAGGATGGGAGTGCCGAACAATGACGTCACGGGAAGTGCGGAAAAATAGGATCTTTCCGTTGCTACAGAAAATGTAGACTGTTCAAAAGCCGGAAGCCCGACAAAGTCTGAAAAATCCTATTTTTTGTAAATAAAAAATTATTCTTAATTTGTTTTGAATAAAATATTTTCTTTAATATTATTTACATGAATAAAATATTATTTTTACTTTTTTATTAGTTTTCTTGGGCTTTATGCTCAAATCAGGGCCCAAGCCCAAAAATATCGGACGAGGCTGCACATGAAGAAGTCTAGGCAATGATCTATATTTGAGCAAACTTAAGAAACACACTAGGTTTCAAGATCGTAAATTGCAGAAAACACCATGCTTCTTTACTAGTAGCTTGTAGCACTGGATTTTACGATCATAAGCTTTCACAAAACCCTACCCTAACTAAATATGTTATTGCATTCGATCATCCCTGTTGTCTCCAACAAGTTTTCAACAAGCGGATCTGTCGTAGAGCTTCCCTCCACCAGCAACCTCGATCCCAACGACGATGAGCTGCGATTTTTATTAGAGTAGGGATTGTGAAACCTTTGGCTAGAAAACAAGTAACACTATCCAAGAAACCTAAAGGTTTTTTTTTTTTTGCAACTATGACAATAAAACATTGGGTTTTCTTAAATTTACTCTTTGTATATATTATATAGCTTACACAATACTTTTCTCACAATAGATTGCTTTAATATTTGTATAATTAGCTTTTATGGTTGACCTAGTCCTTGGAGTTAGGGTGTGTTTGGTTTAGAAATGAGGTTGAACCTAGATGGGATGGTCGAGATGGTTCAAGTAAGTTATTTGGTTGGCCGTTGAGTTGACAAGAGCTCGCGAATGGTGGACGACCGCAGCGAGGGGAGGGAAACAGTGAATGCGAGTGGGTGGCTTTCTCTGTTTTCAATTTTTGTCTCAAGAGAAAATGAGGAGTGTGTGTAAACACCGCACAACAACTTTGTTTCATTAGTGGGTCTTTTTTCTATTAAAACCTATAAATTAACTCCCTTTTCAATGGACCTAAAAGTTTGATAATAATTTTGTTGGTTCTACACCATGAACACCAGCAACCAGTCAATAAAGCGAATGTTGACTTCTTCTCCGACATGGTCGTCCTCCACATTGTCATGCCACCACCTCTGGACGCTTTTCCGTCGACCCCACCCACCGCGCCACTGCCTTTTGGTGTCATCCACCAAAAACCTAATTTGCTCATTGCGTTCTTGCTCAACGTGCTAAAAAATAAGATTGTTTTTTTAATCCATAGCGACGCAATTCGTACGCATTGAATGTCACAGATAAATTAGAAGAGGGAAAATACTAAAATAAGAGGGATTGGCTTGGAATTTGGAGGGTAGAGTCCAACTACCACGACGGAACCAACCGATTTTAATCCATTTTGAGTTTTGATTGGTTCTATTTTATTCACCCTAGACGATATCAATTGCTCTCGTGAGTAGTAAGTAAAGTTCCATAGGCCGAAACTAAGGTAATCTGATCACACAAAGCATTGCAGTAGTAATTCAAGCTCTAGACTGAATCGTTCCTCCCTTTATTAAATAAAATAGATTCAGAAGTTACAGCACATAAAATCGATTCTCCATTTATTGAATAAAATCGCCATAAGTTATCTCCACTTTCACAATTTCCTTTGCTCTAGCTTGTATCTATCTCGTTTAGATGGTCAACATGTATGCGTTGCTGATAAGAACCACCTTCCTATCAAACAAAAAAGGAAAGGAAGAGAAAACAGTGTGAGGGGATGCTCGGGAAAGGATCTGACAAGTTAAAATAGTCTCTGTATTATGTAGAACTCAGAGAAGGTTATGGATCTTACTGTGCGAATTAAGATTTTCAATTCTCTTCTTAATAACAGCATAAAGTTCTGGTGAAACATCTCCCTTTCCAACTGTAATCCCATCAAGCAACAGTTTGTTCTAGTCATTTTCAGGAGCTGCATTGCACGGCCTCAATAGTCAATATAATCTATATCAAAGGTGGTAATCAATAGATGCAAAAGAAACACAATCTCTCTGTGAAATAATATAGACACTATATTACAGACTCGTGAAACTTTTCCCCTAGAAAAAATAATACCCATTTGGAACTCAGGCATTTCATGGGAATTTTGCATGAATTTCACAGGAAACAGTTGTAACACCCCAATTTTCTGAGCCCTTTTGAAAACTTTCAAAATAAAAAGAACCACTTGGTTTTGTTGAAATCCTAAAGCTTAATTTGAGATTTTCGGAAATTGAGTGCTTAAAATGACTAAACTAAATTTCAACTAATCCAAAAGTTTGTTCCCTTTCTGTGTTTGCTTGAGCGTTGGAGTTGCCTCTCCTCTTCTCTGCTCGCCCTGTTCTCCCCTCAGCCTGCCTCCTCTGTGATCCTTGTAGTTAGACCTCCTCCGAGGTCTAGACTTCCCTTGTGGTTTAGACCTTTCCTCTGGTATAGACCCTCTCTCTGGTTTCCCTCTGGCTCAGACTTTTCTCTTGTTTGGATATGCCCTTATGTTCAGGGCTCCTCTTTGTTGGTCTAAATATCTCTAGACCTTTTTGTTGACTTGAATCTCTTTCAGGATTTAGACCTCCTTTTGATCCAAACATTTCTCTCTGTTTAAACCTCTTTGTGGTTTAGACCCCCTCTTGCTTCAAATCACCTTCTCTGTTTAAGACCTCCTTGTGAACTAGACTTCCTTTTAGGTTTGAACCTCCTTCGGTTTTGACCTCCTCTTTGGGTCACGACCACCCCGATGCATTTCAGCTCGGGTTTGTGTTTCAAATGTCCCTGAAATTCAGAATTCAATTTTGGGTTGAATCTCTCTCTCGTGTTCATTTGAACCTCTCGGGTTCATTTGAATCTTCTCGGCGCTCATTTGAACCTCCCCATGTTTATTTGGACCTCCCAGAGTTCACTTGGACCTCCTCGTGTCCATTTGAATCTCATTTGAATTTTCCCTTGTTTCCGATCGGACCTTCCGCTTGCCCGACCGGACCTTCCGCTTGATTTTGACCTCCATCGCTTGAGGACCGTCCGATCTGTGTTGGACGGTCCGATCTTGTGGGCACATTCGGACGGTCCGAACGTCCCAATCGTTTTGTCCCGTCCGATTGAAATCCGACAGCTTCTGCCCCTCCGTGCCTTTTTCCTCGCTGTTGCTCACCTTCCCTTGCTTTGATCTTTGTAATGCTCTTGCTCTGAAAAATCCATGCCACACCAATTCGGTATTACCGCCATGCGGCACTACTCCCATTCAACTCGCGGTCATACCGCTCCAAGAGAAAATCAAGCTCTCAAAAACATGTGTTCTGAAAATTTCATACCGCCATGTAGCAAACCGAACTACTGGAGTGCGGTAGTACCGCTCCCAAGCTGCGGTATTACCGTTTTATGGAAACTCTCAAAACCAGTGTTTGGACCTTCCCCTTGTGTCCAGACCTCCTCTGTGTTTAGACCATCTGTTGCTTTGATCTTGACCATTAGGACCTCCCCTTGAGAGATCTTAACCATCAAGACCTCTCTTCGTTGTATCCGGACCGTCCAGACCTCCTTTGATACCTCTTAGACCTCTGAACCTCCTTGTCCTTTGGACCTCCTAGTCCTCAGGACCTATTAGTCTTTCAGACCTCCTCAAAGACCTCCCCTGATCTCGCAGGACCTCCCTGTCCAGCGGACCATCTCTATGGTTTTTGCAAAGACCACCCTCTGTGGTCTCTTTGCAAAGACCACCCCTTGTGGTCCTTTTGTAAAGACCACCTTTGTGGTCAAGACCTCCCCTGCAGGTCACGACCTCCTCTTGGGCCGTGATCACTCCTTTTGACCAGGATTGTTTCCTAAGTTGACTGGTCCCACTTGCCAGTCTTGTTCATCCTTATCTTCCTCTGCCACATAAGTACCTTGTGCATTTAATGCTTGTTGTATCACATTAAATGCGGCCATATACGTGGTTACTTACACTAAATGTAGTCACTTATGTGGCACCTTGCTTTTCCTCCTTGTCTCCTCACCTCACAGCATATCTTGTCCTTTTTGTCTCCTCCTTTCACTAGCTGGCCTTATCTTGTCCTGTTCTCCTTAGCCAGTTGGCCATACCCTATCTTATCCATCATCTACCTTTGGCATGTCTTTTACACTTACCTTTGACACGTGTGCTTCCAGTGTCTTCTTTGCATACTTTGGCTATAATTAGCCCAAGTAGTTCTGCCTCATCACCTTTTCCACACTTTGCGCATTTGCCCTCACTCAGTTGCTCTGTGTTGAAGCCTCGCCATCAAGAACTCCGCCGGGGCCTTCTTCGCCGCCTCTTCGCCGTCGGAGGTTCTGCCGGAGCGCCAGCACCGGCCTCAATCGCCACTATTGTCCCTCGACCTCCCCTCCATCCATCGTTTCTTTCTTGGCCCTGGTAAGTTTCTTTGTGCTCTAATTTAATCCTTGTTCATGCAACCGCAACGAGTGGTTATATCTTTCCCAGGACCCTCACTCCTGGAAGCAAGCCAAATTTGCCCCTTCTCTAGCTAGGTTTGCCGCCTTTTGATTTTTATACGTTTTTAACGGTGCAAAATCTATTAGACTCGCAATAACATTTTTTGATCGTTGTATGTTGTTCTAGTGCGATGAATTTCTGAAGAATTTTACGAGAAAGATTGAGATATGAACGATTCGTAAGTAGAAAGGTAAGTGATATTGCGATGCGCCAGTGAATTAATACGCTTGCTCATGTACATGAACTGCATATTATGTAAGGAAACAAATGTGAACTTGCCATTACTATGAAAACTACGATAATTACATAACATTCAGCAAAACATCATAACTCTTAATAGCACTGATATTACATAACATTCAGCAAAACATCATAACACTTAAAGGTGTGCCCAGACTCCCTGCAAATAGAGCACTTCTTCGTACGACGTTCGGTTTCTGCTTCGTCCATGTCATTCCTGATGTGCCGTACTTGTCGCCGTCCAACTTTTCCCTTGAGCCTATCAATGTCCGCAACCCAGATTAGTTGCTCCCAGGTCGGATGGCCAGTGAAATGGCCAACCACAGCGTAACCATATATCTCCGCGGTCCAGGTTTGCATCACCGCCTCCTTGGTGAAATAGACAGAGAGGTACTGACCGGGATGCTGTGCCACCGTCGAACATGCGGCTATGACATGGGAGCAGGGCCTATGCAAAAGAAGGGGCTTGTTGCAAGTGCATGTGCAACTAGCGCGGCGTAACGTGCACTCATGGGTAACCCTCTCACGGTTCGTCCCGCGGCGTCCTTTATCCCTGCACATCACCTCGAAGCGAAGCTCCCTTGTGCCCATCTTGAATGCCCGGTGCGTCTCACCCTTCTTGCTCTTCTCCTCCATGTACTTGGTGATCATGGCGGAGTACAGTATTCTGTCATTTGCCATGGCAAGCGATGCGTTGTTATACATCAACAAAGTACTTGTCAGACAATGAGTATTGCCTCCACAATACCCACCAAAGGGAGGCACCTTGCACCACGCATGACCCAGTTGTACACCTCGGCTAGATTAGTTGTCATGACACCATATCGAGCGCCACCCCTGTCATGGAGCAGCGACCACTTCTCCTTAGGCTCGTGCTCAATCCAGTCCGAGAAGCATGTCACCTGCGCCCCCATCCTCCTCGTCAATCCGGGAGCATCTGTGGGTATCTCTGGCAATGCTTCGGGGGCCTGGTTAGCGCTTGGGGCGACCCTTCTCGTTACCTCCCTTCTGTGTGTCTTGGTCCGCTTATCTAGAATCTTCCAGAGTGTTTCGAACTTCCGCTGCTGGTTCGGTTGCCTGACCGCTTGAACATGTTCATCAAGTCTTTGTTATGCGGGCGCTTGTAGAAGTTTGCACCCAAGTGCCTCATGCACCACCGCTTCGCAGATCCGGCCATGGAAGTGGTACGTTCTCTCCTTGTTGCGGTGGGTTATTGCACGCAGCAGCTCGCATGCCGATCATGTATGAGGCACACGTTGGGACGGTCTTGCACAACAGAAATCCTCACGTTCTTCAGGAACCACAACCAGCTATCTGTGTTCTCGCTTTCAACGAAAGCGAATGCCACGGGAAGAACTTGATTGCTCCCGTCTGTCGCTATTGCAGTCAGTATCTGGCCCTTGTACCTCCCAGTCAAAAATGTGCCATCTACGCACAAGATTGACTCAGCGATCTTTAATGCGTTGATACATGGACCAAACGCGAAGAATACTCGCTGCAATACCCTCTTATTGGTCCACTTCGGGTGCGTGGCGTCTTCAATATCGATATGGGTGCTAGGATTTCTGTCTTGTATGACTCGAAGTTGCGCAGGGAGGTTGTGGTAGGAATCCTCGAACGTGCCCCACCTTAATTCCAATGCCTTCTGTTTTGCCCTCCAAGCCTTCGCATAGCTGATTGTGTATTGGAACCTTGCCTCAATCGCCCGAATGATGCATCGTGGCTCAAAATCTAGATTATCCACGATCTCACTGTACATAAGGTTGGCGATGAAGCCTGATGACAGGTTCCGGTGGGACTGTACTGACTCAGAAACGACGCATGTGTGAGGGACCACTATAGAGCACTTCCAGTAGGTGTCCCACTTTGGCTGAAATGCGTGCACTCGCCAAGGGCATCCCTCTATGCCGCACTTCACGTCGTAGAATCTTGGGGTCGACTTGACGACTCTGAATGTGCGCCGCACCGACAAGGCCCAGAATTTGACCGCGTCCTGCACGGCCTCCTTGCATTTGTACATAGCTCCTAGTCTGACCTCACTCTGGTCGTACTCCCACGGCACACGGGAGCCTTCGTTGACGACGAGATTGTCGAACTGGTATGTGTTCCAGTCAGATGGAACCGCCTGCTCGTCAACTTCATCCTCGTCGTCCGAACCTTCATCTTCAGGCAATGCCATGTAGTCTCGGTCTTCGAGATCCATCCTTTGCACTACGGCTTCAACCTCCTCACCCTTGTCAGCAAGACCAGTAGCTTGCATGGCCGTAGGAGCTACTTCCGCAGGGTCTTCATCGACAGCATCAGTAACTCCGGGAGCTTCAACAATTGTGTGCGCCGCACTGTGGCTGCAGTCCCCGACTTCCTCTTCGGCCTCGACACCGCCTTCTTATTCAGCCGCGGGTGGAGGAGTGGGTTTGCCATATGCTTGGACGAGAAGGACCAATTTCCACCCTGCCTCTCTCGCGATGCGTACATATGACTGCCATGATTTTGGTCCCCGAAGCTGCACTAACTCCCAATATGTCGGTTGTGCTCTCCGTGGGGAAAGGCAACTCAATCTCAGATCGTACACATCACGGCCCACTTGGAATGTATGGAACAACTACCGCATCACAGCGCCCCATGTACGCTGCTCTGGTCTTGCTAGGGGTACGGTTGCCGATTGGAAATAACGCAAATCAATCCCCTCGGGACCCTCTAGAATAGTCCCTTGACCATAGTAAATTTTGAAATTGACGATGTCGGAGTCGGACATATTTGACGCACTGCACCATAAAGAACATTTCCACGATTAACCGCATATCTAAAACTATACTACCCACCGAAAAGTATTATGTAAAACTATACTGCATTACGTAACCATACATCTAAAACTATGTAATCCATTCGGTTAAAAAAATTACCTGAGAGATTGGCAATCCGACGGACAGCGCTTCGCTAGCTTCTCGCCTCACCTCTACTCTTCTCTCCTTCTCTTTTTTCTGAATAAGAATGAGTCCTGCGCTGAATTTTGGGTTTTTTTTATAGGGATGGGCTTCCTGTCACTAGTTGAAATGGCGACAGGGACCTATTGCCATTTCAACTGGCGATAGGTGGCTGGACCGGCGACAGGAGGGGGAGAGGGTCCCTGTCGCCAGTTGAAATGGCGATAGGTCCCTGTCGCCATTTCAACTGGCGACAGGAACATATTTTTGTAATTTTTTGGAGAGACGATATATTTTTGTAATTATGTTTTAAAATAATATTATTTAAAAATAATAATTCGAAGTTGTTTTGCAATGCTACTGTAATCTGGTGTCCCCAGAACATTTGTATTTTTCTTTGGCTTTCAATATACACTGGGCAATACATGTTTTCCAAGAAAAAGTATCTCTTGCATTGTTCGAGAGAAGCTCCATTTTCTCTACCGGAAGTACCAAATCTATTCATACACCATTGCTGGGATTCTCCACCTAAAATTTGTCTAAATAGACAGAGCCAAACAGGTATGGACATAAAAATAGGAAATAAACAACCCACATACAGTCAGATAAATGGTGCCTAGTTTGGAAACATGATAGAGTATTTCTAACGGTTCTTTCAAAATAATAACACAGGTCCAAGGATTAAGTTAACACTGAAAAAATTCATATTAAAAAAAACATCTGTCCCCCCTAATGATCGATTGCCCCAGCTCAATATCTCAAAAATACTGAGGGAAATGAGCATTTTTTTTACATGCTATACTAATACTATCTTGTGGAAGTTGAGTTCCATAACCAAACGAATATCCAGTAGGAAATAAATAATTTTGGTATTAACCAAAGACAACAAGCATTTCTACAATGATACATAGTGTAAAAGAGAGGTATAATTAGCACCAAAACAAATCGAGAAATCATTTAGACAGTTCTTCAAGAGAAGATGAGTCCTGTACTCACTGGACTTAAGTGATTTAAAAATTTAAATAATTCAACAGCATTGCTTGATTTAGTGTCAAACTTAATGCATGTAAAACGAACAAAGGAAAACAGTAAACTAGATAAAAAAAGAGGTATTAGCTTTGAAAGCTCTAGTCACAGATCCTTCCGTAATGAAGCTATCATCTTTAAAAGTACAAACAATAGTGGATCAACTTGATTTGAGTCATTTTGTGCTCTTTAACCCAATGGAATACCAATTGCCAAGCCTGTCTAAAAGAAAACTTAAATAAACACTCGTAAAATTGTAATAGCTTCTCTGCAATTCAGATGTGATATTGCTTAGAAGGTTGTGAGAGGTAACCAAAATACCATGCAATCTACACTTCACATAAAAAGAGAAGATTTCACCTCTTATCAGACAGTACTGGCGCGATCAGTATTGCTCGAGATTCAGTGAAGCATGAGCTCACAAAGCACATTGGAGTAGATGCTTCGTACATGAGATCGCAGGTGTATGATCAAATTATGGGCCGGTTTGGCACGGCCACACTTTTCTCAAAACGACTTCGACTAAGGTCAGCAGGTCAACGATCGAAATAAGAGGTTTGGTGTTTGGTCGTCGGCTTTTAGGTAAGTCACTCTTCCCAGAGGAAAAATGTCTAAAATGTCCATGAGGCAACTAATGGCCTGTTTGATGCCATTTAACAGCAACTAACGCAATTGACGGCAATTAACAACAATTGACGATAAAAACAACAAATAACATCATAAAAAAACGCAAAAAGACAGGCGACAAGTGTTCGAGTTCTTATTAGTGTTAAAACCAATGAAAATCTCTTGAAAGCACCAAACATTTGAGTTCGGGCTAAGAACAATTGCCCTAGCCCGAGCCTAGCCGTGGCAGGCTTCGCCACTGCGACGAGCCGATAAGCAGTCGTGAACGCAATAGTGCCGATGACTCACACAGGTAGCCTGCATACTTGCTCCGTTAACACACATTAGATGGGAGCATGCATGGAGCCGCTCGGAGAGTTGCGATCGAAGCTATAGATTCCTTTTATCATGTCGTGCAGAAATCTGACGAGACACTTAAACCTAACTTTGTTATGCAGCAGAAAAAGGCGTGCAATACTCCGCTGAAAACGAGGATAAGCTATCCCGGTTTTGTGAAAAACAGGTACTGAGTAGTTTTCCAGAAAACTCGTATTTTGATATAATATAGCTGAAACCAACTTTTATTATGTTGGTTTTATCCTCTTCTACCAAACACAGTTTTAGGTTGTTATGCTCTGTAGGAAAAGTATGCACACATTTGATACACAAACTTATTTACACATGGCACCAGTGTACCACATAAATAGTTTGTTTTAGAAATTACTTCTAGGCATAATTTCAAGGGGAAATTCGGCACAAGCCAAAGCCACACTGATTCACCCCTCTACATGTTCTTCATAGATTGTCACCCATTTGTACGAACTGCGAAGTTGGCCTGAACTTTGGACCTTAGGAGTTCAGGGGATGCATAAAGATGTCAAAATCAGTTGGGTATGTGTGCATCCTAAAGGGTAAAGGGGCGCATTTTTTTGCGCCCTCTCCTGCGTCCACGTCGCCGCTTTTGCTCCGCACCGTCCGATCTTGCGCGTCTTCGGTTCGCGGCCGTCCGATCGTCGTTCCGTTTTCGTTGCCTGCGAGCCCATCGTCTGCTCGGTGCCGTCTGATGCGTCGAGCTCGTCCTCGCCGCTTCGATCCGTCACTTCGCCGCTTTCGGCTCTCCTCGTTTCTTGAGATATTTTTCCCCTTGCGCTTTGCTTCCTCGCCTCGCCCCTTTCTCTTCACCGCCCCACGCCTTTGCTTCCTTCGCCTCGCCCCTTTCTCTTCACCCCCATGCGCGCGCTTGCCGCCGCCTCCCCTTCGCCCTGCCTGCCCCTTCCTTCGCCCCCACGCCCGCCTTGCGTCGCCCTCCGCCGCCCCTCTGCCGCGCCATCGCCCTCGGCTCCCGCGTGCCCCCCACCCGTGTGGCGCCAGCGTCGGCATGCTCGTCGCGACTCTTTGCGCTTCTGCTGCCTTTGATGCGCCGCCACCACCGTCCTCTCTTCGACCCGGTTCCTGCTCCCTCACGCGCCTCATTGCCGGTGTCGCCGACTTCCTGCGCCCTCGGCTCCCGCGTTAGCCTCCCCGTCTGGCGCCTTGCGTCGGCTGCCTTCAGCTGCGGCTCCGTGTGCCTTCCGGCTCTCCTTGGCGCCTTCTTCTCGACCCCTTCCTGGCTCGGCCCCATGGCGCCCTGTGTGCCCGCCTCGGTTGCTTGGTTCGTGCAGCGCTGCACCTCTTCCCCCCACCAGATGTCGGCTTGCCCGAAATTTAATCGCTTTCGTTTCCCGGGAAGAGTAAGTTTCTCTCTGTATTGTTTGATTCTTTGTTCTTTTTCTTGGTGGGTTGCGGTGATGCTTGGTTACGGCGTTGATTTTGATTTGTGGCGTGGGTTACGTAGGTAAGAAGAGCAAGGTCCGCGGCGGCGGCGGGGACGACCTGCTAGATAGCAGCGACGCCAACAGCGTGTCCTCGTTGTCTATGGCGCTGTCGGATCTCTCCCTTTTTAGTTCTTAGTAGTTTGCAGCTTACCTCAAGTGTTTGGTTTAGTTTGCAAATTATCATTGCTACAAACTTATGACATGGTAATTGGTAAGCGGTAGTATCCTGTTGCTCATATTATGATTGCTGGGTTATCGAGTAGTGGATAGTGTTGTTGCAGTTGATGAGGCTGCTTTTTTCCTTGATTCTTGGTGGATTTTTATGTGCTTGGATAGGTGACAGTCATTAGTGACTCCGACTGATGTTTTTTTCTTTCGTAATTGTCTATCATTATTCACATGGATAGAGAAGAAATGCCCAGCAGCTTTTGAGTAATTGTAGCGAGGTTTCCGTTTGTGCATTAACTTTGTTGAACTTGTGGTATATATAATACAATCTTATAACTCCATGGACTATTGCTTTCGCTAAGTGGGCAACAATTTGCAATTTGGTGTTGCTCAGTGTTACCTTAATGAATGTTGCCATTTTGCCAAGTATATACATATGCCTTCATGGAATCTCATTATTTCGTGAATTCTAAGAAAGGTTTATTTTCCAATTCCACTTTGTGGCGTGTTCCATCCAATGAGATGCATTTCTCTTTGTTTTTCTTGTTGTTAGCAAGATTCCAATGACAAGAAACCTCTGTAAAAATTATTTTGTCACAGTACTACCTTGTGTTGTGTGTGATGTTTAACAATCCATGCCATCATTGATGATGCTTGCTGCGAGAAAAAGGTGTTGCATTTTGTGCCAATGCTTACTACCCGCAATCTTTCATTTTGATTGCAATCTCAAACTAATGAAATAGGTCACATCACATATTGTCATGAACTGAGTTGTAGGACTTCCATAAATTAGTCTAGAACCTTGTTTGTTCTTGTGGCCATAGCTTAACATGTATAATTCTATAATTCTACTCCAATAATCATAGCAATAGCATGGATAGGCTGGATCTGAAGGGGTGTCACTCAATACTGTATTTTCCTATCTTTTCTGAAAATTTTTAGTGTTTGCCTAACTACTTCAGTTTTATGAACTGAGCTAATTTTCTAGAAGAACGACCTCTGGTAGAAGTAACCAAATTATCTTTTAAAATGAGGAATATCCTATGTAGAACTTTTTATTGTTTATATTTTTTTTGGCCCGGCAATCCCTCAGCCGGCCTCTCGAAAAAGTGTTGATTTTTTTGTGGATTACTAATCAGTTAGGTTGATCACTCTTTCCTGTTGCTTTCAGGATCATTATCGTTATCAAACTTGATATTCTGTAAAGTGAAGATGCCATAATCAGGAACCCCAAAATCTATGTGGCGAAAAGCCTAAGTAAGGAACAGGGCCTAACTTGCCGGCCAATGCTGCTCAAACTAATAGTGGAACCTATTCCATTCAAAACCAAATGTTTGCAGTTCCTGCCACAGGTGAGGGTTAATGAACTTTTTGTGATCTTTTCTATTACTTTTTTTTTGGCAATAGTCTATTAATTTAGTGTTCTAATCTTTATACTCCATATGCTTTCCTACATACACACTAGATGAGATCTATTGCAACTTGCTTATATTACACTCTTACTATACATATGTTATATTATGCAGTCACCATTACTTTGCTCAGGGACATTTCTATTTCACCATCTTATAAGAAAGAATAATCAACTAAAAAAGACACTAGGTAAGAATCCATT
The DNA here is from genome assembly GCA_036346405.1 of Phyllostachys edulis. Classification (NCBI taxonomy): domain Eukaryota; kingdom Viridiplantae; phylum Streptophyta; class Magnoliopsida; order Poales; family Poaceae; genus Phyllostachys; species Phyllostachys edulis. The sequence goes on from CM070563.1 coordinate 14,067,630, forward strand.
TAACGCTCTCTTTATATAACACATCCTTCATGTTTTATCCGATGCATACAATCTCTATCTAACACGTTATCTCTAACCTAGATTCAATAAACCGGCTCTACTTAAAGTTATAGTAACAAATTGCAGATGCCCATTTTTTACGCATGCCCATTGGGCAGTCAAGTGAGCTCAAATTTTTTCAAATGTCGGTCAGTTTGTTGGTATTTGAAAGATTTGGCATCAACACATCTCTTCATTTTGTTGCGTAGAGCCCATGTTTAGTTTGTTCTCTCAATCTTGTAAAATCAATTTCTTTTACAAAGCATGGTCTTTTTATCATAATGCTCTACTATATTTTCAGGTGGATATACCACCACTATCTAGCAATCAATGCTAATGGCTCTTGTTAGCCTTACATGGGAGATAAAGGGATAGCCTGATTGTTCCAGCAAACAGGTATATGATTTTTTTTTCAGAGGATGCAGATTTATTGCTTTGGCATCACTTGACATCACTCCCAAATCTTTTAACAATGAACTCAGACTATGACCTTTTTGCAGAGTTAACAAACAACAAGAAATGTGGTTTTCTAACTACTATTATATTGCATATGCTAGACAAGACTGTATAGTTGGTAGTCCTACCTAAAAGGCTAAATCAGGTTTATTCCTAGCTGCACATTATGGTAGACTTGTTGGTGGCAGTAAACAAATGAACATGAATCGACTTTCAAACACAGTTCGAATGTCTTGAAAACTACCTTTTGCACGCATTCAAATAAAGTTAATTAGACATTGTTTTGATGCGTAAAGGATGTAGCACATCACTTGGAAGTACATTACCAATACTGGTCTTGACTCATATGCACAAATGTACGTATTGAAGGTATATATATTTGTTTTTTTATTTCGATATGGTTACAAGATATATTGTTTTTTGGCTTTTTGTCCTCTTCACGACTCATAATGTGATTGTGTCCTTATAAATATTTGTTAACATCTCTAGAGAATTTGTGTAAGGTCTCTTCTTTTGCAAGAACTCCATTTGCGAAGACACAATAGTTAAGGTGAAAGTCCAACAAATTTTGCTTGTTTCGCTTTGTCCGTAGTCCGGATCGCTTTGTAATCATGCACCTAACATTGATAGTCAGAAAAAAAGCAGGCTAGCTCACTCATTTCAAAACCTTCTTCAAACGTGTTTTTGGTCTATACAAGAAAATTTGTGGTTGCTTTATATCGATAGTATCTTGCAATATTAGTTTGCATAGCTTTGCTTAAGTGATTTTGCTTTCTATATCGATTAATACTTCTTTATATGCTGGTGTGGCAACTAAATATGTGAATTCTATGTTGTCTTCCTCTTATGAACAGGCAATCTGGTCGAAGATCTCTTGAGATATTTTGAATACCAAGTACAAGGTCCTTACATAATGTACTGCAATGTTGTTGACGAAATCACTGGAATCTGGTTCTATTTGTTAGAGATATATTAGAGATAGGAATATCTTTGTATTCCTTATCTGTCTTTTGTATTGCCTTATCTGTATATGGCATGCACCCATTGTACATCCTATATATATTGCCCATTGGGCCTCTGAATACATACACACAATATTCATAACATGGTATCAGAGCCGAGTTAGGTTTAGGGCTTGCTGCCGCTGCCGCCGCCGCCTAGCCGACGCTCGCCTTTCGCTGCCCCCGGGAGGAGCTTCTCCGCTCCCGGGGGCGGCCTCTCGTCGTCGTCTGCCCGGATCTCCCGGTCGGTTTCGTCGTCGCGCGGGGAGAGCCACCGCTCGCCATCTCTGCCCGAACGTCTTCATCGGTGCTTCGTCAGGCATCGACGGCTTGGCGACGAACATGGACCCCCCACGGCGACCAGCCAGCCGGATCCCGCTGCGCCGGCGCTCTCCACTCGATGCCTCACCTGCGAGCCGCCTCGCCTCGTCTTCGTCGCCTAGCCTTCTTATGCCGAGCGCCTCTCGAGCGGATCCGTGAGAGAAGGCCTCTCTCACTCGGATCTAGCCTCCCCGAAGCTCTTCCCCGGTCGGGCCTCTCGGTCCTCTCCAGCCGCTCAGGTTTCTTCGCTCGGGCTCGTCTGCTCCCCGGCCATCTCCTTGTAGGAGAGCAGGCCATCGCGGTCGGCGTCGAGCGCCGCGAACCGGCGGTCCACCGACGAGTTGAAGGCGCCCTCGTTCTCCACGAAGCTCTGGTTGGTGCTGTCGTTTGGGATCTCCACGCTCCTTGGATTCGAATGTGCTTGTACTTTCTATAAGAGGAAAGCTTTGGACGGTGCAGCCTACTTTTCGGGTGGGAGATATTTTGTGAGATGGAGAAAGAACGGCATGCTCTGGGAATTCAATGGCCATCTGCTGGGGGTGGTGAGGATGCTGTGACCATTGGATCTTCTGCTGGTGATGCTCTGCTATTGGGCTCCTTGTCCTCGCTGGACCACCTTCTACTATGGCTCTGCTGTCCTGCTCCAAGATGGTCATCTTGTGCAGCAGCAGCCTCTTTCTTGCAAGCTTCCTGCTCTGCATCCTGTTGGTGCTTGTATGCTACTGCTAGTATCTTTAGTCTATGTCCTTTGATTTTCCATTGAGTCCATCCAAGTCCACTGCATCTCTCTTTGAGTTCGTCAAAGTCATGCCAGTTCATCAAATCCTCTGTCGATCAGCCGATTGCTTCTTCCTTTTTCGGGTTGCCGCGGTCCGTCCATTGGATCGAGTGTGGTCACCCTATCATCGTTGTTGATTTGACTTTGCCCTCTTGGTCCTCTCTTGTAGTCATCTTGCTACACATCTTCGTATCATTGCGACTCTTGACCAACGGCCTTCTTTGTCGTTATCATCAACTCTTCGTCTTTGTTTTCGTCGATGCGTGGTGCCTGCTAGTTTCTGCTGGTCTTTTGCTGCTGCTAGCTCCGGTTACACGCTGTTGCTAATTAATCTGCTGCTCTTTTGTGTCCCTTTCTTCCGTTGTGTCTATCCAAATCCGCATCATTCTATCTTTAGAGTTCGTCTATGCCATACGAGTCTACAAATTTATTGTTAACCATAGAAGCATAGGGATTTCTTTTGCATGACAGCAACCGCTGCTCTTTTCTTCGAGCCGTTGCAGATCTGTCGTCCCAAGCTTTTAAGGTCGCCGCTTTGCGTGCTCTGCGCTTCGTTGTATACGTGCATTGCACCTTCTTTTTTCTTTTCGCCTCCGTTGCGCTTCTGTGCATTGCGTCGTGCTTCTTTTGCACTGTGCATCTGTTGCGCTTCTTGTGCACTGCGCCGTCGTCATCTTGGGTTTCGATCTGCGCCGTCATGTTTCTATCTATTTCTATTCGGCCTGACTTGACAGGTTTCTCTATATTTGTCGGTTTCATCATCTTCGTCGTGTTGCCGCAGAGATCTTTTATCGATATATTTTCCAAGTGCTGCATGCTACGACGACATTATGATGATTCGGATTTTGGATTTTCCCTATTTTAGTGTTAACCTTTTCCAAATGCAATGCTATTGCATACGCCTTGCATTTGAGGAGGGGGTGTTAGAGATATATTAGAGATAGGAATATCTTTGTATTCCTTATCTGTCTTTTGTATTGCCTTATCTGTATATGGCATGCACCCATTGTACATCCTATATATATTGCCCATTGGGCCTCTGAATACATACACACAATATTCATAACAATAGCTAGGGTGAATGTGCAGATTGACCTCCGAGTGAGCAATACTATAGTTAGTGTTTGGATGCCAAGAGTGCATGATATAGCCTGCAAACTTGAAATAACATCTGAAATTCATTTGACTACTAGCTCTTCAAAACTCAAGGACCACATTCTATATTCATTAGTGATAGCCTTTTTTTGGGTGATCAACTCATTTTGGGCAAATCTATTGGAGTCATCTATGCAAAATGATACTTCTGTTTGCGGTGGTTTTTTTTTTTGACAAAGCTGCAACATTTGTTATTCCTGTGGTAGAGCTTATAATCCTGCCTTTTTATGTAAAACAGATGGATTTTTGGTGTCCAGTCAGCAGATTAAACACGGGACGAGGGATTCTAGAAATAACACCGTGAATACCAACACGGCAGCCGGCAGGTAGTGTAAGTGAGCCGCTATAACTTATGGTTTTAACTTTACAATGCTGCATGATTGAAACTGTGCACAAAATTATTGGTTCATTGCATTGCTAAATTCACTATAATAACTGTTGCCTTAGTTGTTTCGTTCTTCTTGTTTGTTACTTTAATTTCGGAACAGCATACCTGGTAGATGCTTACTCTGGAATTTAAGAGGAGCACTTGGCTTCATGCAAACAAACCCCACCAACTCCAACACAACTGCCTGAGACAGAACCACAATCTCCACAGCGGTACGTAGTAAACTCTACTTTACTATCACTATTACTCATTCCTGCCATGCCATTACTAATTTGTTTTGGCACCAGCCCAGTTACAACATATGTGGCAATTTCTTCTACTCGAAAAAGGCTTTTCGATTTGTCGCCGCCTTCAGATTAGGTTATAAACTTAGCTGTATTTAGCTCCTAAATTCTCTTATAGAACATACCACATCCACAACATATCCATATCACCACGCATACCATCACTGTTAATACTTATATTTCTACATACTTGGTATCTACAGAAGGTCCAGTCCACAGACTACAAAGAACACAGTCATTTGGCCGCTAACAAAAGTAGGCCATGTGATCCTCAACAGAAAAGGAAACGTCTATTGTGAGTTATTACTTGTACTAATCTACACAAGACTACATCCAATGCATAAGACTCTCACTGTCCTTTTTTATTGATATATAAAGGAGATATATACTTACTCCTTATAACCTTAATATAGGCCCTTTGACGCTTAAACTGTGGATGTATGCACATTTCTCAGCCTATCCTTGCATCTCGCTAATGGACCTGTTCTGCTGCAACTACAGAACGCTTATTTTCTACTCCATGTGATAACTTATACCATTGTCTTACCAGTCTCTATATGTAATATCTCTAATACATATATAAAGCACTAAAATTTGCTTACTGTATCCAAGAAAAATAGCATATCTATTTCCCCTGCCATTTTTAATCATCACATTTACATTTGTCAATCTACTGGCTCAGTTATACACGCAGATCTGTTCAGCATAACTTACAGATACTATTTGTGGCTTCAGACATCCAGACAAAAAAAACCCTGAAACAGATACCATCTCTCTCTCTTTGTTGACGAAACTCTATTACTTTTCATAGTGAGTTTCTACCTGCGATACAATAATAGTCAAGCCTATAACATGACTTTCCATCTTATATTAGATACATCTTAAACAGATTACGCATTCTGGAATCTATATCTAACATGGTATCTATACAACGCAGATCCCAACATGCACTGAGTACCGATCCAGTGGCCTCCTCTACTACCGAAAGGATCGATACAGGCGACAACCCCTCCCAGTGAACACCAGGTATATTCTGTACAGTTTTTCTGGATTAGGCAGCTGTTTCTATCTGCCATATACACGCCTGCCAATTGGTCACTTATTTTCCATCTTACAACCAACAGATTTCAGACGCTACGTTCCTACCCCAGGCCGTCTACTCAAACCCTGCAGAAACTGCATGTAACATACTCTGCAATCTAGAGGCAGAGCAGTTCCTTCAATAGCTAATTTGTATAATATATCTCCACGTTACAATCTATGTCGTAGTACCAAACAGAATGTCACATTTTGTAAGCCGTATGTAATATACATTACGCAAATCTAGCTGCTCAAACAGATCCTGTTCAACCAATTGTGCTTTCTAACAGTAGTACACTGACCATATTCTATTATGCTTACCGTACAGCCAACACTATCAGACTATGCGTTTAATCATACTCTATTCTCGCGCGCCCAGGGCCGTGCACAGGCTACTAGTGGATGATGAGTTGGGGACTGGCCCTATAAAACAGCTGGAGACTACCATGCTTCGTGTGTGTATATATAATATCAATCTTCACCGTTGAATCTGGATTGAATAGCCAAGATTAATGTAGACTTTCACTTCTAAACTATTTAATCATCATGTATGGTTCCACCTCCAATACGTTATGTCACCGACCAACCCAGCCCTTGATTTCCGGCCCATCTGTGAGCCATGCAGCTTGTGGGGCCAGTTGTAGAAACTATAAGAACAACAATTTCCTCTGAAAAATACAAGAACAGTCATTTGCTTATTTGATTTTCACTTAAGACAACAGCACTTCGCCAATTTGATTTTATAATATGTTTGTGAGGTCTAAAACTGTAACCAGTTGTGCAAGAATATCAAGCTTTCCACAGGTGGGCCAGAACTTTTTTTAAAATTTTTAATCTATTTTTAAAAGATAACATCTCTCTAACTTTATTTCCAATTCTGACTCATTTGGTCACGTCACAACGCATGGTATGACAAAAATACGTTGTCACGTCACGAACCTCAGTGTGACAAACGAGTATTGTCACACCACTCCTCTTAGTGTGACAGGACTTAGCCAAAAAACGGACGTATGTTGGTTTAGAGAGCTATCATAGCAGGTTTGACCACACCACGGTCGGTAGCGTGACATCACAGTTTGGTCAAACTATGGATCATAACGTGACCAAAGGGGCCAGAATTATAAATAAAGTTAGGGATATATTATCTTTAAAATATTTTTAAGAAATAGATTAAAAAACAAAATAAAAAACTCGTTGGGCCACTTCAATGCTAAACAGACACCACAGTATTATTCAATATTCCAGTTGTTCCCTATATTTGTCAGGTTTGATATTCGATGCATATAAGAAATTGCATCTTTGGCCTTAAAAACAAGATAAACAATCGTATCTAGTTAATTAGCTGAAGTTATATGCCCTACAGAGTCTTTGAAGCAATGCTCTTTCAGACAATTTGTAAACGAATGGTGAAGGAGAAACGGAATAAGAAACAGGGTGAGTTCTCTAAATTAAAGTAGGCACGCAGCATTTCAATGTATGTAAAAACTTACTGGGTTACAGTTTATAGGCTCCCCAGCCAAGAAAACAGCAATTTGTCGGGCTATGGCAATATCCATGGATCAGACTGTTATATATGGTGTTATCCGGCAGAGCGCCTGTATCAAATATCTGTTGAAAGACCTCCTCGGCCTTGTCCATTGCTTGAGCCTTGCACATGCCAGAAATGATTTGAGTTATAAGTCACAACATTTGGCGAAATCCCTCGACGCAGCATTTCACGAAATATGCTGTAAGCTTTGTCCACCTCACCCGCTTTAAAGAAGCCATCGATGATGGTGCTATATGACACCACATTAGGTGGGAAGCTACCTCCATCTGTTAGATTGATCTCAACCGATTAGCCCAACGGCTAATCGGGCCTTGATCCGCGCCCTGATCGGGGGTGCCCAGCCCATCTAAAGGCTGGTGGGCCCCCGTCGCGCTGCGCAATATATAAAGGGGTGGGGGCCGGCGGCTCTACGCGAGAGGTTGGCCTGAGCCGCAACTCCCCACCGACACACAAACCCTAGACCGATCTAGAGGGCGCGATCGGCCGACGGAAGCTCCGCCGCCGTCCCGTCGCGCCGGATCGGCGCCGTCACCGACTTCTCTTCCCCGACCGCGATGGCGTCCTCCTCCAACGCGTCCAACGGTCGGTAATTGTCTCTATCAATGGTATCAGAGCTGGCAAAGGGGATCGGGGTCTTACGTTTTAGATCCGAGGCCGACCGGGCCGCCGCCGCCGCCGCGCGCCATTGCTCCACGCTGGTGCCGCCGCTCGCTGCTGGCCAGCTTGCGTCGCCGCCCGCCTCGCGCGCCCGCTTCTTTGGCCTTGCCGCCGCTCCGCCCATTGGCCGCCAGCTTGCTAACCTTCGCTTCTCGCCGCCGCCTGCTTGCGGCTGCTGCTTCTTTGCCGCCGTCTTGAGGCCGGGCGCTGCCGCCGCGCAGGCGATGGCGAACCGCGCCGCTCTGCTTGAGCCGCCGCCGGCGTCGCCATAGCCCTGCGCGTGCGCCGCCGCCGCCTGTTGGACCGGAAATGGATCCGGTTTTTGTGGGGGAGGTGGTGAGTGGTGGAGGTGATGAGCGGTTTTTGTTTTGGGAGCAAGACACTCACGGCCGTCCGATGGTGGGGGATTTTTTTTTGATGGGCCGGTGGAGCCGGCTTATTGATGGGTCTGTTGGGTTTTGACCCAACAGCCATAATCTCATATATTTCATGCGTGCTTTTAGCTGCTGAAAATTGTTCTGCCCTTTTCCGCTGCGTAATGTTCTGCCCCTAATTGAATGGAACCAACGGGAAATTCAATTGGAGGGCTGTTTTTAGCTTTACATGCTATTACTCTTTAACCAACGTTAATTGTAATTGCATGTTATCTGCATCCGTAATTTGTATTTAATCCGGCCCTAAGCCTCCTCGTGACGCGCAGGCCTCCAGATTCGCCTCGCTCCGCCTAAGCCTCGTCGACGGACCTCAACGCTCGTCGGTGGCCTAATTGATGAATAGAATCGATTCAAATCTCGTAATTTTTGCACCAACGTGTTAATTTTTCGAGATTAAATGTGTCTGATATAATGCTTCTGAATAATGAATTATTTTTAGAATAATTACAGTTTCCGCTGCAAAAGTTAATGTTTGATTACTCTTTCAATTAAATTCGAACCAACGGGAGAATTTAATTTTTTGAGAATTGTTGTGAATTATGATATTGTTATTTTCTGACCAACGTTGATAATAACAGTATTATAATTTCTATAGATGTAGATTTAATGTATAGATAAAATTGATTTAATTGTATGTCGTATTTTTGACCAACGTTGGAAATAAGGCATATAATTTTCCTGTTACGTTCTCACTTTATTTGAACTAAATTTTCAGGCGGATACAACTTGATGAGTTGTATCAAAGAGATCCCCACTCTCAAAGGAGATAACTATGGGGAGTGGAAGAAAAAGATAGACTTAGCGTTTATCTTGGCTGAGGTGGACTGGGTCCTCACCACAGCACGTCCCACTGAGCCTGAGGCGCCAGTGAGAAAAGAAAATGAGGACGACACTGCTTGGCAGAAAAGACAGAGGGACCATGCTCCCTTACAGATGTCTTATGACCTTGAGCATAAGAAATGGACCACAGCCAACAAGAAATGTATGGCTGTGATAAAGAACACGATTGAACACGCACTGCAGGCTCAATCGCAGAGTGTGACACTTCTTGTCACGAGTACCTTGAGAAAATAAAGAGTCGGTTCTTGGCTCTTCAAAGACTTATGCTACACGACTAATTAAGCGACTTGTGATGAAAAGGTACTGGTGGTGGCGGTGGCATAAGAAAGCACATACTAAGGATGAGCAATTTGGCATCCAAGCTTAAACCAATGGATTTGGCTCTCAAGGATGAGTTCCTTATTCATTTGATTTTTGCTTCCTTGCCGGAAAAGTTTGACATCTTTGTTGTCAACTATAACATGCAGCCCGAGAAATGGGACTTAGAAAAGTGCATAGCTATGTGTGTGCAAGAGGAGGAAAGATTGAATCCTCGTCTACGAATATAAACAGAAAACGAAAGAGAACTCATAATGAATCGTCGAAATTATGGCACTGTCGTTTAGGCCATATTTCGAGGGGGAGAATAGAAAGACTAGTTAAGAATGACATTCTTCCTCCATTAGAGTTCTCAGACTTAGAACAATGCAGAGAATGCATTAAAGGAAAATATGTAAAGAAAATTAAGAAAGACGCCAAAAGAAGCACAGGAGTTCTACAAATTATTCACACAGACATTTGTGGTCCTTTTCCTGTGAAAAGTGTGGATGGTTATGACTCGTTCATAACATTCACGGATGATTACTCCCGTTATGGATATATTTATCCAATCAAAGAAAGAAATGAAGCCTTGGATAAATTCAAGATATTTAAAATCAAGTTGAAAACCAACACGATTTAAAGATTAAGATAGTCCGATCGATCGTGGGGGGGAGTACTACGGTCGACATACCCCATATGGACAAGTTCCTGGACCTTTTGCAAGGTTTTTACAGGAAAATGGTATAGTAGCCCAGTATTCTACACCCAAGCGAACCTCAACAAAATGGAGTAGTGAAAGACGAACTGCATTCTCGATGGATATGGTGCGAAGCATGATGAGCTATTCCACTCGCCATTGAGTTTATGGATGGGCGTTGAAAACCGCCATTCATATTCTCAACAGAGTGCCTAGTAAGTCGGTGCCCAAAACACCGTGCGAGTTGTGGACGGAAGAGTTCCTCATTAAACCACTTACGTGTGTGGGGAGTCTCGCCGAGGCTAAAGTATTTAACCCAAACCTTGGGAAGCTTGATCCCAAAAGCAGTAAGTTGCCATTTCATTGGCTACCTGAAAAGTCAAAAGGTTTTCGTTTCTCTTGTCGAACAGATATACAAAGTTTGTCGAAACGAGACACGCTGTCTTCTTAGAGGATGAAATGATGAGAGGAAGTATGGTAGCTCGTGAGATTGATCTTGAAGAGAAGCGGGTGTATCGCCCACTCGATGATTCAAGAGCCATTCTTCACACTACTCTTTGTCATTTGCCGACGAAGGCAAGACAACTGTGGTGCCAAGACTGTTATTGTTCCTCTGTGGCAACAATGAATGATAATGAGGAACCCGTTCTTGAGGATCCTATAGAACCTATTGCCACAGATGAGGGGGAACAACAATGACCTCAAAATGAAGATGTACCAAATGAGGAGGCCCCGAGGAGGTCTCAAAGAGTAAGAAGATCGGCTATTTCGATGATTATCAGATTTATCATCTGAGAGGAATATCAAATGGAGGATGATCCCATCTCATTTGAAGAAGCCATGAGAAGCGAAAAATTCCTCAAAATGGCTTGAAGCCATGGAAGAGGAAATGAGGTCCATGAAGACTAATAAAGTCTGGGACTTGAAAATTATTCCTAAAGGAGCCAAAACAAAGAGGGTCAGAATGGGTCTACAAGACAAAGCTTGACTCCCAAGGGAATGTAGAAAGATACAAAGCGCGACTTGTGGCAAAAGGATTTACGCAAAGAGAAGGGATTGATTACAATGAGACCTTTTCTCCGGTCTCATGTAAAGATTCTTCGAATCATAATGGCATTAGTAGCACATTATGATTTAGAGTTATCGATGGATGTAAAGGCGGCATTTCTTAATGGGGATTTGGAGGAAAATGTTTACATGGCACAACCGAAAGGTTTTGTCATGGAAGGAAATGAAAGAATGGGATACCGCCTAAAGAAATCGATTTATGGGTTAAAGCAAGCTTCAAGACAGTGGTACTTGAAGTTTGACATCAATAAGAAAATTTGGGTTTAAAGAGAATGTAGAGGACAAGCTGTGTTTATGCAAAGTTTAAAGATGGGAAGTTTATCTTCCTAATCACAGATGTGGATGATATCCTCTTGGCTAGTAGTGATGTCGACTGCTCTTCGAGACAAAGAAGTTTTGTCCTCAAACTTTGATATGAAAGATCTTGGTGAAGCTTCGTTCGTTCTAGGGATCGAAATTCACCGGATAGAAACAAAGGGATATTGGGACTATCACAAAAGACATACATAGAGAAAGTCTTAAAGAAATTTGGGATGCATAAATGTAGTCCTTCACCGCACCTATAGTCAAGGGCTGCAGATATGGGGTTTTTCAATGCCCCAGAACCATATGAGATCGATCAAATGAAAGCGGTTCCATATGCTTGGTTGTCGGAAGCTTACAAGATGCTCAAGTGTGCACACGCATACGACTTAGCATTTGTTACTGGGTTACTTGGCGATTCGAGCAATCTCGAATAGAACATTGAAATTGATAAAGAAAGTCTTGCGTTATTTGCAAGGAACAAAAGGCCTCATGATGACATCTGAAGATCAGATTTACTCCATATAGTGGGGTATCTGATTCGATTTTATGGAGATGATAGAAAGTCTACATCCGGATATGTGTTCACTCTCGCAGAGGAGCTATATCGTGGAAAAGCTCAAAGCAAACCGTCACTACATCGTCCACAATGTATGCCGAGTTTGTAGCATGTTATGAGGCTACGGGCGGGTGAACTGCTAAAGAAGTTCATACCGGTTTAAAAGTGGTTGGCGACATCAATAGACCACTTAAGTTGTCTCGCGATAATGAACCCGATAGCGTATGCCCACAACAATAAGTCAAGTGGTGCTGCCAAACACATTGACATAAAGTACTATGTTGTGAAAGATAAAGTTAGGGATCAAATTATAAGTCTTGAGCATATAAGTACCGCAAAGATGTTAGCGGATCCGCTTACTAAAGGCTTACCACCCAACGTGTTCAGAGAACATGTAGCCGGCATGGGTTTAAGGGAAAGCCTATGATTCCTGAACTAAAAGATGGCCCAAAAGATTAAAGTAACTATTTCAGAACAGAGAGGTGTATTGTAGCTGTTAAATCTAACGGCGATTGACCGTGATTTATGAGACATGTTACGTGCACTAATCTGTGATGGAATGAGTAAAGTCAAAAGTAATTAAAGTTAAAGCACAGATTGAGATCAAGGGGGAGAATGTTAGATTGATCTCAACCGATTAGCCCAACGGCTAATCGGGCCTTGATCCGCGCCCTGATCGGGGGTGCCCAGCCCATCTAAAGGTTGGTGGGCCCCGTCATATAATAATATATAAAGGGGTGGGGCGCGGCTCTCACGCGAGAGGTTGGCTCGAGCCGCAACTCCCACCGACACACAAACCCTAGACCGATCTAGAGGCGCGCGATCGTGACAGGAAGCTCCGCCGTCCGTCGTCAGCGGATCGGCGCCGCCGTCACCGACTTCTCTTCCCCGACCGCGATGGCGTCCTCCTCTAACGCGTCCAACGGTCGGTAATTGTCTCTATCACCATCATCATCCATCGTGCGAATCAGCTCATCATGTCCTCAGCACTTCTCCTCATCGCAGAGCCCCTTGAGAAGAATATTGTAGGAGACGACTAGGGCTGGAAACGAGCCGAACCGGCTTGAGCCAGGCTCGCTCAAGCTCGTTTGTACAATAGGCTCGGCTCGTTTGAGCACGAGCCAGGAGGGCGGCTTGGCTCGGCTTGTTTCCAGCAACGGGTCAGCCCTATAGTGCTTCTGCATGAAGTCGAGCAGCGTCTGCCATATGAAGTCTGGGTACACGCGGGGGTTGTCGGCGTCGACGGCGTCCCGGTGGGCGCACCACCTTGTCCATCTCGGCAAAGGAAGAAGACGAGCGACTTGCGGGGCACCGGTTGTTTGGCAGCGGTGCGGTGCAAGCAGCTCTTGTGGCGACCGTTGGAGAGCGCCGTGAAGGTGTCTCCAATGTTGACAACGAAGGCGCCGGCGTGGGGGCGGATGGAGCGCCGGCGTGGGGGCGGTGAAGACCTAGAGGCCGTTGACGTCGTCCTCGTGGAGGATGGTGAGGGAGGTGGGGACACAATGCGGGCCCGTGCCCAGCGTCTCGTATGGGCACTGGCACGACGGGTAGTAGTTGAGCCACATTATGGAGTCGTTGCCCTCGAAGAAGCTCCGGTAGTGTGCACGCCCCACGCCAGAGCTCTCGCCAAAGCACCTCCATGATCTCCGGCGGCAATTTGGCGAGGAGGCGCAGGCGGAGTAGTGGAAGGATAACGTCTCCTTCTAGGGGAGCTTGACGCGAACCGCCCGTGAAGTCGCTCGTGTACCCGCAGCTCTCGCCGCCGGCGTTCTTGTGGCCGCTTCTCCGTGGCGGCGTGAAAGAAAGCGTCCACGCAGCGGTGGGCCTCCACCAGCGGCCGCCACGTCGATGTCGTGGTTCACCACTGGAAGAAGCCGTCTTTGCTCGCCGCCCCCCCCCGTGTCAAGACTGTTAATCATCCAAGCTTGATTATAGCTTTTGCGCGAAGAAGACCGAGAGGAGACTCAAGGAAGATCTAACGGTCTGAATGCCACCATACCGGTTCGCTTCGTAATGGGCGCTAGCGATGACGAGTTGATTTATTGCTCGTTGAGGATTCTGTTAGGACATTTCATCTTTTCTTGTTTACCTCTTTTACTCTCTGTCAATTCAGTTCTTTATCGTGTAAATTCCTTCGAACCCAAGTTGCATTAAAGCGCTTAATGATGGGAGAAAAACAACGTCATTGATGCCATATTATCTGTTCTTAGTTAGGGTTTAGTTGGTAGTTTAGTTCCTTTTCAATGCTTCCAGATCTAACGATTCTTTTCCCAAACACAAAACTACGGATTCCCTAGTTCGTGACAAAGTGGTATCGAGCATCCTTTCCTTGGAGGCGATGGCGAGATCAATAACGTCGAAGGGTTCGGACTTGATCTCGTGGTAAAATCTAACCCGACCGCTTAGATCTCGGATGATGACTCAAGGAGGTAAGAAAGATGGAGCGGGTGATGGAGCTGAAGGTTTAGAATCAACAACGGTAAGGCAAGAGATGACATATCTGAAACTCCAAGTGGAAGCTCAGATCGGAGCACTCCACAATGACATGAATGGATTACGTAGGGAGATAGGTGAGATCAAAGAACTTTTGCGTTCCCTGGTAAAGCCCGCGACAAGAGATACCGATCCTCGGGTGATTGATGCGGAAGTCGAAGCGGAGGAAGAAATGAGGAGGAGAGTTCGTGCCTTGGCCGATCTTGATCTGAATAGTATGGGAAACCCAAATCAGTCCTAGCAGGGAGGCATTCATGTGAGCAATTCCCCCTTTGGGCATTGAAAGGGCTCAAAGTTCGAAAAAAACATCTGAGTAACGATCTTTGAACCTCCTACTCTGAACCTGTTTGGAGTTATGGGTGATAGAAGAGAGCTTAGGGAGCAAATTAATAGAACTGGGAACCAAGATGAGAGAAGCATGGAATTCTTGAAATCCATTGCAAAGGGGCCGATACTAGATTTCCCTATTTATGATGGTGAAAACCCTTTGGGCTGGATGAAGTAGTGTGATAAATATTTGGTTACTTCTTACATGATAGGGAGAGTTGATAATTGGTTGAGATGTTTTGGAATCATGAACACTCCAATCACATGGCCCATGTTGAAGCTAAGAGTGTGTGATCGATTTGCAGCTCACAGTATTTATGATATCATTGAAGAATTTCATGCAGTCCAACAACAAAACAGAGTGGCTCAGTACATAGATAAGTTCGAAGAGCTTATGGCTATTATGAAGAGTGAAAATCCAATGTTAAGGGATGATTATTTTGTGAGGTGTTTTGTTAAGGGCTTGAGAGAAGACATTAAGCATTATATCAAGCCACATAGGCCCCAGAGTCTTTGTGAAGCATATTGGATGTCAAAAGATCGAGAAAAAGGGGCTAATGTTGCAAAGAGGACTAATCCTTCTTCCAGTACTGGATATCAGAGTGGGGGATTTGTTAAAAGAGGATTTTAGAGGCATAACTTCAGGAATGCGATGAACAGCCAAGGAATCACAAAAGAGACAAAAAAGAAAGCTAACAGACCAGTTTATCCTATGGTTATCACAAGGGAACCAGGGAAATGTTGGTATTGTGCTGAGAAATAGATTCCTGGTCACACATGCAAACAATCAAAAGTGTTGAATATTATGGTGATGGATCCAGAATGTATGGATACAGGAGAAGTGAACTTGACTATGGATGATGACAAAGAAGATCAGAATGAGAGAGATGAGGAACCACCAAGAGAAGAGGAATTCCTGCAAATCTCTTTATAGGATTTAAGAGGGGTTCCTACTATGGCTACTTTTTCTGTAGTTGTTACTTTAAGAGGAAAAAGAGTAGTGGCACTAGTGGACAGTGGTAGTTCACACACTTTTATTGATTGGAAATTTGCTACTAATGCCCAATGTGTGACTCAGAACAATGAATTACAGAAAGTAACAGTGGCTGGTGGAGGAGTTCTATATACTGGATCACATATGATTAGCTGTGAGTATTACATACAAGGGAAGGAGTTTATTGGGACTTTCAAGGTCTTAAAACTACTATCTCATGACATTATTCTGGGGTGTGATTGGATATACACCCACGGTCCTCTTGAGTTAAATTTGAAGACCAGGGAGTTAACTATTTATAGAGAGGGACAACAGAAGGTAACTTTCTCTGATTTCACTACTGGACATCCTGAAAGGTTCATCAATGCAACTCAACTAAACAAATTATGTAACAAAGAGATTATGGGTTTCATGATACAACACAATGATAAGAAGAAGCAAAGTATTGATCAATAGTTACCATCCGAAGTAGAATTGTTGCTGAAAAAATATTAAGCAGTATTCTCTGAACCTAATGATCTACCTCCCTCCAGACCTTGTGACCACTCAATTCCCTTGAAACAAGGCTCCATTCAACCAAATGTGATGCCTTATAGGGTACCATATCAGCAGAAGTGTGAGCTGGAAAAACAGGTCAAACTGTTGCTAGAAACATCTGTAATCAGACCAAGTGAAAGTCCCTATGCATCTCCAGCAATTTTAGTGAGAAAAAAAGATGGTAGTTGGAGAATATGAATTGACTATAGGAAGCTTAATGCTCAAACTGTGAAGAATAAATTTTCAATCCCAGTGATTGAGGATCAGCTTTATGAATTACAAGGAGCACAATACTTCTCTAAACTTGATTTGAGGTCAGGCTATCACCAAGTGAGGATGAAAGAAGAGGACATCTTCAAGACAACTTTTAGAACTTATTTCAGCCACTTTGAGTATTTGGTCATGCCTTTTGGTCTCACAAATGCCCTAGCCACCTTTCAATCTCTCATGAACACTATCTTCAGTGATTATCTCAAAAAGTTTATTTTAGTATTCTTTGATGATATTTTAATCTACATCAAAGACCTCAAAGAGCATCTCAGCCACCTAGAGGTTGTGTTGAGTTTACTGCTGAAGGAACAGTTATTTGCCAAGAGGAGTAAGTGTGCATTTGCAGTCAGGCAAGTGGATTACCTTGGCCATAACATTACTGGAGAAGGAGTAGCCATTGATTCCTCAAAAATTACTGCTGTGAGAGATTGGCCTAGACCCCAGAATGTAACTCAATTGAGAAGTTTCCTAGGGCTCATTGGATACTATAGGAGGTTTCTAAAGGGATATGGGTTGATCTATAGACCCCTCCATGATGTGTTGAGAAAAGGAGCATTTCTGTGCGAGGGAAAACAAGAGCAAGCTTTTCTGGAACTTAAGGAGAGTATGATCACAGCTCCTGTTTTGGCTTTACCAAATTTTGCTGAGTCCTTTACCCTTGAAACAGATGCCTCTGGTATTGGGATAGGAGCAGTTTTGATCCAAAAAGAAAGACCCATTGCTTATTATAGCAAATCATTTGGGGTGAAATCTGCTGCCCTCTCTACTTATGAGAAAGAAGCTATGGCCATCCTAGAAGCATTGAGGAAATGGAGACATTATCTCCAGGGAAGCCATTTCACCATTAGAACTGACCAGAAAAATCTAAAATTCATTCTTTGACGCAGAGATTTGAGAGGAATCGGCACAAGCTTATGTTGAAACTCTTGGAATTCAATTATGAAATTGAATATAAAAAGGGAAAAGAGAACAAAGTGGCAGATGCACTTTCCAGAAGAGAAGAATGTACTGCCATAACCCTGGTTACCCCTCTGTGGATGAAAGAAATAGGTAAAAGTTATGAGAATGATTCACACTGTCAGGAATTACTGAGCCGGCTGGCTATTAGTGCTGACCCTGTTGATCAGTATTCATTGCATTCAGGAGTTATAAGGTATCAAGGTAGGATTTATGTGGGAGAAGATATCATGTTGAAGAACAAAATATTGGATTGTCTACATGCTTCTGCCATTGGTGGTCATTCAAGAGTGGCTGCAACATACCAAAGGGTGAAAAGATTGTTCCATTGGCCGGGAAGAAAAAGGAAATACAAAAATTTGTGATTGAGTGTGCTATATGTCAAAGATCAAAAGGTGAGCATTGTCATTCTCCTAGTTTGCTCGAACCTCTGCCAATACCTGACATGGCCTGGACCCATATATCTATGGATTTTGTTGAAGGATTACCCAAGTCTAATGGGAAGGAGGTAATTCTAGTGGTCATAGATAGGCTCACCAAGTATGGACATTTTATATCGTTGGCGCATCCCTATTCTGTCCAAACAGTAGCTCAAGCTTTCATTGAAAATGTTTTCAAACTACATGGACTGCCAAAGGCAATAGTGACCGACAGAGATCACATTTTTACCAGCAAATTCTGGCAAGAGATTTTCAAAGCATGGAAGGTCTCACTTAGGTTTAGTACAGCGTATCATCCGCAAACCGATGGTCAAACAGAGAGACTAAACTAGTGTCTGGAGTCTTACATTCGATGCATGGGTTTCTCTGAACCCAAAAGATGGTATTATTGGTTGGCATTGGCGGAGTGGTGGTACAATACTACATACCATTCGTCACTCAAAACTACCCCATACCAAGCACTTTATGGGAATCCTCCCCCGGTTATAAGTGAAATGTCGATGCAGTCACGAAAATGGAGAGGCAAAGGATTTCCTGTCAGAAAAGGAGAGAATGCTCAAGCAGATCAAGGAGAATCTGGCACAAGCTCAAGCTCGTATGAAGAAATATGCAGATCAAAATAGAAGTGAGAGATCTTTTGAAGTAGGTGATATGGTATACCTAAAGACGCCTTGACCTTATAGATTGGTCATGCATTTGGTCTGAGCAACCACCGGTGACGATAAAGTATTATGGCCCTTTTAGAGTTTTACAGAAGATAGGAAAAATAGTGTATAGGTTGCAGCTACCTACTGGAGTCGGTATCCATCCGGTTTTCCATATCAGCCAACTTAAGAAACATTTAGGACATCGGGTTGTTCCAGATTCCCAATTGCCTTTAGTTGATTAGGAAAGAAGGATCAAGACTGAACCTGAAGCTGTCTTGGACACTCGAGCTCTGCCCCGACCTCCACAATTGGTGACGCAATGGCTGGTACAGTGGGTGAATTTTCCACCATAAGACTCGACGTGGGAAGATGCGGATTTCATCAAAGGAACATTCCCTGATTTCTACACCAAAACCATCCGAACCTGGTTTCCAGTGAATGAACCTTGAGACAAGGTTTCTCTCGGGGGGAAGGTATTGTCAAGACTGTTAATCATCCAAGCTTCATTTTGTAGCTTTTCAGCGAAAGAAGAAGACCAGAGAGAAGACTCTAGGAAGATCTAACGGTCCGGATGCCACCATACCGGTTCGCTCATAATGGACGCTAGCGATGACGAGTTGATTTACTGCTCGTTGAGGATTCTGTTAGGACATTTCATCTTTTACTATTTACCTCTTTTACTCTCTGTCAATTCAGTTTACTGTCTGTAATTCCTTTCGGAACCCAAGTTGTATTAAACTACTTAATGATGGGAGAAAAAGCAACGTCATTGATGCTATATTATCTATTCTTAGATAAGGTTTAGTTGGTAGTTTAGTTCCTTTTCTGAATGCTTCCAGATCTAGCGATTCTTTTCCCAAACACAAAACTACCGGATTCCCTAGTTCGTAACAACCTATCGGGTCACCTCGGCGGCGGCCGCGCGGTCCCTCGAGGGGAGCCCGCCAACGTCGATGAGCAGCACAGGAAGCTCCTCGGTGGTGTTAGGGGTGGGCTCTTGTCCGCCGGGAATTTGGGAAGGGGAAAGGGAATTGGGAATTTGGGATCGGGAGTTCGGGACGGCCGGACGGGAAAGGAAGGGGTTGGTGGGCGTCTCAGTGTTTGGGCCTTCGTGGGCCGCACGAACCAAACGGCTCGCCGAGCGGCTCGAGCTTGGCTCGTTTTTTTGTCGAGCTAGGCACAGGGCTCGGCTCAACTTGAAAAATCACGAGCCCAAGCCGAGTTGGCTTGAGCTTGTTACGAGCTGATCCGGCTTGTGAGCTGCGAGCTTTTTTCCAGCCCTAGTGACAACATTGGGTATGCAGTGGAGCTTGGGCATTCTGCATATCATCATGTCCATGGCTTCACCCACCCCCTTCTTGGTGCACAGGCCCTTGAGCAGTTGATTGAATGTGGAGGTGTCCATCGTACAGCCCATCCAAAGGATGCGGTTGAATGCCGTGAAACTAAGATCCAAGCAGCCCAAGTGGCAGCAGTAGCCAATGAGGATGATGTAGGTGCACATGCTGGGAGCCACCATGGAGCGGGCGCGATCCATGCGGTTGAAGAGGGAGACGACGAACGTGGGGCCATCACGAGCGACGACGGTGAGGAGGCAGTTGATGGCACGAACAGAGCTGGGCCTGGATCCGCCGCAGGAGTGGAAGCGGTCGTACATATACCCAATCTGACAGAGTGGTGGAAGCCAAGAAGAAGAATGGCGGCGAGTTGGAGGGGAAGACAGCGGCGCGTTGCCGTGCTCCAAGGTCGCCGCTACAATGGTTGTTGGGTAAACGGCCGCGTCAGGTATGGTGAGAGGGACGGGAGCCTATCAGAACCCAAGTATAAGCGGGAGCAAAAAGAGTAAGTCTGCAACTAGGGGTGAAAACGGGGTGAATAATTCTCGTCCGATCCGGATTCGTATCAGGAAAAAATCCATCCGGGGTACCATTTTTTAGTCCTAACCAGCATCCGATATTATTCGTATCCGAATCAAGAAAATCCCATGGAATATAGGTTAGGATATGGGAAGAGCAATATCCGATTTGTATTTTATAGAATATCAAATCCGTATTTTATAGAATATCCAATAAGCATCAATATCCTCTATGGTTTTCTAGTCATTGACTAATATATAATATGAATTTACATTTGATTATGTTTATGTTGTTAAGTAGAATAAATAATTATCTAATGGAGTATAATTTGACACTTTCGTTGGTGAAGTTATATCTTTTCTTGATGTGTGCACTATCCATCAAGTTATTCGTGACCAATTTGAATCCGATCTGCATCTGCCCTGTGCCGTATCCCAAAAAATCTGTATTCGTATTTGTATCCGACTCTGAATCTGAGGTAAAAAAATGGGTTAGGATACGGGAAGAGCAATATCCGCTCGTATCTGACCCGTTTTCACCCCTATCTGCAATGATTTAAACGCTTCATCGTATTCACTTAAGGGAGGAGGGAACAATCAAGATTGGAAGATGAACGTTAAGTGACTCCAACAGCTAATCTGTGTTTCAGTGTCCAGCACTTTCAATGAATTCCAAGTATAACTCTTACTTTTACCCATGTAATTCAAGCTATAATTCTCGGGACTTTGTAACCTGATTCAATATGGAATGGAAACCCAGAAAGAAGAAAGCTAATTCTAGTCATTTAGTTCTTAGAGTAAAGTAGAATTAAACTCTAACTTTGTTCTTATCTTTAATTTATCCCCAAAATCCTTAAACTTGTATGCGATTTCTGTCGGATTCCACTCGGATTCGATTAGGGTCATGACAGAGCCGACGAGAGAGAGCACGCCTCACCGATGGGAGCGAGGGGAGGGAAACACGGAAAGGGAGTTGGAGTTGTTGTGTTGGACTGCTCGATGTGATTGTTCTCTCTTTTCAATTTTTGTTTCAAAAAAAAATATTCCCTCATTTTCGCTATATTTATCCACAACCCAAGCATTAAATCTAAAAAAATAATTAATAAGAAATGATATACCATGCCTATTTAACATCTTCCAAAGCATTTAAGTAAGGGTAGAAAAAGAAAAAATTGCAATAACTATACTCTAGATTCTCTATATGGATAAATATATTGAAACGGATACTTCCGAGACCATGGAAAAATTATAGCGGAACAGATAGAGTAAGAAGTTTATGTGTGTACATGGTAGAGTAAACAAGCAATATTGGATGCTACAACACAAACACATCAATGCCAAAGCGGCTCTAAGACAACGAAAAGGGCACTTGTATTAATCTGAGAGACACGTCATCGTTTCTATACTACAAATACCTCACTATTTCAATAAAAAAACTGAGGGTGTTAACTGCTAAGATAATAGACAATGGCATTTCAATGATACACAGATACACCACATAAAAGAGCCGTAATATAGCATCTCAAACATCATTTATTATTGAACTTGTAAACAACAACCTAATAATATGTAAATCAAAGACTAAGAAATGCGATCATATCATCAGTTCACACAAAATGGAGCACATTTTTAGGCATAGCTAAAACAACACACATCATGGCAATAATTCGATCAAATCAAGGCCTCCTATATGCATAGTAGCACATACAACTGCCTTCCTGATTCAATCTAATAGAAACTTCATGTATCATGTAGACAACATGAAAAATAAATTTAATTGACCAATAGGCCATCTTTATTAAGTAGCAATGGCAGTGGCATATAACAATTCCTCCAAATTCAGATAACCCCTCGAAGAAAAAACATGCCAGAACCAATCTAGTAACCCCTTGAAGAAAAACATGCCATATAAGGATGAAAGTGGGACGTATTGCAGGCTAGCCGTATTTTGCCTATTTGACCATAAGTTTTTATGCGGGTAAATGCGGCAGCCCACAAAGCTCTTATGCGGGCAACGCGGCGCCCATGATGCCCGCAACTTCACAACCTTTGGTTACAGATGCCTTGGCAATGGAAGGAATAGCGAGATACGCCGATCGTGAAGGTGAATAGGCTGGCCAAGTTGTGGTGCCCTTGGAGGTTGCCAGAAATGTAAGCATGATCTAGCTCTGAATTCAACATGTACACATATTTGTGCAATTTTGCTTGTTACTTCGTTGTGGCTTTGCAGCAGTTATATATTTGGGCATTCTACCATTAGGAATTAGATCTTGTCCAATTTGTAGGTATACAACCATGAACCATCTCACATGTTTGTTTGATTTCTTGACAGTTGTTCCGCCAGGTCCCTGTTTTGCAGGACGGTGATTTTTGCCTTTGGGGTAAGAAGATGTAACTACCACTGTTAGTACGTTACTGCTATGTCTGCACAATTCTCTTCATAGTTTCTAACATGCCAGAGTCGCAAGCTATCACCAAGTACGTGTGTCACAAGTACAAACTTGGGCTCCTTGTGGCCGGCAATGGGCAACCTCGAGTAATCAGCCATGGTCGATGTGTTGATGGAGGTGGAAGCCCACCAGTACGGACCCGTAATCGAGGCCATCCTCAAGGAAGTCTGTCTCCAGTCGATCTTTGGCCAGCCCATCAACGAGAAGGCCGTCGATGAGCACCTCGAGAAGCTGACGAGGGTCCTCGAAGTGTATGAGGCGCGCCTATCTAAGTTTCAGTATTTGGCTGGAGATTAACGTGTGCTCTCTTAGTGGGTCAAGTGAAGTAGTGGGATATGCGGTCATTGTAACATCTCAAATGTATAAACAGGGTTTGTTCAAATATAATTAAGGTGTAGAAATTAAAACTTTTTCTCACACCTTGAAAACCCCTAAACACTCATGTAATTCTTGTCCAAGAGTTGTGTAATCCAAAAACACAAAGCTCTTGTTGACCAAAAGTCAAACTCATTTTCCAATTGTCTAAATCTTGTGCCAAACATTTGGAAATATTTTTCCTTGGTCCTAAAGTTGATGTGGGACCCCTCTGAAAAACATCATGAGTTATAAAACTTGTTTGATAAATTGTGGAGGTAAAACAAATCCTTGAACAGCCTTAATGAATTTCCTGAGAAAAATGCATTGCATAATAACCTCTGGAAATTTTAGGTAAGGTTAATCTCATTGTCAACAAGCTCCTGTTAAAATTTCATGAATTTTGGAGTTAGATTGCTATCCCAAACAATTACGCTAAGTCTCGTGAGCTGAAAACTAAACTTAAAAGCTTACCTTTGTTCCTTGGGCTAGCCACTTTGCAAAAGTGGTCGGCCCAACCATGTCTGCACTTGGCCAGACCTCCTCTCCACCTTAGTCGGTCGCGGCCGTTGGATTAACATCCAACCGCCACGACCTCCTCATGATTAACACCGCCAGACCTCCCGCCTCATTAGGTCTTGGCATTGGATCAAATCCACGGCTCGACCTCCCTTGTTATCAAACCTCAAAGTCCACATCCCACCTACATGAGGTCACAGCCCATTGGATCAAAAATCCATAGTCGCGACCTCCTCCTCTCAACCTAACTATCGAGACCTCCTTTTGCACGCGGTTGAGGTCATAGCCGTTGGATTCAGATCCAAAGGCCACAACCTTCATTGCAAATCATCGCACTCGAGACCTCCCTTTAATTGTTGTGCGCCATTGGATTTACATCCAACGACCCACAACCTCCTGCGTTTTAAGCGCTCACAACCTCCCCATCTCGTGTTGTGCACGTTAGATTAAAATCTCGGTCACGACCTCCTCCTTTCTCGTCGCGATCCGACCTCCCGCATGTGAGGTCGTGCCCTTGGATTTAAATCCAAAGGCCATGACCTCCCCTCATGTTCTTAAGTTCATGTGCGGTTAAGACCTCACAGAGGTCCAAGATTGGATGGAGATCAACGCTTTGGACCTCTGTCTCATTTTCCCATGTGCGCTACACGCATTAAGGAAATCGTGAGGCCATGACCTCCCCATCCTTGATCGTGTGGCTGGGACCTACCAGTCATTTAGGCGTAACGGTTCAAAAACCACATCGGAGGGCAGGACCTCCCGAAGTCTTATCCAGCGGTCATCAGGACCTCCCTGTTCTTCTCCTTCCTCGGCGCGCTGCTGAGCTCTGGCGGGGAGTTAATGCCCAGCATCCTTGTGTACCTTCAACCACTCCCTTGTCGACCGCATTAATTCTTTCTCGACTTTCCGCCTCCAGATCTGCACAAAAGTGTCCCCATCAACTTTACATCGTGTCCAAACCCTAGACCGTGCCTTGGGCCAAGCTCACCGTGAGCCTAACCGGGGTCCATGACCTCCTGTGCCCTAAGTATAAAACCCCTTGGGTTCCTCCCTTGGCTTCTTTGGCACACTTCTAAGCTTAGGCTTGCACCGTGTCATTTGAGCTTTCCTCTCCTCAGATCTCCACTCTTGGCGCCATTGTTGGAAGCTTGGAGCCCTCGGTGGCACAGGCGCTCGGTGGCTCTCTCGCTCAACCTCTTCTCCAATTGTGCTCCCAAAACCTCCTGGAAGTCAACCCTAACTTATTTTGTTGGGCATTTTTGAGAGGAGGACAAAGGGAAGCTTGGAGGCTGGAGCTTTGGCCGTGGAGCGGCCCAATCTTCTCCAACTCCGGTCTTCACCTTCCTCCACTTCCTCGGCACCTCGGGACCTCCAGTACTCCTCGATAGTCCCTTAGATCTTGGCACCCGCATGTATATCTTTGTTGCGGAGCTTTCATTGGCCTGCAGCAGAATGTCGCATGAGCTTCCTTTTGCATTTTGGATTTTGGCGTCTTTGGTCATCTTTGTCCTCTCCGGCTCATGGCGTTTAAAACCGTCGTCGCCGTCAGTGAGCCCATGGTGTGCGCAACACTATTGCGCACACAGGGATGTCTTTGGTTGTCGTCGGCGAGTGCATCGCGGCAATGACCATGTCTTTGAACCGGGTCCTTGCCGGACAAAAAGCGGCGGCGTCATTGTCGTTTTAGGGCGAGAGATCCGCCGAGTTAATGCACTTGTCAAGTGCTCAAATCATCGAAATCCTTGGCGTGTCTTAGCGCATTTAATCCTCCGTGTTGCGCATTTAAGACCTCCGCCTGAGACCTCCTCGTTGTCCGCGCGCATTAATCTCTTGTCCAAGCACGTGCGTCGCGCGCAAGCACGTGGTCGTGAGCTCTGGGGCGTCCATGACCTCCTCAGGAGATCCGGGCGTCAAGACCTCCACTGCGCTATCGTGGCCGTCCGACCTCCTGGAGGTGCAGCGGACGATAGGACCTCGGGGACCTCCTCGAGGTCATCCCGACCGTTGAGGACCTCCCTCGTTAGATCTGGTCCGTCCGGGACCTCTCCCCATCGTTGTGGTCCGTTGGATTCCCCATCTCGGCCACGACACGCCTCACCTCGCGCATGTGCGTTGCTAGGAGGTCGGGACCTCTGGACCTCGAGTCTTGTGGTGCGTTGTTCTCTGGGAGGTCTTGAGCCGTTAGATCGATATCTGTGGCTCACGTCCTCCCATCTCCTTGTGGGTTTTAGAAATTCGGTGAACTCTTAATTATAAACTGAAATAAGGTATAAACTTTAGAATTCCATATCTTTTCATTTTAAATCAATTGAGGTCATTCAAATTGTGTTAGCTATGTCTTGGACTTGACTTTAATCTAAAAATGATTGTAAGTTGAGTTCAGCTCGAGAGCTGATTTTGCCTTTAGGTTTTAAAACTAACTTTAAAAGTACACTCAAAATAATGTCTAACTTGTAAAATACATAACAAATGCTCTGTAGATTAGTTTTGAGTGAATCCAACTTTGTTGGCTTCCTCTATTAGCGAACTTGCTGTGAAAATTAGCTTTGATCTTGTTCTTTGTTGTAGAAAAGAGTTCTTGTGCATTATAATTTTGTTCAAGTTCTTGTTTTTGAAAAATGGTAGAAAGTGCAATCTAGCTCCAAATGAGATGAACTCAATTGTGTTATTCATCTCATGAGGTGCTGGTTTTCTTTGTAAAATTTCAGTGTCACCACTTTTCTAGAAAATGTTGCCTCATAAGTAGATTAGTGAATAGTGCGGTTTGGTATTTTTAGAAATTTGAAGCGAAATTGTTTTGCTCATATCTTTTTGCATTGAGAATCCAAATCCATTGGTTCTTGTTGATAAATTCCTAAAATCACCCTCTTCTTCTTGTAGAAAATTCAGAGTGTTTGGAGTTAGTTTCTTTGTCTTTGTCTTTGTCGTTTTAAATCGTTCTTATCGATTGTTTTCGTCTTTCCGATTAGGTGTCGTGAGTACTTTGAACCGTGGCGATCCTCGGCAACAATTTGACCAGCAACAGCAAGGCAAGTAGTTTGATCATTTCCATCATTGTCCCATTACTTTAAAGCTTAATATTTTGGTTCACTTATATGTATGCATGCTACTTTGTGTTAAAATATAAGCTAGCAAGCCTATAGTTGCATAATCTGTAGGAATTGTTTATCCTCTACTACCATGAGCCTAGGTTATTTGCTGTGGTGGGAGCTCGTTGGATGAGCTCTTATCACTTAGTAGTTTCGATTTAAATTGCTTAGACATGCTTAGTTATCGGTAGTAATGGGCGATCATCGGCTTAGTCGATGGTCTTGATCACTCAAAACTGATTATTACTTCGATATGTCCAGCATTTGTGCTTTGATTAATTTGTAAAATCAAAAACTGAAAATAAAAGATTGATTTAGACTTGGGCATATTGGATGGATGGTGCGGTTTTTGGAATGTGGTGGTATGCCTGGTTCCCTAAGGACCGAGTTACTTGGGTCACTAAGCCAAGCGCCTTTGCGTGCTAACCACACGAGGGGGATATGGGACCTCTCTTGACTAAGTACTTTGGGCGGTGCTAATTGGGGTCGCTTTCGGTTGGTGTGTTTTAAAGATAAAATGTGTGTGTGTGTGGTGTGGGAATGGAAGCGATGGCGGACCAGGTTAAGGCATCCATTGGGTCCTTATCCCGTGGGTTGTCTTGGTCAAAATTAGCATGTCCATTGGAAATATCTCGTAGGACTTAGCGTGTGCGGCATACCAAAAGGTAGTGTGCTTGAAGGAAAGGCGATGCGGCGTGTGGGTACATTGGTACACCCTGAGGGTTAAAATTATTCGAATAGCCTCGTCCTAGGTTATGGACATGCTTGGTAAGGTCGTTCAAGAACTAGTCTCAACCATTTAATTAAAACTTGATGGGTTGGTATGAATGGATGTTCATGCTATTGTTGTGGTGACTTGGGTTAGTCACTTCGAGGTTGATCTTGTTGTTGTTACTATGTTACTATCTCGTTGTTATTTCAACAATTAAAATGCTTTGCCAAATTGCCTTTAAGCGTATTACCTTATTGCAAATAAATGTTGCTTTATGCTAAATGAGACATACAACCTCCACTTACATAAAGCTTGCATGTAGCATATGTTATAGGCTGTTATCTTACGTAAGTCTTGCGGAGTACTTTATGTACTCATCTGCCCGTGGTTGTGGCATTTTGTGGCTTTTGTTGCAGAGGAAGGAGGCGAGCTCCAAGAGCCTCACTTTTGTGCTATGTGTTGCAAACTTCTTGACGACTAGCTTGGCGGTCGGTCGAGATGCCTAGGGGTTAAGGCACACCGATTGGCTTTGTGTTATAGCCATCTTTATGGCACTTTTGCTTCTTTGTTATCTTAGTAGTACTTGTTGTTATTTGGCGAAGGCCCTCTTTTGTAATAACCTATCCTTATTAATATTAACCGGTTTGTTGCTTGTACTATGTGTTGTATGGAATTGATACATTCTTTTGTTATGAGGTATGTATACTGCATTCTGGGGAGTATACATCTCTCGAGACTGGGTTTATTTGGTTGATAATACTAGGATCAATTGGATGATTAAGTATTATGAGCTTAATAAATCCGGGTGCTCACAGTCATGTAGTGGGATATATGGACGTCTCGCAAGCACCCACTTAATTTTTGAGTTGGTCCACCAGCACCCACTTATTGTTTTATGTGGGAAGAGTTTAGTGGGTTCGCGGATGGCCCGTGTCCACTTACACCCCTAATGCCATAACTAAATGAACAATATATAAACACTAGATATACGAAGAAATGTAGCAAACTTTTGGGAGTTACATCTCTAATCTTGCTAATTTAGGATGCTCAATCAACACTAGATATATGAAGAAATGTACTTTTCTGAAGAATGCAAATTTCTGATGAACACCAGCTGATAGTGAAGCACTAGAAATGTGAAAGACTAGAACATACAAAAATCTGAATCTTGGTGACATGCCCTTGACAAAAACCACAAGGCACAGTGGATTGATGGCAGCAAGCAGCACAAGCACCATCAAACCAAATATAGCACCAGGTGTAGCTAGCTAAACAAGCTTAAGGAATTTTGATAGAAGCACATAATGCAAAATTTTAGTATGACATTTGACAGAAGTACAATTTGAACCATTCACAAGCAAACAATAGATTCCTCACCCATAAAAACCAAAATTGTATTGATCATCTGTCACTACTTTGACCTCAAAACAATCATTCAGTTTCCAAAATTAACGGCTAGTCAAAACAAACTACTTTGATCATATGGCTAGTCATCTGCATGTAGTAATGAAAATTAAACTCTAGTTCTCTGCGTGATTCTTTTTGTGCATATGTTGCTAATAATGCAAACGGTGATCCCTCTACTGCTAAAAATGGCACTGAAAATATGCGGGGAAGAAGGGGGCCGGCGTCAGGAGGATGCAGTGAGAGGAGGGCGGCGCGGGAGGATGGGCGCACAGGAGGAGGAGCGGGCGGGGAGAAGAAAGGAGCCGGCATCGGGGGAGGAGGCACCGCATCGGGGGAGGTGGACGGTGGCGGCGGCGGCCAGCGGAGGAGGCTGAAGGAGCCGAGGCGGAGACGCCTAGATCTTGGCAGATCCAAATCTAGGCAGGGGAGAAGACGACGGCCGCTCATAGGGGGGAGGTGGACCAGCGCGACGGGGAGGAGGTGGAGGGCGGCGGCACGTCGGGGGCAGAGGTCGGGGGAGGAGAAGGGCAGCGTGGCCTCGTCGGCGCGGAAGGAGGAGATGCACAAGACTGAGTGAGCACCCGGATTTATTAAGCTCATAATACTTAGTCATCCAATTGACCCTAGTATTATCAACCAAATAAACCCAGTCTCGAGAGATGTATACTCCCGAATGCAAGATACATACCTCACAACAAAAGAATGTATCAATTCCATACAACACATAGTACATAAGCAACAAACCAGAAGTTAATATTAATAAGGAATAGGTTATTACAAAGAGGGCCTTTTGGCCAAATAACAACAAACACTAAGATAACAGCGGAAGCAAAAGTGCCATAAAGATGGCTATAACACAAAGCCAATCGGTGTGCCTTAACCCTAGGCATCTGACCGACCGCCAAGCTAGTCATCGAAGAAGTCGCAACACGTAGTACGTAAGAGAGGCTCTTGGAGCTCACCTTCTTCCTCTGCAACAAAAGCCACAAAATGCCACAACCACGCGGATGAGTACATAAAGTACTCCGCAAGACTTGCGTGTGAGATAACAGAACTATAAATAGCTACATGCAAGCTTTATTTAAGTGGATGAGGCTTTGGACTCATTTTAGCATAAAGCAAGTTTCATTCGCAATAACATAATAGATTGAAGGCAATTTGACAAAGCATTTTAATTGTTGAAATAACAACGAGATAATAACATAGTAACAACAACAAGAACAACCTGGAAGTGACTAACCCAATAGTCACCACAACAATAGCATGAACTCCCCGTTCATACCAACCATGTCAAGTTTTAATTAAAGGTTGTAGTCTAATTCTTACGGGAAATAACCAAGCGTGTCCATAACCTAGGACGAGGCTATTCGAATAGTTTTATCCCTGCAGGGGTGTACCAATGTACCCACACGTCAGACCGCCTTTCCTTTAAGCACACTACCTTTGGTATGCTTAAGCACGGCTAAGTCCTCTGAGACATTTCCAATGGACAATGCTAATTAAGTCGCACAACCCACGGGAGAAGGAGACATCACACAACCTACCCGAAGCTAATGCTCCCTCCACATCACACACACATTTTATTTTAAAAACACACCAACCGAGCGACCCCAATTAACACCGCCCAAAGTACTTAGTCAAGAGGGTTCCATATACCCCTCGTGTGGTTAGCACGCATAATTGCTTGGATCAATGGCGCAAGAATTCGGTCCTTGTTGACTTAGGCATACCACCACATCCAAAACCACACCATCCATCCAATATGCCCAAGTCTAAATCAATCTTTTATTTTCAGTTTTTGATTTTACAAATTAATCAAAGCACAAGTGCTGGACATATAGGAGGAATAATTATACTTGTGTGATCAAGACCATCGACTAAGTCGATGATCGCCTATTACTACCGTTACTAAGCATGTCTAAGCAAAGAGAAAACGTAACTACTAAGTGATAAGAGCTCATCCAACGAGCTCAAACCACAGCAAGTAACCTAGGCTCATAGGTAGTAGAGGATAAACACTCCTACAGATTATGCAACTATAGGATTACTAGCGACATTTAACACAAAGTAGCATGCATACATAGAAGTAAAACAACATATTAACCTTTAAAGTAATGGGGCGTTAGAGGGGATATGATCAAACTGCTTGCCTTACTGTTGCTGGTCAATTTGTGGCAGAGGGTCACTCTCGGGATCACCACAAATGTCGAAGCCTAACGGAAAAGCGATAAAGAACCGATAAGAACGACGAAAAACAACAAAGACAGCACAACAAACGAACTCCAAATTCTCTGAATTTTCTACAGCAGCAAGAGGGTGATTTTTAGGGAATTTAGCAACAAGAACCAATTGATTTGGATTCTCAATGCAAAATATATGAGCAAAACAATTCTGCTCAGCCCTAAAATACCAAACTGCACTATTCATTAATTTAATTATGAGGCAATATTTTCTAGAAAGGTGGTGATACTGAAATTTTTACTGTAAAACCAGCACCTCATGAGATGAATAACACAATTGAGTTCATCTCATTTGGAGCTATATTGCACTTTCTATAATTTTTCAAAACAAGAACTTGAGCAAAATTATAATGCACAAGTCCTCATTTCTATAACAGCAACATGCTCAAAACTAATTTTCACAGTAAGTTCATTATTAGAGGAAACCAACAAAGTTGGTCTCACTCAAAAATAATCTAAAGAGCATTAGGTATGTATTTTACAAGTTAAGCATTAATTTGAGTGTACATTTAAAGTTGGTTTTTAAAATCTAAGGGCCAACTGTGCTCTGGAGCTGAACTCGACTTACAATCATTTTTAGATTAAAGTCAAGTCCAAGACAGAGCTAACCCAATTTGAATGACCCCAATTGGATTTAAAATGAAAAAGATATGGAATTCTAAAGTTTATACCTTATTCATTTATAATTAAGACTTCAATGGAATTTCTTAAAAAAAACACACAGTCGGGAGGACGTGAGCCACGATCATAGATCTAACGGCTCAGACCTCCCAGAGAACAACGCACCTGCAGCTCACGAGGTCCAGAGGTCCCGGACCTCCTAGCAACGCACATGCGCGAGGTGAGGGAGGTCGTGGCCGTAGATGGAGAATCCAACGGACCACAACGATGAGGGAGGTCCGGACGGACCAGATCTAAAGGGAGGTCCTCAGCGGTGAGATGACTACGAGGAGGTCCTCACGCAGAGATCTAACGTCCACAGACCTCCAAGGAGGTCCAGGCGGCCACGATCGCGCAAGGGAGGTCTGGGCGCTCGAGATCTCCTCGAGAGGAGGTCATGGATGTCGAGATCCAGCGCCTTAGCTCTCGCGCAGCGCCGCGGACAAGCAGACATGGAGTTATTGCGCGGGACACAAGAAGGTCCACAGCGGGAGGTTTTAAGTGCGCGCAAAAAGACGGGGTTAATGGCATTTAACGCTAACCCCATGATTGCAATGATTGGGCAATAAAGCGGTGAATCTCTGTCCTAAAACGGCAATGACACGCTCGGGGCGTCCGACAAAATCGAGCTCAAAAGAAGTGGTTGTTGCGGCGATGTGGACCTCGCGCGGCGACAACAAAGACATCCCCTGCAGCGCAATAGTGTTGCGCACACCATGGGCTCACTCTCGGCGGCGGCGGCCTTAATCGCCGGCGAGCCCGAGAGGACGAGATGACCCGCCGCGGCCAAAATCTGAAAATGCAAAAAGCAGCTCATACGACATTCAGCGGGTGCCTGAAAAGCTTCATAACATGCATTCAAGCGGGTGCCCGAAGATCTAAGGGATTACCAGGAGTTACCTGGAGGTCCTAAAGATCTTGATGAGGTCGATGACGGTGGCGGCCCGAGTTGGAGAAGGCGGGAGCTCCACCGCTTCAAGTCAACCTTCAACTCCAAGCTTCAAGCTCCACTAGGCCACCTCTGCAAATGCCCCAACCATTGAAGTTAGGGTTGAGGTCGCAGAGGAGAAAGGCCCAGAGATAGAAACAAGAGAGAGGGAGGAAGAGGCCATCGGAACCCTTTTGCCACCGAGGAGCTCCAAGCTCGACAATGGTCAGGGAGAATTGGAGAGTCTGTGGATGAGGAGCTCGACCACGCACAAAGTGCAAGGCCGAGATCAATTGTGTGCAAAGGAAGCCAAGGGAGGATTCAAGGGATAACTTATAGCTGGGGTAAAGGTTATGAGTGGGGCTAAGCTCCATGGTGAGCTTAGCCCACGGGTTGGTCCATGGGGTGGCAAGGACATGAGATTGACAAGGTCTGCACTGGTGACGAGAGAGGCGGAAGGTCGACTGCATTAATGCTTGGTCGACAAGAGTCATAAAAGGTACCTAGTGGCGGCGTGCATTAACTCCATCGCTTTCGAGCTCATGCGCGCCGAGGAAGGAGAAGAACAGGGAGGTCCTTATGGCCGTTGGATAAAACACAGGAGAGGTCCCGGCCATCGGATCCTATTTTGAACCGTTATGTTTTAAGTGGTGGGAGGAGGTCCCACCACACGATCAAGGATGGGGAGGTCGTGGCCCTCCGATTTCCTTAATGTGTAAGCGCCGCGGGGAAAATGGGACAGGAGGTCCAAAGCGTTGGATTTCCATCAGCAGTGCGGACCTCTGTGAGGTCTTAACCGCACATGAGCTTAAGAACATGAGGGGAGGTCATGGCCTTAGGATTTAAATCAAGGCGCACAACCAAAGGGAGGTCACGAGGCTTTGCGTGAAGTGCGAGGGAGGTCAAGACCTTTGGATTTTGATTCAACGGTGGTGATCAAAACAGGGAGGTCTGAGCCTCGCACGTGGCGCAAAGGAGGTCTTGAGCTTGCGCAACACACAAGGAGGTCATGGCCATTAGATTTAGATCTAAAGGCAGCGACCTCACGTCTTGTGAGATCTCGATCGCATAAGACATGGAGGAGGTCGTGACCGTGGATTTTAATCAGCGGTGCACAACACGAGATAGGGGAGGTCTTGTGCGCTTGATAGCATGGAGGTCGTGGGTCATTGGATCGATCCAACGGCTCGACCTCGCTTAAGTGGGAGGTTTGCTTAGTTTAACAAAGAGGGAGGTCATGGCCATGGATCTTGGATCCAAGGGCTACGACCTCAACAAGGTGGGAGGTCTTTGAGATTTAACACAGGGAGGTCATGGCCGTGGATCTTTGATCCAACAGTTCACTGTGAGGTGAGGAGGTCTTTGTGGTGTTGACCGCGGAGGAGGTCGTGGCGGTTGGATGTAAATCCAACGGCTGCGACCTGATCAAGGTGGAGAGGAGGTCAGATGGGGTTGGGCTTGACCGGGTTTGAATACGGCTCAGCCCAAGGAATAGTGCCAAGTTTTAAGTTTAATTTCTAACAGCTGAGACTTTGCAAAATTGTTTGGGATAGCAATTCCACTCCAAAATTCATGAAATTTTTACAGGAGCTTGTTGACAATGAGATTAACCTTGCATAAAATTTCCAGAGGTTATTATGCAATGCATTTTTCTCAGGAAATTCATTAAGGTTGTTTAAAGGATTGTTTTACCTCCAAAATTTATCAAACTAGTTTTACAACTTGTGATATTTTTCAGAGGGTCCCACATCAACTTTAGGACCAAGGAAAATATTTTCAAATGTTTGACACCAGATTTAGACAATTGGAAAAATGAATTTGACTTTTTGTCAACAAGAGCGTTGTGTTTTGGATTACACAACTCTTGGACAAGAATTACATGAGAGATTAGGGGTTTTCAAGATGTGAGAAAAGTTTTAATTTCTACACATATAATTATACTTGAATAACCCTAATTATACATTTGGGATGTTACAAAATCTCCCCTTACAAAAATCTCGTCCCGAGATTTGGCTCACTCGATAAAGAAAGATGGATAGTCCGCCGCAGACGCGATCTTCTCTTTCCCAAGTAGCCTCATCCTCGTAATGGTTCGACCAATCGAACTTTAAGGAACTTGATGGTCTTATTCCTTGTCCTTCGTTCGGACTCGCCGAGTCGTGAGCAGGTGCTCGCGATAGGTCAAATCTTCACGGACATCGAGGGTTTCCAACGGAGCTTCCTCGGTTGGAACACGGAGGCACTTCTTAAGCCGGGACACATGGAAAACATCATGTACCCCTCGAGTGCAGTGGCAACTCCAACTTATAGGCAATAGCTCCTTCTTCTCGATAACGCGGTAGGGACCGACATATCGAGGAGCCAACTTGCCCTTGGCGCTTGACGTTGATGGCCTTTCAAAGGAGAGACTTTGAGATACACAAAGTCATTAGGCTCAAAACGCAACTCACGTCGACGGCGATCCGCATAGCTCTTTTGCTGGATGAGCTGCGCAAACAGCTCAAATAAAGCCGGACTTGGCGCTCGGCCTCATTAATTGAGTCCGGGCAAAGAGAGGTCTCTCACCGGTCTCGACCAGTTCAACGGGTTCTACACTTTCTCCCGTACAAGGCCTCAAATGGTGCCATCCGAGACCGGCTGAAAAATTTGTTATAAGAAAACTTCGGCGAATGGCAAGCATTTCTCCCAATGCTTCCCATAGGAAAGGACACAAGCACGAAGCATGTCTTCCAAAACTTGGTTGACCCTCTCGGTCGACCATCGGTTTGGGGGTGAAATGCCGTGCTAAAGGTAAACGGGTTCCCATAGCCTTTTGCGGCTATGCGAAAACGGAAGTGAAGATAGAGCCACGATCGAAAACGATCGTCTTAGGTGCATCATGTAAGCTCACAATCCTAGAGACATAGAGCTCACTAGGCGATCGGTGCGAATCTTGGTCTTGATCGAAGAAAATGAGCCACTTTAGTCAATCGATCGATGACGACCCAAATGGCATCATTTCCTTTGGGGGCGTGGGTAGACCGGTGATGAAATCCATTCGATCGAATCCCACTTCCACTCCGGAATAAGCGAGGTCAAGCGATCTGCTGGGCGTTGATGCTCGGCCTTGACACGACGACATCGTCGCTTTCGACAACGAACCGCGCATCTCCTCTTCATTCGGGTCCACCAAAATCTCTGGCGGAGATCTTGATACATCTTTGTGGCCGGGATGAATGGATAAAGGCGAATCATGGGCTTCATGGAGGATTAAATTCCGCAATTCCATGTCCTTTGGAACCTGGCGTTGCGAACCTCACAACACCATGCTCATCCTCGAAAAAGCACTTGGTTGTTCCGTTCTTGACATTTGCCTTAATGTGGCTCACTCCAACATCCGATCGCTGTGGGCGGACTTGATCCGATCCACCAAGGTTGGTTGCACAACCAAGGCAAGCGAGGAACCATGCTCAACTAAACTCAAGTTGAGGCGCTGAAATTCTTCCAAAAGAGTGGGCTGAATCTCTTTGGACAACAAGGCATTACAATGCGCTTTTACGACTAAAGCGCGCCGGCAGCGACATTAGCCTTGCCCGGATGGTAGTGAATACCCACATCATAGTCCTTGATCAACTCCAACCATCTCCTTTGCACGAGGTTGAGGTCGAACGTGTGTGAACAAGTACTTTAAGCTTTTGTGATCCGAATACACTTCACAGCGATTACCAATTAGGTAATGTCGCCAGATCTTAAGTGCATGAATCACAGCACCAACTCCAAATCATGGGTAGGATAGTTGAGCTCATGAGGTCTCAATTGCCTTGATGCATAGGCCACTACCTTGCCTTCTTGCATAAGGACACAACCGAGGTCTCGACGAGAAGCATCGCAAAAGATATCGAAGCCGATGGATATCGGGAAGAACAAGAACGGAGCGGTGGTCAAACGCTTTTGAGTATTTGGAAACTTTCCTCACACTCAACGGACCACACGAACTTCTTGTCCTTCTTGAGCAACTCCGTCATCGGCCATGATCTTGGAGAAGTTCTCGATAAAGCGGCGATAATATCCCGCTAAACCGAGAAAACTCCGTACATCGGTGACCAAGCGGTGACTCCATGAAAGAACATCGCAGACCTTGCTAGGGTCAATGACTCGCCTCCTCCGAAAAGAATATGGCCTAAGAAAGCCACTTCCTTCAACCGAATCGCGACTTGTCAACTTCACGTCTGGTGATGCTCACGTAGCTTGCCTAACACAAGCTTCAGATGCTCGGCATGCTCTTCATCGTTCTTGGAGTAGATAAGAATATCATCGATGAAGACCACGACAAACTTATCCAAATACTCCATGAATACCGAATTCATGAGATTCATGAACAAAGCAGAGCATTGGTTAAGCGAATGACATGACGATTAATACTCATACAAGCCGTAGCGAGTAGAGAACGCGATCTTGGGAATATCCTCGGTCGAATCTGAACTTGATGATATCCCACTCTCGAATCAATCTTGGAGAAAACTCGAGCTCCGGTTAATTGATCGAAGAGATCGTCAATGCGGGCAATGGATACTTGTTCTTCTCATCACTTCATTAAGTGGGCGGTAATCAACGATCATGAAAATGTACCGCCCTTCTTCTTTCACGAAGATTGCTTTGGACAACCCCAAGGAGATGAGCTAGGCGAATGAAACCCTTCTCTTGCAGCTCACTTAATTGCTTCTTCAATTCCACCAACTCGCTCGGTGGCATCCGATAAGGCCTCTTTGAGATAGGGGCGATGCGAGCCAACTCAATGACAAACTCGAGGTCTCGAGCGGGTGGCATCCCGGAAGATCTGCGGGAAAAACATCAACAAAGTCACAAACTGTTGGGACTTCGCCAATATCGAGGCGGGCTTCGCTTCAAGCGCCAAGAGATGCGGATCTAGCGACTTGGCGAACAGCTTAACCCGCCACGGAGGACTAGATAGAGATGAGCTTCTGGCGCAATCGATTTGCCCCATGTGTTGGGACAACCAATCCATGCCAAGAATCACATCAAGACTCATTGAATGGAGAAGGATAAGGTTTGCTAAGAAACCTACCCTTCGATCTCAATAGGAACATCCCTACACTCAGTTCACTCTCAACTCCGAACCAGAGAGCGAATGAGTAAGCGGGACCGACAATGGAGAGAAAAGAAGCTCTCCAACAGCGACAAAAGACTCAAAACAAAGGAATGAGATGCTCCCGAATCAAACAAGACGATGGCGGGGTGAGAGTTAACGAAAGTGTACCTAGCACGGCGTCGGTGCCTCTGAGCCTCCTCTGCGGTGACGGCGTTGACGCGACCACGACCCACGCCTTGGGTAGCGGGACGATCTTACGGTCTGAGATGCACCACCTCTGGCCCGCGTCCTCCATTAGGGCGAGGGGTCGCTCTGTCTTCTTAGGGCAATTATTTGCATAATGGCCCTTCAGTTGCAAGAGAAACATGTGACCCGGCCGAATTGGGTTGCGGGGCCGCTCTGACTTCGCAGTGCGTGGTGAGACACGGCTGCGATGAACGAGAACAAGGGCGAGGCGACCTCGGGCGCCAAGAATGAGACCGGTACCCTGAGGCTGCGAAGCGGGGCGGAGGAATCGCCTGGATGACTTATGGGCCTCCCACTTGCGCTATGGAGTCCATAAGCTCTCGAGCCGCATGCTCACGACGATGGCCTTGTCGACCAAGGTCCGGAAATCGTGAAGTCGACAATGGATAGCTTGTCCTTGACTCCTCGGACAAGCCACGCCTGAACTTGGCACCTTAGCCATATCGGTGGCCACATCCTCGGGAGCATAACGAGCTAGATGGTTGAACTCGTGGACATACTCCATGGTGAGCTCGCCCTTGCTTGGCGCAGAAACTCCCGCTTCTTGATCTCCATCAAGCCGGCAGGGATGTGAGCCCGACGGAAGGCAGTGCGAAACTCCTCCCAAGAGACGGTGTGGTCCACGGGCTGCATGGCGAGAAAGCTCTCCCACCATGACAAAGCTGCACCCTCCAGCTGGTGCGATGCGAACAGCGCCTTCTCGTGCTCCTGGCACTGCGCGATGCGGAGCTTTCGCTCCACCAGACGAAGCCAATCGTCCGCATCCAACGGGTCCTCGGTACCGAAAAGGTAGGGGCTGAGTACGAAGAAACTCCGCGAGTCCTCCACGCTGGTGATGGGCGTTCCTTGCCCAGATCCGAAGCTCCGGTAAGTCAGCGGTGGTGTTGCGCGCGATGGCGTCGATAGAACTCTCCTGTCATCCGCGCGGTTGCGCTCGATCTGAAGAAGAACCTCGGCCATGGTCGGAGGAGGAGGAAGCTCCTCGTCCGGACCAGCTGACTGGCCTTGGCCGCTACGAGTGCGTCCGGCCATCCTGTTACAATGAAATTTTGTTAGCAACTAGACTCGAAAAACAAAGCCTTTAAAGGAAGCAAAGCTAACGACTAGGGGAATGGAATATCGCCCAAATCGAAAGCCAAAACCGCGAGTAAATCAACTTTAGAAGCTTCTAAAAGACTCTAAAAACAGCCAAGAAGCACCAAAAGCAAAGCTCAACTTCTCAACTCAACTAACCCGTATTGAATGAACGAGTAATTGATCGAGAAGATTAAAATTAGATTGCGAGATGAGATCTAAAACTATTAGAGAGCAAGGTTAATGCAGCGAAATAAGTGTTAGATACTTAGCTAACTAGTATCACATCTTACCCTTTTATTCCCACAAGTTTTAGTTGATTTAACCTCTCATTTTCTATCCAATTTAGAACATTTGAGCTTGCTGTCCGGAAATTGACGCTTGCTGTCCAGATTTTGCATCCAAGCTTCCAGTCGAAATTGGCCATTCCAGAAGCTTCAAAACCTTATAGATGGGCAGCTAACACTTCAATTTGCCAAACTCATTGATTCCCCAAAACCCCATTAATCGATAACAACTATTTTGTAGAAGGGAAGAGAGGAAAACAACTTTTAAAACTCAAATTAGAGCGAGATGAGAAGAGAAAGCTAAGATAGATGAGGAGTAAAATCTGAGAAGTTCCTTAAGCTTTCAAAACTCATTTGATACTTTGAAATTAGGTTTTCAAAATATCCTAAAGACGACCAAGCTTATACACTACGGTCGAGATAGCTCGATACCAACTTTTGTGAGCACCCGGATTTATTAAGCTCATAATACTTAGTCATCCAATTGACCCTAGTATTATCAACCAAATAAACCCAGTCTCGAGAGATGTATACTCCCCAGAATGCAGTATACATACCTCACAACAAAAGAATGTATCAATTCCATACAACACATAGTACATAAGCAACAAACCAGAAGTTAATATTAATAAGGAATAGGTTATTACAAAAGAGGGGCCTTTTGGCCAAATAACAACAAACACTAAGATAACAGCGGAAGCAAAAGTGCCATAAAGATGGCTATAACACAAAGCCAATCAGTGTGCCTTAACCCCTAGGCATCTGACCGGACCGCCAAGCTAGTCGTCGAAGAAGCTGCAAAACGTAGCCCAGAAGAGAGGCTCTTGGAGCTCACCTTCTTCCTCTGCAACAAAAGCCACAAAAATGCCACAACCACGGGCAGATGAGTACATAAAGTACTCCATAAGACTTACGTGTGAGATAACATAACTATAAATAGCTACATGCAAGCTTTATTTAAGTGGATGAGGCTTTGGACTCATTTTAGCATAAAGCAAGTTTCATTTGCAATAACATAATAGATTGAAGGCAATTTGACAAAGCATTTTAATTGTTGAAATAACAACGAGATAATAACATAGTAACAACAACAAGAACAACACGGAAGTGACTAACCCAATAGTCACCACAACAATAGCATGAACTCCCGCTCATACCAACCATGTCAAGTTTTAATTAAAGGTTGTAGTCTAATTCTTACGGAAATAACCAAGCGTGTCCATAACCTAGGGCGAGGCTATTCAATAGTTTTATCCTCAGGGGGTGTACCAATGTACCCACACGTCGCACCGCCTTTCCTTTAAGCACACTACCTTTGGTATGCCTGAGACAGCTAAGTCCTCGAGACATTTCCAATGGACAATGCTAATTAGAGTCGCACAACCCACGGGAGAAGGAGACATCACACAACCTACCCGGAAGCTAATGCTCCTCCCACATCACACACACATTTTATTTTTAAAACACACCAACCGAACGACCCCAATTAACACCGCCTAAAGTACTTAGTCAAGAGGGTTCCATATGCCCTCGTGTGGTTAGCACGCATAATTGCTTGGATCAATGGCGCAAGAATTCGGTCCTTGTTGACTTAGGCATACCACCACATCCAAAAACCACACCATCCATCCAATATGCCCAAGTCTAAATCAATCTTTTATTTTCAGTTTTTGATTTTACAATTAATCAAAGCACAAGTCTGGACATATAGGAGGAATAATTATACTTGTGTGATCAAGACCATCGACTAAGTCGATGATCGCCCATTACTACCGTTACTAAGCATGTCTAAGCGAGAAAACGAACTACTAAGTGATAAGAGCTGATCCAACGAGCTCAAACCACAGCAAGTAACCTAGGCTCATAGGTAGTAGAGGATAAACACTCCTACAGATTATGCAACTATAGGATTACTAGCGACATTTAACACAAAGTAGCATGCATACATAGAAGTAAAACAACATATTAACCTTTAAAGTAATGGGGCGTTAGAGGATATGATCAAACTGCTTGCCTTCTGTTGCTGGTCAATTTGTGGCAGAGGGTCACTCTCGGGATCACCACAAATGTCGGCCAACGGAAAAGCGATAAAGAACCGATAAGAACGATTTAAAAACAACAAAGACAGCACAACAAACGAACTCCAAATTCTCTGAATTTTCTACAGCAGCAAGAGGGTGATTTTAAGGGAATTTAGCAACAAGAACCAATTGATTTGGATTCTCAATGCAAAATATATGAGCAAAACAATTCTGCTCAGCCCTAAAATACCAAACTGCACTATTCATTAATTTAATTATGAGGCAATATTTTCTAGAAAGGTGGTGATACTGAAATTTTTTCTGTAAAACCAGCACCTCATGAGATGAATAACACAATTGAGTTCATCTCATTTGGAGCTATATTGTACTTTCTATAATTTTTCAAAACAAGAACTTGAGCAAAATTATAATGCACAAGTCCTCATTTCTATAACAAAAACATGCTCAAAACTAATTTTCACAGTAAGTTCATTATTAGAGGAAACCAACAAAGTTGGTCTCACTCAAAAATAATCTAAAGAGCATTAGGTATGTATTTTACAAGTTAAGCATTAATTTGAGTGTACATTTAAAGTTGGTTTTTAAAATCTAAGGGCCAACTGTGCTCTGGAGCTGAACTCGACTTACAATCATTTTTAGATTAAAGTCAAGTCCAAGACAGAGCTAACCCAATTTGAATGACCCCAATTGGATTTAAAATGAAAAAGATATGGAATTCTAAAGTTTATACCTTATTCTGTTTATAATTAAGACTTCAATGGAATTTCTTAAAAAAGAAAACACACAGGCCGGGGAGGACGTGAGCCACAGATCATAGATCTAACGGCTCAGGACCTCCCAGGAGAACAACGCACACGCGCTCACGAGGTCCAGAGGTCCTGGACCTCCTAGCAACGCACATGCGCGAGGTGAGGGGAGGTCGTGGCCGTAGATGGAGAATCCAACGGACCACAACGATGAGGGGAGGTCCGGGACGGACCAGATCTAAAGGGGGAGGTCCTCAACGGTGAGATGACTACGAGGAGGTCCTACGCAGAGATCTAAACGTCACAGACCTCCAAGGAGGTCTGGACGGCCACGATCGCGCAAGGGGAGGTCCTGGACGCTCCAGATCTCCTCGGAGGAGGTCATGGATGTCCAGATCCAGCGCCTTAGCTCTCGCGCGCGCGCACGGACAAGCAGACATGGAGTTATTGCGCGCGGGACACAAGAAGGTCCACGCGCGGGAGGTTTTAAGTGCGCGCAAAAGACAGGGTTAATGGCATTTAACGCTAACCCCATGATTGCAATGATTGGGCAATAAAACGGTGAATCTCTGTCCTAAAACGGCAATGACACGCTCGGGACGTCCGACAAAATCCCGAGCTCAAAGAAGTGGTTGTTGCCGGCGATGCGGACCTCATGGCGACAACAAAGACATCCCCTGTGCGCAATAGTGTTGCGCACACCATGGGCTCACTCGACGGCGGCGACGGCCTTTAATCGCCAGCGAGCCCGAGAGGACAGAGATGACCAAGACGGCCAAAATACAAAAATGCAAAAAGCAACTCATAGCGACATTCAAGCGGGTGCCTGAAAAGCTCCGCAACATGCATTCAGCGGGTGCCCAAAGATCTAAGGGATTACCAGGAGTTACCGGAGGTCCTAAAGATGCCGATGAGGTCGATGACGGTGGCGGCTGAGTTGGAGAAGACGGGAGCTCCACCGCTTCAAGTCCAACCTTCAACTCCAAGCTTCAAGCTCCACTAGGCCACCTCTGCAAATGCCCCAACCATTGAAGTTAGGGTTGAGGTCGCAGAGGAGAAAGGCCCAGATAGAAACAAGAGAGAGGAGGAAGAGGCCACTGGAACCCTTTTGCCACCGAGGAGCTCCAAGCTCGACAATGGTCGTGGGAGAATTGGAGAGTCTGTGGATGAGGAGCTCGACCACGCACAAAGTGCAAGGCCGAGATCAATTGTGTGCAAAGGAAGCCAAGGGAGGATTCAAGGGATAACTTATAGCCTGGGGTAAAGGTTATGAGTCGGGCTAAGCTCCATGGTGAGCTTAGCCCACGGGTTGGTCCATGGGGTGGCAAGGACATGAGATTGACAAGGTGCACTGAACTGACTGTAGAGAGGAAGGTGACTGCATTAAATGCGGTCAAGAAAGAGTCATAAAAGGTACCTAGTGGCAAAGCGTGCATTAACTCCATCGCCGAGCTTCACAGCGCGCCGAGGAAGGAGAAGAACAGGGAGGTCCTTATGGCCGTTGGATAAAACCCAGGAGAGGTCCCGCCATCGATCCTATTTTTGAACCGTTATGTTTTAAGTGGCTGGGAGGAGGTCCCAGCCACACGATCAAGGATGGGGAGGTCGTGGCCTCCGATTTCCTTAATGTGTAAGCGCGTGGGAAAATGGGACAGAGGTCCAAAGCGTTGGATTTCCATCCAACGGTGCGGACCTCCTGTGAGGTCTTAACCGCACATGAGCTTAAGAACATGAGGGGGAGGTCATGGCCTTAGGATTTAAATCCAAGGGCGCGCAACCAAAGGGAGGTCTCGAGGCTTTGCGTGAAGTGCGAGGAGGTCAAGACCTTTGGATTTTGATTCAACGGTGGTGATCAAAACAGGGAGGTCTGAGCCTCGCACGTGGCGCAAAGGAGGTCTTGAGCTTGCGCAACACACAAGGGAGGTCATGGCCATTAGATTTAGATCTAAAGGCAACGACCTCACGTCTTGTGGGAGATCGATGCGCATAAGACAAGGAGGAGGTCGTGATCGTGATTTTAATCCAACGGTGCACAACACGAGATAGGGAGGTCTTGTGCGCTTGATAGCAGGAGGTCGTGGGTCGCTGGATCTCGATCCAACGGCCACGACCTCGCTTAAGGGGAGGTTTGCTTAGTTTAACAAAGAGGGAGGTCATGGCCATAGATCTTGGATCCAAGGGCTACGACCTCAACAAGGTGGGAGGTCTTTGAGATTTAACACAGGGGAGGTCATGACCGTGGATCTTTGATCCAACTTCACGACTTCGAGGCGAGGAGGTCTTTGCGGTGTTGGTCATGGAGGAGGTCGTGGCGGTTGGATGTAAATCCAACTACCGCGACCGATCAAGGTGGAGAGGAGGTCGATGGGGTTGGGCTTGACCGGGTTTGAATAGGGC
Organism: Phyllostachys edulis; assembly: GCA_036346405.1. Classification (NCBI taxonomy): domain Eukaryota; kingdom Viridiplantae; phylum Streptophyta; class Magnoliopsida; order Poales; family Poaceae; genus Phyllostachys; species Phyllostachys edulis. Next base: position 14,112,299 of record CM070563.1, read on the forward strand.
TCACCAAGGAATAGTGCCAAGTTTTAAGTTTAATTTCTAACAAATGAGACTTTGCAAAATTGTTTGGGATAGCAATTCCACTCCAAAATTCATGAAATTTTTACAGAGCTTGTTGACAATGAGATTAACCTTGCATAAAATTTCCAGAGGTTATTATGCAATGCATTTTTCTCGGAAATTCATTAAGGTTGTTTAAAGGATTGTTTTTACCTCCAAAATTTATCAAACTAGTTTTACAACTTGTGATATTTTTCAAAGGGTCCCACATCAACTTTAGGACCAAGGAAAATATTTTCAAATGTTTGACACCAGATTTAGACAATTGGAAAAATGAATTTGACTTTTGGTCAACAAGAGCGTTGTGTTTTGGATTACACAACTCTTGGACAAGAATTACATGAGAGATTAGGGTTTTCAAGATGTGAGAAAAGTTTTAATTTCTACACATATAATTATACTTGAATAACCCTAATTATACATTTGGGATGTTACAGGGGCAGCCCGAGGGGCATTTATTGGATGGCACTTTGCGGGTAAATACTAGTGAACTCGAGGGGCAAATAGAGAAGAGAGGTGGTGGGAAGCCGCGGGAAGCTGCCGGCAGCTTCCAGCTTTCGGCTTTCTCCCATTGAGATGGAAAGTGGCTGCGAAAAGCCGATGTTTGGAACGGTTTCTGATTTTTCCGGGTGAAAGCTGGAAGCTGTTCGAAACGGGGCCTCAACTCACTTCTCTTCTAACCTTGCTGTCAGAAGTTACAGTTGCAATGGCTTGAGGATTCAGAAGGCACCTCATTTGTACAATTGGAGCCTTTAGCTGTTCCAAGAGGCAACCATACAGGAGGTGCGAATCCTTCTCAAGAACAAGTGTCAGTTGACTCACTTGACCGCCTACGAAATTCTCTCGCTCACGTGACCACCGGAAATTGGAATCATCATTCCTCAATGCTGTTTTTGCAGCATCCCTCTCCAGGATGGCATACTGCCTTTGCGGTTGTCGAAGCCTCTCCAGAAGTTACTGGAACAATGGATGGCTTTCGCTGATCAAAGCAAGGATAATTGATGTCCACTGAGGATCTGTTTCACTTAGGAAACTCCGATCCATGGTTCATGAAACCTACCGCACCAATGGCCTGCAAAATAAACACAGCACCAAGAATAATATACAGGACTCATCAGCATTTTTTTTTAAAAGATAATGATCTCAAAAATAGTAAACCGGTAAAGTTGTGCTCTGCAAAAGTGAGCATCTAGGTTATCCTCAGTAAAATAAAATGCCGGACGTTCTTGAAACATTGCTGGAATACAAAAAAAAAAAAAAACTGTGAGCTTCTGGTGAGCCCAGTAGCTATAATTTCTGAGTGACCAATAATACTATCAATCACAATTAAACAGGCAAGCATTGAAGCAGTCAACTGAGCATTCGCATCTCTCTCTCAAAAAAACAAACAAACAAACAAACAAACTGAGCGACATGTCAACTGGCCCAAAGGCATCAGGCGGGATTGCTCATGCTGCTGTACCAAACTGAAAGGAGAAGCGATATACATAAACATAAATCTCGATGTGGACTGGAAGGACTGGAATGGTAAAGATAATTCAGCCCCCTTGCCTGCAGAACTGTAAAACAATGACTGTTGCCCTACATTCATCAAAACCGCCATAGATCGAAGATACCACAGCCTTTTCACTTCTCATTCTTTCTTTCCCTGAAACTACTTGATATGGCTTTTGCTACATCCATTCAGCTTATATACAGTTTGCCAAAAATACAAAATCAGGTTCAAACAGAGCTATCAGCTTTTACTTTCTGCATTTACTCAATGTTTCTGAAAACCAGTCTAAGAATGTTTATCTGGTTCTTCCTACTATTAAATGTATGGTTTTTCTAGACTCAAAAAGACATCTGTTCATGTTCCAGAAATTCCATATAACTTATTTGTTCACCAAATTCCTGAGACAAATGGAGAGGAAATGCACTTACAGTATCTAAAGCCATGTGAATGTACCATCTCCAATCTATCTTGGTAGCGTACCTTTGAAGTTGCAAAACAAACCTCCATTGCATTTGAGAAACAATAAAGGATGAAAATGAGAAGACACAATGAAAAGATTGGTTAGTTGTAACACTGATTGAAGAATGGAGCAAAACCAGTCCAAGCAAATATCTTGATGCACCGATATGATCACCCAAGACCAACAACCCAAGCCAAAAAACATATCAGGAGGAATGAGGCAATTACTTCTCAGGTTATACTAAGGCCTTGAACTTCTGTTTCAAGCTGCCATGCCTTATGCAACATTTTTTTTAATAATCAAGGCACACATGCAGATTTAATCAATCTCTTGTACCTTTGTTGCAAGTTGCAACGCAGAGCAACTATCATGGGCGAGGACTAGAGGGCCGATGCCCATTAAGTGGCGCACAATGTAGGATTAGACTAGTTAGGATTGAGATAAGATTAGTTTCTTTAAATTAGAGATTGATTTCTTAAGGGTAAGTAAGTCATCCCTATAAAAGGGACAACATGTACCCGTTATGAATTAAGCTATGAACAATGAAGAAGTATTCCCAAGTCCCCAATTCCTAGCTCTGGTCTCTTCCCTAGGCCGCCCACTCTAGATCCGTTGCTCTCCCTCAATTGGTGCCCTCATTCATGTAGCACCGTTCTACCTCAAGTCGTCACCGTCCGACCTCCCCCCGACGGTGTTTATCCTTGTTATGAACTAAGTTTTAACAATTGGTATCAGAGCAATCGATCTCTTCCCACGACTTCTGCTACCATGCCTATGGCTACCGGTCAGACAACAAGACATGTCGCTGAGTCGTTGGCCATGATAAAAGCCAACAGAAACAAGATGATGGCCATCGGTACCACTGACAACGACAAGAAGACAGAGGGTCATCATCCTCGACATCCATGCTTCTCCAGAGAAGATGATCGCATCAGCAAAGCCTTCCGCAGTGGTGGCGGAGGCGCATTCGGTAGCGGCAGCAACACAACCGGAGGCACAAGGAACAGGAGCAACGGCGGCTGTGCCACGATAGTGGTGCTGCTATTGTTGCTCCTTCATCCGGCGCGGGCAGCGCTGCGTCTTCAAGCAGCGACGACGTGGCACGACGTCGCATCAGGACGCAACGGTGGTGGCGCAACTAGCTGCAGTGGCGGCAACACAGATGAGAGAAGCAGCGGAGGAGGGTGCAACCACGGTGTAGCCGAAAGTGCGAGTGGTAGAAGCGCAGCCCAAAGAAAGCAGAGGGCGGCGGCGCTTGCCTGTGGTTTACTATCGTCACGATGAGGAGTCGTAGTTGCAACATCTCATCAAAGTGGGGTTATGAAGGACGTCAGCCTTGGCCACCACCTTGCAGCTCGAGGACGAGCTGCATGTCCAAGAGGGGTGTAATGTCATGGGCGAGGACTAGAGGGTCGATGCCCATTAAGTTGCGCACAAGGCAGGATTAGATTAGTTAGGATTGAGATAAGATTAGTTTCCTTTAGATAAGGTTAGTTCCTTTAAATTAGAGATTGCTTTCTTAAGGGCCAAGTAAATCATCCCTATAAAAGGGACAACATATACCCATTATGAATTAAGCTATGAACAAGGAAGTAGTATTCCCAAGTCCCCAATTCCTAGCTCTGGTCTCTTCCCTAAGCCGCCCACTCTAGATCCATTACTCTCCCCGAATCAGTGCCCTCATTCATCTAACACCGTTTTATCTCAAGTCGTCGCCGTCCGACCACCCTCCCACGGTGTTTATCCTTGTTATCAACTAAACAAGTGAAATAAGCATGGCAGCTGTGGAAGCTTCAAGGGACAACTTCCTCTCATCAATTTTGGACAGGTAAGCCCCAGACCTGGGTACCTCCCCCTTGTGAAGTAACCTTCTAACTATAGTATTCAGCATATGGGAGTTGGCAGCGCAGCCTTAGTTAAGTGATTTAACAATTTAAATATTCATGCGGCAATGCTGGATTTAGTGTCAAACTAAATACCTGTAAAACATACATAGCAAACAGGTATTAGAGACAAACAAGTTTTAAGCTTAGAAAGCTCTAGTTTCAGATCCCTCCATGCCCATCAGTAGAGATGACAAGGAATATGATATTCCTCTTTGAGGACAATGATGCACATCTAACCTCCCATAATGAAGTTAATATCTTCAAAAGTACAAATGTTAGTGAACACTATTCGGCCACTTCTCTGCAATTCAGGCGTGACGTTACTAAAAAAAGGTTGGAAGAGTAACCTACATACCTCACAATCTACACTTCACATACAAAGAAAATATATCCCCTCAATTATGAGTCCAGAATGTCTAGTTAGAATTGCTTTACTGCAAAAGGTTTCAACCAACCCAGGATTCCACAAAAAAAGTGATATTTGTCAGGGAGAAAATCCTGATGTTGCTAATGTTTCCTCCCTAAAAAAAGCGATATCAGTGAAGCAGCTGAGGAAGCTTCAAGGGTGAAGTTCTTCTCATCAATTTCAGAGAGGTAAGCACTAGCCCTGCATACCTCCCCTTTGAGAAGTAAACTTCAAACATATATAAGAGACCTTTATTGATTACTTAAACATTACATAATCCAACATTAGGTTAATGAGAAAACTAGGTGGTACATCAGGCCACAAAAGAGTTGCAGTTAAACAGATAGAGCCTCTCTACGTAGTCGATACTCAGCATGCGTTGCGCTACCGTATATGCTACAAGCATCTATGTTGTACGCACTCACCATTCTGAACGAGGATGATATGTGCCAGGCTCCATCAATAACAGCAGGCCCTACACCCTTGCGCAGGGTTGCCATCTGGGATATCTGCAGCATCACATGCCTAAGAGGCATCAGTTTCGATAATCACATGGTTTCCTCCCATCTAGGCCACTAAGAAGGTAACTTTTTCCAGCTCGTGGTACACACGCTAGCAGCTACAACAACAAAACTAAGTAACATGGTTCCAACATGTTTACCGAGCCTGGTACTTTGATCAGGTTCCAGATTCTTTGCCAACCTAGAAGGGAAATATCAAGTAAAGAAAAGAAAAAAGATGGTACTGAATCTGAATCTGAGATTGCAAAAATTACACCTCGAGCTCATGGAAACCACCGTCACTATGCTTCATGCGACAACGATGATACTACTGCCTAGTAAAGGGAGCCACTGAATAGGCTATGTGCACTATTGGACGACAGGGGACTATTGTACAGCAACCTGAGTCCTTTTTCATGGGACACAAGGTAAATCTTCTCATGTTGTGGCTATTAAGGGCTCTACCCTCACACTGAACTACTGAAGACGTTGCAGGCCTCCTTGCTGATTCTTTTTCTTCAATGCATCGGAAAGTTATGCAAATTCTAAGCAAAGAAGCGGTATTAATAGGCAGTCTCATTTGACTGATCATTGCCGATGACCACACAAACATTCCTTGAAAGAAAAAATATCAATATTCAGGGAAAGCGTTGGGGTCACAAGAACGATGCACACACAGATTATTCATCTACCTAGTACCACTCAACTCTTTACGACTAGCAAAAATTTCTCAGAATTCCTTAGCACAGCCCTGTCCAACTACTCCAGGAGAACTCTTAGAAGACACAGAAAAACCTATATAATTCATGAGAATAGTCTAATTTTCCTGATCAAAGTATCTCTTGTATTGTTCAACAGAAGCTCCATTTCTCTACTCGGAGTTCCTAACCTACCCTACCCAAGATACAAATGATTCAGACACCAGTGCTGCGATTCTCCAACCTAAATTTTGTCTAAATAGACAGAGCCAAACAGATAAGGACATGAAAACATCAAATAAATGGATACAGTCAGATAATTGGTGCTTTGTTTGGAAATTCGGCAAAGGATTTGTAAAGCTTCTCTAAAAGTGAAGTTTAATTACAAGCAAACCAAAGCAAACGTATGGTTCAACTGTTCTTCAAGAGAGGGTTCTGTTATGTTTCCCTGGAGTTAACTGAATTATAAATATAGATATTCACAATGTTCACCAAGGCGCTAGGCGCTAGTCGGACGGCAGGCCAGCGCCTAGCGCCTAATCGCCAACTAGGCGGGGCTAGGCGGCCGTCTAAGCGGGATAAATCGGCTAGGCGGGAGGGCGTTGCCTAGCACCTAGGTGGGCTAGGCGGGGGGCGCCTTTTAGAACACTCGATATTCATGCCATTGCTTGATTTTGTGCCAGACACAGAAACTTATGTTTCCCAGGAGTTAAGTGATCGAAATATTTAAATATTCATGAAGCATTACTAGATTTTGTGACAAACTTAACGCCCTAAAACAAACATAGGAAAACATGAACCAGACAGAAACAAGAACGAAGCTTTCAAAGCTGTAGTTAGGGATCCCTCCATCCATGCCTCTATCAGGATAGATGACAAATAATTTTATGCTCCTCTTAGGGGATGAGATGGCAATGCAATACGAACCTTCAATAACGAAGTTAAATAATTTAAAAACCTTAGTGAACTATAGTACGACTTGGGTCTTGGAACTCTTCAACCCATCGGAATACCCATTATCAAACTTACCTAAGGGAAAATTCCAAAAATCAGGTGTAAGATATTTACCTCTTCTATTGAATTCAGATATAATGTAACTCAAAAAAAGATTCTACATACCTCGCAATCTACACTTTCACATACAAAGAGAAGATTTCACCTCAATTAGCAGTTCAAAACGTCTAGTTAGAAATGTATAACTGCAAAAGATTTCAAATATCCCTCGATTCTACGAAAGAGCGATACTTTTTGGGGAGAAACTTCTGATGTTGCAGATATTCCCCAGCAGAAACAAGTGAAATAAGCATGGCAGCTGTGGAAGCTTCAAGGGACAAGTTCCTCTCATCAATTTTGGACAGGTAAGCCCCAGCCCTGGGTACCTCCCCCATGTGAAGTAACCTTCTAACTATAGCATTCAGCATATGGGAGTTGGCAGTGCAACCATTCTTCTCCATAGTTAGAAAAAGATCATCGGACTCCTGTAGCAACCCTTCTTCTAGAAGATTTTGTATCATTAAGCTGTAGGTTACAACATTCGGCACTAATCCTTTGGCTGAGATACCAGCAAACAAATCCTTGGCTTCATCCTTTCTGCCAACTTTAAGCAACGCACCAATCATAATATTAAAAGTCCTTATCTCAAGCTGAAAATCCATCGAACACAGGCTCTGAAATATTCTCAGTGCTTCATCAACACAGTTATTTTTGCAAAGTCCTACAAGGATTGTTCCGTACGTGATAATATCAAGTCTCATTCCAGTGTTGATCATCCAGTGATAGAGTTCCTTCGCAGCAGCAGTCCTTCCAGCCTGAAATAACCCATGCAGCAAAATGTTATATGTAATAACTCCAGGCTTAGCTCCCTTGCTCGCCATTTCTCTGAAAAGAGCTAATGCATCATCTACCCTTCCATTCTTACAGAAACCATCAATCAATGTGGAATAGGTAACACCATCAGGCTTCAAGCCAATTGAGACCATAACAGAAAGTAACTTCATCGCTTCATCCATCTTACCAGCTAAGCAATATCCATCTATTAGTGTACTGTATGTGATGACATCAGGCTTCACACCTATATGTATCATCAAGTCAAAGAGATTTTGGGATTCTATAACCCTTCCTTCTTTGCATAGGTTGCCCATTATTGTACTGAAGAACACGACGTTAGGACGGATGCCTCCATTCATCATTTCAAAAGCTAATTCCTCAGCCTTCTCCCATTTGCCACAGGTACACAGACCATGAATAAAGGTAGAGTAAATGATGATGTCAGGAGTCAGTCCTTCTTCAATCATCTGATTCCATTGGGACATAGCATCATCCACTCTGCCTATCCTGAAAAGTGAATCTATTACTGTTCCATAGATGACTATATCAGGGCTCAATCCTTGCTGCCGCATTTTGTTAAACATAAGCATTGCCTCATCGACCATTTCACGTTTACCATATGTGCATATCAATATGTTGAACACATGATGATCAGGTTGAATACCATTCCGTACCATCAAATCAATGAGATCATGCATATCAACAAGAGCTCCTTCTGTCGCGTACCCATGAAGCAGAGTGCTGTAGGTATTAACATTGGGTTTTGGGCCCTTCTCGAGCATAGAATCAAAAATCATTCTAGCTTCTGCGCAGCTTCCGTTCTTGCATAGATAGTCCATCAGCGAGTTATAAGTAACAACATCTGGTTCAAGACCATCTCTGCACATTTGTTTCAAAATTCTAACAGCATCTTTCCACTGTCCTGATGAGCAATATCCATGAATCAGTTTATTATATGTGGTGTTATCCGGCATAACACTGTTATCAAACATCTGTTGAAGGACCCCCTGGACCCTATCCATTGCTTGAGCCTGGCATAGTCCAGAAATGATCGAGTTGTAAGTCATGACATCCGGCAAAATCCCACGATCCAGCATTTCACGAAATATGCTGTAAGCTTTGTCCACACGACCCTCTTTAAAGAAGCCATCAATGACGGTGTTATACGACACCACATCAGGTGGGCAGCTGCCTCCGTCGGCAGCTATCAAGTGGAGCAGCTCTAGTGCCTCTTGGCTCTTCCCCTCATTGCAGAGCCCCTTGAGAAGAATGTTGTAGGTGAAGACATTGGGCGTGCAGCCGAGCTCGGGCATTCGTCGGAGTGCTATGTCAATTGCGTCGCTCGTCCTCTTCTTGGCACAGAGGCCCTTGAGCATCGGACTGAATACGATGGCGCCCACCCTCCATCCCATCTTAATGACGTGGCCGTAGGAGGCGAAACCGAGGTCCAAGCGGCCCGCGCGGCAGCAGCAGCCGAGGAGGATGCTGTAGGTGCATATATCGGGAGCCACCTTCTTGGAGCCGGCTCGCGCGATGCGGTTGAAAAGGGAGACGGCGAGCGCGGGGCCATCGCGAGCGACGACGGTGAGGAGGAGATTGATGGCGCGAACCGAGGCGGGCCCTGCTTGCTGGAGCAATTCGTCGAACAGGTGGAGTGCGTCCTGGGCGCCAATGTCTCCGGCGCGGAATCGGTCTCTGATAATGCGCTCCAGACGGTCCTGGATAACGCGCTCCAACTTCGAGCGGGATCCGTCGACAGGGAGGAAGCGGTGGGACATAGCCAACCTCAAGGAGAGGTGGAAGCAACAGAGAGGTGGACGAAAAGAGAAGATGGCACACGTCCAAGGCGTGACGCGTCTGTGACTTTGTGTGCGTCCTGGAGTGGGAGCGGGAGGCTGGGGATGGTGGTGGCCGGTGGGAGAAGAGAGCAGTTCAGGCCTTGACTCCTTGAGGATAGGAAGACTAGGAAGGCAGCCGCCGAGGCGCCGGGAGAGCGCGCGCGAGAGGCGCAGGAGGGGAGGGCCGAACAGTGACGTCACGGGAAGTGCGGAGAAGTTTGGATATCCGAGAAGTTTTGTACTTGTCAGTTTTTCTATTTCTTTCCGTTGCTATGGCAATTGTAGACTGTTCAAACGTCGGCCAGTCCGGGTCCTTCGGGCTTCCGGTGGTATGGAAAATCCCGGTCTGGAATGGCTGTTGCCTGGTACCTCAAAGGCTTTCAACAAGTACTAGCAAATAAAAACATTTGCTTCGTCATCTGTTTTTGATTGGAAATAGTTCTAATGGGATTGGCCGATTGGCTAACTATCCCGGGTGCATGTTCTTCCAAGAATCCTAGCTAACAAGCCTTCACTCCCATTCTTAAGCTTAACTGCTTAACACGAATTGCTTAGGCACAACCGCACAGCATCGTAATTACATCATGCGAGAACTGGGTTTAGTATTTTTCCTTGAAAAACTTAATCAAAGGTCAAAATGCAGATCACTCATTTCTTTTATCGCAACTAAAACAAGCTCCAGACAATCACGACAGTTTAAAAAACGGCACTACTTTGCAACAGAACGAACATAACCGTAGAGCAAACTATCTGCATTAATATGTCGCAAAAGACCACAAAAGCTGTGGCATATGACAGTCAAAAGGCAACCAACCTTGATCGCCTCCTGGTTCCAAAGGAGCACACACAACATACCATAAAATACAACGAAAACACAAAGCAATACATTATCCGAGAGAGAGAGAGAGAGAGAGAGAGAGAGATCTAATCCCCATGTCCTAAAATACCAGGTCATAACCTCCACCCTGCAACCAGTCCCTCCTTCAGGTGAAGCTCGTCAGGGGGGATCCGCACAGCTGCACATCCGAGATGTCGAAGAGCCTCTGCCTAGAGCTGGACGCCATCTCGAACTCCTCCAGGTCCGAGATGCTCTTCCTCTTGTGCGCTGCCGCGTCTTGCTTCGGCCTCTCCTCGGACGCCTCCAGGATGGGGCTCAGTATCGGCTGCTGGTTCTGCCGCTGATGGTGTGGCTGCTGGTTCTGCTGCTGCTGCGACACCATCGCCTTAGCTTCTGCCACCGTTGAGGGGTCATCCTCCGAGGCGTAAACAGTAGCGAATCCATAACAAAATTTTAGGTATGACGCGTGCGTAGACCAAGAGTAAACCCCTAAGCAAAGAAATCTATACATAAACTATATTGCAATCACACTATATGACACTAAATAGAATCAACAACTACAATCTGTATGCGAACCATTTCTAGCAAATTAAATATTCAGCCCTTCAAAATCTTGAAGCAAAAATCACAACCACGTAGGGTCTATCATCGCATGTTGCTCGATCTGGATTCTAGAATTTTGTTGCCGATAGGATTGCCGGCCCGTGGGCCGGGTGCTGACCCAGGCATGGCACAGTGGCACCTAGCGCCGTGCTTGGCCCACGTAGCCCGTTTCGGCCTAAAAAAAATTTCTAGAAAATTCAGAAAAATATGTCGAATTCAAAAACTCATATATTTTTTTTCCTTCTTTTCTTTTCTTTTTTCCTCCTTTTCTTTCCCTTTTTTTTTCTTTTCCTCCATTTTCTCTTTTCTCCTAGCCGTGCACGTGGCTTCCTTCTTCTTCTTTCCTCTCTCTTCTTTTTCACCTCCTCCCTCTCCAGATCAAATCCTCCCGCCACCACCCTTTTCTCCTCCCCTCACACCACGACAAATGACCGCCACTCAGGTTCGCCTGTCGCCTTGGCGGCGGCCTCACCCTCCTCCTCATGGCGGCCTTGCCCCGCCATCACTGGTCGGCTCCCTCCTGTCTCCGCCACCTGTCAAATGCTCCATGCCTGCTTTCTCGGTGGGGGGTTTCTACGGGTGGTAGCTTTGGCAGCCAGAATGGTGGGTACACCCCTGGGCGTAAAGTATCTTCTGAATAGCATATTAGCATTGACAATCTGATAACATAATGAAATGTCGTAGCGAGAAGACTAAACAGTAGAAAGAGGGGACCCTGGCGTCTATGCGAGGGGCCGAAGGGTCCTCAAAGAAGGGCTTCGGTTGCGATGAAGTAAATGTGTATATTGCTCCCCTAAAAACGGGTCTTGGTTATTACAAGGGGGAGGAGGCTATTTATAACCTCCTAACCAGGTATCTGAAATTACACATGTACCCCATAGGAGGGTACTACAACCATAGGGGTTGCAGGGGTTTTTCCTACCCTACGTGTAGCTTTCAACGCACAGTGGACCCTCCTGGTCCTGGTCTACCTGGAGAGTACAGCCGATCCACCTGTCTTGCTGCCCTAATGCTCCCGCGGGGCCCCTTCGGGGTTCCTCCTGCAGCCTTCAGGCCCCCTTTAGGGCCCTTCATCGAGCCTTCGGAGTCCCTCCTACAGCCTTTGGGCCCCTTTCGGGGTTCTTCCTGCAGCCTTCGGGACCCCTTCGGAGTCCTTCCTGTAGCCTCCAGGCCCCAAAGTCGGGCCCCCTTTGGGGCCCTTCGTCGAGCCTTTGGGATCCCTTCGGAGTCCCTCCTACAGCCTTTGGGCCCCTTCGTGGTCCTTCCTGTAGCCTCCTGGACTCCTTCGGAAGGGGGGGGGGGCTTTGTGCTTCGCCGAGTCGTGGGGCCGATGGGATGCCCCTACGACAAGCTCCTCGCGGTCGAGGTCCTGCTTCACCATAGCTGAAACCACGCCGTTCTCCTAGAGGGTCCAGGCACACCGTCCCCTCTAGCTTGGCGAAGCATATGTTTGAAAGGTCTCTTCCCGATATCGGGCCGATTTTGCAAGCATGGTGATGTGTCTTGGGGTGCCGTGCGCCATGATGGTGCCGGTCTGAGCTCTTTAGGGTTCTGTGCGCCATGATGGTGCTGAACTACGTTAATGGCGTCGCTTCGGCTTGCGCACCCTGTTGTTGGGTGTTAGTGCGCCGTAATGGTGTCATGTGGCGCGCGATTAGTGGGACGTGGCTCTTCACCTCTGACCTGCTTTTCCTATGTCGGTCTTGCTGGGTATAAATAAGTAGTCACCCCCTCCTTTTCTACGCTCTTTGCTGTGGTTGGCCCTCCTGATTTCTACTGTGCTTGTTATTGCAGCGCTTGCTTGGTTTGCGAGGGTTTTTAGTCAGGGCTTCGGTTATGATGAAGTGGAGCAAGGAGGGTGTTGGGGAAGTGTCGTACACGAGTGCCTTGGGTGGTCTACTGTAACAGAATTGGTTCTCTGGACCCTTGTCGACGAGGGCAAGTTGGAGACCCTTGCGAAGGTCTGGGCTCTTGGGACGGAAACGGTGCCAGCTCCTCGGCTAGACGAGGCTGTGGTGTTCATCGCTTTTTCTGATGCTGGTCTTTGGGTCCCGTGCGTCGAGCTGGCTTCGGTGGTGCTCCAGCTTTATGGGGTAGAGTTGGTGCAACTGACGCCAAACTCTATTGTGAAGCTGGGGGTTTTCAAGTGGATGCTGCGAGCGACCGGAGCCAGCGGCGAGGGGCACCTGTTCGCCTACCTTCATGACGGGCACTGCCAACCGAAGAAAAAGAAAATCACGGGCGAGACACTAAACTTTGATAGTGTTAATTTTCAACCGAAGGCGCGGTGTTAGATGTACGTGCCCGCCCCGACGGCGCGGAACCGCTGGGAGACGGATTGGATGCGGAGGTGGTTTTACCTCACTTCCCCGACGAGGGATGGTCTGCAATCTCGGGGCGGGCTGATACAGCTTATCGCTAGTCCCGAGATTGTCCTCACCTCGAGGGAGGAGGCCCTTCTCCATGTTCCGCTGGACGCGACTAAGCGACTTTCCACACGGGATTTGGTGGAGGAATTCTGCGCCTTTGGTATCTGGCCCCTGGCCAAGGAGTGGAGTATTGAGCTCGGCGTTCCGAAGTTCAGGCTCTGAACTCTCACCATGAGGGGGCGCAAAGGTATGGTTCTTGGTTCTTGCTGCCCCCTTTTTTTTTGTGCTGTTCAGAACTGATCCTGGCTATGCCTTAGCAATGTGCTCATCACCGAAGCGCTCGTGCATGAGTCGCTCTTGGGCCCATATACGGCGAAAGCATGAGGCGCTTGGTTGTGAGGAGGGTCACCAATCGCAGCAGATGCTGCGTCGTTCGCCTTTTAGAGCGTCCGGACCCAGACGCGGGGAAGAAAAAGCGCGCTCACATGCCCGAGGTCGATGGGACAGGGTTGATTGCGGTAGCTCCCTTGAGCGTCACGGGTCCTCGTGGCGCTATTGGCCCCTCCCGTGCTGCGGAGGATGTGGAGCGGCTGGTCAAGAGGCTGGCAAAGGGCACCTTGGAGTGGGTGGAATGCTCTGGGTCCAGCAGCTCTTCCTCCGATGAGCGTGTCGCCTCAGCCGCAGAGGGCACCACGGAGGAGCTGGCCGAGCGTACCACGGCAGAGGTGGATGAAGTGATTGGCACGTTTGATGTAATGCGCCTCGTCGTTGATGAGTCTTTCGGTGCCAACACCCCGTCGCGCGTTTATGACGAGGGCGCTGATGTCACCGTGGATGCCCCTCCTACCCTACGGTCGCCTATTGGTATGCACCTTACTTCATTGTTGTCTTGTCAGAGTGTAATCTGACCCTCCCTTTTTTTGTTTAGTAGCGAGCGACGGGGAGGGCAAGTCTGGTGATGGCAGCTCTGCTTCAGTGGGTTCTGAGGAGGCGCGCTCACCGACGCCTGCTCCGGCTATCGTGGGCACCGTGGACTTGGGCCTCTTATGTCGCGTTGATTTCAAGATCAGCACAAGCGTTGCGGGTGTCTGCAGGGTGGTTGCTGACTTCGTTTCTCCGCCCCTCCTTTGAGAACTCTTCCGGAAGACGTCCCTGAAGGACATGCTCCGAAGTGTTGAGGCGAATGTCATGAAGGTTGGTTTGCCCCCGGCACCCCTCCCCTTTTTTTCCTTTTTTGACGTCTCTTGTGTAGACGGTGATACTGTCGTGGGCCATTGACGACGACATTGCTCGAGGCTTCGGCGAGATTCAGAAGCGGGTGGACGTAGAGCACACCCGAAGCCAGGCCCTGAGTGCTGAGCACAATTCCCTCGCCGAGAGGGTGAAGACCTTAGAGGCTCGGGTGGTGGGCCTTGAAGTGGAGCGCACCACCTTTCAGGGTGACGTGCAGACTCTGTGGGGCGCGCGGGCAGTCCTTGAGGAGGAGGTCCAGATGGAGCGGGAGCTGTCAAACTCCGTTGGCCTTTCTGCATGGGAGGCCATGGAGGCTCTTGAGGGAGCCGTGGTGCAGCTTGGCGCCGTGCCTCCCCCGAGGTTTCACCGACTGACGGAGATGGACATTACCCTAGAGCGCATTCGGCGCACTGGGGAGGTGTGCCTGCCGGCGACCCACGCGTAGGGTGATCATTGCATGAAGGTGGCTTAGACCATGACCCTAGCCTCCCTTGACAAGGTGGGCTGTGCTCACATGAATGCGCTCACCGCTCGATCTATTGCAATGGCCACTGCTGAGGAGGTTGCCGCAGCAGCGTCAAGACTTCTAAGGTCAAGAAAGTCCTGCTATAGGATTTCTGGGAGTCGCGCGGTCACAAGGATGTGACAGAGTCCTTTCGAGTGGTCCAGGCCCAGCAGACGAAGGGGAAGGCACCGATGGGGGCTTTAGGGGAAGACTCGGGGGCCGGCAAGCGGGGTCCACCTATGGCGGCAAGGTGTGACCCTCCGCTTGTCCAAAGTGGCTGAAACTTTTTAGATTACTAGATGTCCAGGCTCTCATTTTGGATGTTTTTTTGTTCGCTCCCCTTTTGCCTGTTGTGCCTTAGAGCAGCTTTTGAGGAGGAAGACCTCTTTTTGTGTAGCGACCTCCACCTCCGCTTTTGAATGAAGATATTTCCGAACATGATTGCACGTGTTTTGTTGTCCGGCCTTGGTTGTTTAAACTTTGAGCCCCGTGGTCTATACTGGGTGAATGGTGGTTGTTCGGGCGCTCCACTCGGCGGGGGCCTCGCCCTCCCGAGGTGCGATTGACTAAAACTACTATACCTCCGCGAGGGTCAAAGGATGAGCACAATGTCCTATCAATATGGCCTCTGCGGCTATGCTACCAGGGCGTAGTGTACCACGGTGCTAAGTGGCAGCGCTAGAAGTTAGCGAAACCAAATGGCTCTATAGAGGAATTCTGGCTTTTTTATGAGCGCAAGGCAGCGGGGGTGCGTGACAAAATACAAGCCTTCTGGAGGCGTCATGGTTCTGTGTTTGCTGATGCGGACCCTCTTGCGTCGTCCGCTGAATCTGCGGCTCCGTCGACGGAGTCTTCCCATGGTGGGTCGGAATCTTCGTATGAGTGTTGCGCAGAGAGGGAATATCTGGAGTTGATGGCTACCGGGCATCCGATAAGGAACTGCTGGAGTGGGTGACGCGTACGGAGGTGTGGGATTTTGTCCTGTAGTTGTGCCACGGCCGCGTTGTGCCTTGTATGTTGTATTGAGCTTTCAATAAGCGTGATTGTTGTAAACGAAGCGTCTCCTTTGGCCCCGCTTTTTGTGCGAGGGTGGCGGGGGGTGGGGCGAAGCCTTGCGCCGTCCTGGAGCCCTGATCTATTTTTGTTTTTTTTGGGGGGGAGGGGTACGAAGCCTCGCGTCGTCCCCATATTTTTTTAGATAGGGCTAGCCCTGATCTTTTTTTTTTGCGAGGGGGAGGCGAAGCCTCACGCTGTCCCCTATACTTTTTTAGATAGGGCTCAGGGAGCCCTGATCTATTTTTTGTTTTTGCGAGGGGGAGGCGAAGCCTCGCGCCGTCTCCCATACTTTTTTAGTGCCATGATCTATTTTTGTTTTTGTGAGGGGGAAGTGAAGCCTAGCGTCGTCCCATATTTTTTTAGATAGGGCTCTGAGGAGCCCTGATCTATTTTTGTTTTTGCGAGGGGGAGACAAAGCCTCGTGCCGTCCCCTATACTTTTTTAGATAGGGAGCCCTGGTCTATTTTTATTTTTGCGAGGGGGAGGCGAAGCCTCGCGCCGTCCCCCATACTTTTTTAGATAAGGCTCCAGGGAGCCCTAATCTATTTTGTTTTTGCGAGGGGGAGGCAAAGATTGCCGCCGCCACCCTAGTGGATGCTGGTACTAATGGCTAGGTACTGCGCTAGGGTATGAGCCATGCGCGGCATTCTTCATTCATATGCTCGTGCCTGCAGAGGGCACCGGAGTGCACCGAGGCCGAAGGCCATGCACGGTGTTGGCTTAATACATGCATGCTTGTGGAGGGCATTGGCGCGCACCGAGGCCGAAGGCTATGCACGGTGTCAGTTTATACACTCGTGCCTACAGGGGGGCGTTGGTGTGCACTGGGGCCGAAGGGCATGCGCGATGTCTGTTTATGCACACGTGTCTGCGGAGGGCATCGGTGTGCACCAGGGCCGAAGGCCATACGCGGTGTTTGTTTATACATTCGTGCCTGCGGGGGCATCGGTGTGCACCGGGGCTGAAGGCCATGCGCAGTGTGCATCGGTGGGATTGGCAGCTCGCTTGAGGACCATGTCACCTGGTGCTACGGGGCGGATCCTGACTTTTTTGTTATACACCCTTGCGACTCCTTCTGTGTACTTCGCCATGTTTGATATGGCTTGTATGCGATGCTCTTTGACTAGGTCGATGGAGGTTGCTCAGCTCGCGGGGTTGATGTCTTGAGTTGCTCAGAGGGACTTTGCCGCGAGTTCGCCCGGGGTCATTGCTTCGTCGCCGAAGAAGAGCTTGAACGGTGAGAAGGTTGTGGCTCTGGTTGGTGACGTCTGGAGCACTCATAGGGCCTTCTGGAGTTCTTCGAGCCACAGCCCCTTCGGCAAGCCTACTAGGCACTTGGTGAGGCCTGCCATTAGGTTGCCATTGGCCCTCTCGACTACCCCATCGGACTCGGGGTGTCCTACCGATGTGAAGCATACGGTCGTTCCTAGGTCGTGACAAAACGCCCTGAAGGCCACCGAGTCAAACTGGCTGCCATTGTTGGTTACAATGTCATGTGGGACTCCGTATCTGCAAATGATGTTCCTCCATGCGACTAGCTCGGCCTCCATTCACCTGGAAAAGTATTCGATGGCGACAAATGCAAAGTATAGATTGCCCCTTGCCGCTGGGAAAGGGCCGATGATGTCGAGCCCCCACTATGCGAAGGGCCAGACCGGGGGCAGGGGCTGCAGCGGAACTGTAGGTGCCTTTGGGTTATGACTGGTCCATTGACAGCCTTGGCAATGTTGCACAAGGTCCTAGGCGTCTAGTAGTGCTGTTGGCCAATAGAGGCCCTGGCAGAAGGCCCTTGCTACGAGGCCCCGGGGGGCCTGATGGGCTCCGCAAGCCCCCTCATAGATCTCCCTTAGGTGGGCTTCCTTGTACAGCTCGCCTCCGATGGTATGGTAATTCTGCCTTGCGTTCGAGTCATTTTGTTTCTACCGAGTCTTCGTGTTCTTCACCGCGAGGTACCGTAATCATGTCCCACCACCGCTTCTCGCTGATGAGTATTACGAGGTGCGCAGATGCTTTGTTCAAGCGCAACCCCGTTTGTTTTGGGCTCAGCCCCTTGTGCCCCGGACGGAGCCCCTTGCACTCCGAGCGTAGATGAAGGGGCACGAAGCACCTCGTAGGATGTAAGAACCCATATAATTAAACTAAACTAAACAACAATAATCAGTAATTAGCGTTAAATAAAAATCCATCAAATATTGATCAACACATAATCTTAGTTTTATCAAGCACATAATTAACACATTTGTCTATGTGAATCATGGCAATAACAGTACAACATCATCTCAATAAATCAATTGTTACATAAGTGTTTACAACCCATCTTTTGGTACAAAGATTGATCTCAACTAATTACAACGTAAATTACAAGAGTTAATTAAATTTTCAAATCATCCATCTTGCATTCATACAACTGAAGCCTTCCTTCCTTTCCACCCATTTATCCTCCACCTGTCCAAATCCTCACCTCCATAGATGACCAAAAACACAAGAAAAGTGATTAGTACAACCGAGAGTAGCTTTTATAGGTGAGTACTAGAAATTAGGGAGTGACCGTCATATTTCCCCAAAGTGCAGTAGGATACCCGAAACAACCTGAGCCGTCGGTCCCTTGACCATCAAGATACCCAGACCAACCGGAGTTAGTCGGCCCTTGATCATCAAGATGTCCAGACCACCTGAGGTCATTCGGTACCTATCACTTTCGTGGGTCTCCTCATCCGGCATTAATAGAATCAAACACCTACTATTTGCAATTGCCGTAACCGCCGTATAATCCCCCAGTGCACATCCCATTAAACCCCACCCTCAGCCAAAGCATCACTGGGTGTATCGGAACCAGCACCAGGCAAGCCAAGCAAGCCTCACCCACATGAATCTTTCCAGCTACAACATTCATCTCATAAGCCTTCTCTCTCCCAAGCCATTTACAAAATGCCCTCCCATTCAATTCACAGCCGAAGGCCACAACAAACAAGAGCACAACCACTGCCAGTCGAAGGCAATAACTCAGCAAGCAAAACAAAGCACCAGCTGCCTCACAAGAGCTCACAAGGCCAAATGTCACCACCATCCATCATCACCACTGCCCCCCAAGCCCAAGCATGCATCACAAGGGAGCATAGGCGCACAGTCTAGTAATAAGGCTCAACTTGCACATACAGGGCAGCAACACATTCATTCCCCCCATCTCAAAATATCAAGCACGGGTCAGCCCTATCCAGAGGAGCAGACTCATTCCTTCGCATACACAAGGCTTTGCCCAGTTGCATTCACCAGGAAGAGCAAGGAGGAAGGAGAGCATAGGAGGTCAAATGAAGCACAGGGAAGAGGAAGACCAAGAGAGATAGGAACATGGTAAAAATGAATAGGAGCATGGTAAAGAGGGTATTGCACAGGCAAGAGATAAGTCAGCCGCACAGGCAAGAGATAAACCCAGCTGAAGGCACCTCCCCAGCATGCCTATCTCCCCCACATAAGCCACTGCCCTTCACAAGCCTCACAAGATTACCCCAGTCTCTCCATTTCTCAAACTCAGCCGAAGGCAAGGCACAAGCATTCCACTGCCAACCCACAAGAACAAGCAAGGTATTAGGGCAGCAAGGGAACCAAGGAAAGCTCAGCATCCTCACCATCACAACCTGCAAGCCATCCACAGCAAGGGAGAAGAGAAGAGCACCAGCACGAAGCTGGCACTGCCATCCTCTTCCCCCACCCCAAATCCCAACCAGAGGTAGCCTCAGTTACACCTTAGTATGCACTACACATACACATCATTCACATATATCACCAGATCTCAGTAGCATCAACATGTAGCTCTCAGCTCATTGCATAATAGAACAAAGGGGTGAGGAGAGGGAGGTACCTCAGGGGAACCCAGGATGATCCATCTCCTACCTTTGTTTGCATCCCTCATGCATCACTAGAACCAAGCCTCCAGTAGCCCATCCCATCACCATACCATGCATAACCATGGAAGTAGCACACATCAATCAATAAAATGAATCAATCTCAGTAAGTAAATCAGTATAAACCGGCAAAGTGAATCAACAACAGTAAGCAAACCAAGCGTAGAGGGGAAGACAGGAGGCAGCGGGCTGAGCTTGGGGCTGAGCCAGGGAAGGGGGCTAGGAGGAGGAGGCGAGCCGGAGGGAGAGCTGAGGCGGCGCTGCCCTCCCGGCCGCGCCGGGGAGACCACGGGAGAGACGAGGGAGGCGGCGGCACCAGGAGTCCTTGGGGCGGCGGTAGCAACCGGGACCGAGGCGGTGAGAGCCGGCGGCAGGAGCCAACCCAGGAGGAGCATGCCGGCGAGCCGACGGCGGCCGGAGGCCAAGCCGCCGGGCCAGGCCGAGCCGAGAGGGGAGAAGCTGAGGGAGCTGAAGCTGGGTACGGCCGGACCATGGCGGCATAGGTGGAGGCAAGCCAGAGGCGTGAGGGGAGGCGCCGAGTAGAAGGCACCGTGGAGAGGAGAGTGAGCGAGAGAGGCGGCGCCTTGCGCGCAGGAGCTGGAGGAGAGCCAGGGAGCCAGGTGGTGGTGCCAAGAAGGAGGGAGAGAGAGATAAGGGAGGAGTTAGGGATTGGGGAGAATGGGGGAGAAAGGGGAGAGGAGCCGGGTGGATGTCGGCCGAATGAGTGAGGGGGAGGTAATTAGGGGGTAAGGTAGGTAATTAAGGGGGGTTTAGGGTTAGAAAAGTAGGTTTAGAAATCTAAGTATAGGAAGAATTTTAGGAAAATTCTATAAATCCTAATAAATTGTGGTAATTAGTGTTGTAGTAGTGGGAAATTAGCAATAAAATGAATAGATGTTAGCACTGCGTAATTTTGCGATCGGACGAATTCACTTAGATCACATCTGCCAACCAAGATAAAATCACCTGTTGAGTAATTATTGAAATAAGATAAAATTACCATAAAGTGTTGTTACTAAAATGTTAGTTTTCGGGCGTATCAAACCAATAAGTATTAGGCTAATAATCTCACGCGTTGGAAATCATTTAATCATATTAGAATAATTAAATTAATCAACTCTAAGTTTGGTTAGAGAATTAATTCTCTACGCACACACTTAAATAAGCTCAATTAAATGTTTTCGCATGAATAAAATTGATAAAATTAGTAAAATGCGAGTGCGAGTAGTATTTTATTTTTGTTAGATAAAACGTGAGTCTCGGTAACCACGACCCTAAGCGAGCTAACAGTAAAACGACTGTAGGGGGAGTGCTAACTTAGTGAAGAACCCAAAAAATTGTTATTAACTAAAATCTGCTAAAAAGAGGAACCAACTAACTATTGCGCACCTGATAGCACATAAATGCCACTAAGTATTTGCTTAATTATTTATTATTCGCTCCGTCGCGTATTTGCAGCAGACGAGCCAACGCAGGAAACAGTAGTTGATACAGACTACACCGGCGATGATCTTTTCTACAGTTCTGAAGGCAAGCTACTCCCTTGAACATGAACACAGCTATATTAAATATAAACTGTATATTGCTCTATCTTACATGTATTGCATCAAAAATATTTCTCAAAAATCAAATCAAATAAATGAAAATGGGAAGATAAGAATTGAGAACTAGTAGAGGAAAGAAATGAGAATTACTAGGTGGGTAAAAGGGGGCCCGGGCAGGGGAATGCGATGATGATGATGAGGTAAGAGGTGTGGCCCCTTTTACGTATGGTTAGTATATAAGGACCAACAAAACTCTTACTCGGTCAGAGGCCGTAAATTCAGTGCCAACTATTTTTTCATTTCGACGGGCAAAAACTGTTACCTGTTACGTAATTATACTCTCCACATTGGGTAAGTAATACGGGGAGGAACCCACAACATGAGGGACCCAGGGCGATAAACTACCGCGTAGCGGAGTGTTGGGATCGGAGGGCCGGCCAACCAACATTACTGGAACTTGGTGGATGACGAGGTCAACACCGTGACTAAATCAACACCGATGAAAAGTAATGGGTGGAGACTTAATCATGCAACTGGAAAACGTTATGTATTTTGAACTTGAAATCGTATCAAAGGAAATGCGGTGGACCCAGTTCAAAGAGAGTTCAGAGTAGCTATAGGTAAAGTGGTACAAGCCTGCGCAGTGCTATATAAAATCATGAATTCATACCAGTCTCCTGGATTGGAGTCTACAGGAACCACTGGGGGTCTATCTTCTCTCCGAGTAATCAAGTAGTCTTTTCAGAATTAAAATTGCAACCTAAGTTTTAATGACTATTTTCAGAACAAGAGAAGAGGTAGGAATTTTGATAAGGACGAAAGGTAGAGTCATTAGATGCATTTTTACTATTAATTCTTGTTGAGTACACTAGTACTCACCCTTGCTATCTCTCCCCTTGCTTAGATCCTAGTCCGGCCGGGAGTTATCCTGAGTGGGATGAGGGTTTTGCACGTACCGAGGAGGCCACTGGTGATGAGGGCGTTGGTTACGAGGAGTAGGGCAAGGTGGACACCCTATTTGACTCGTGGGACGAGTAGACCGCTGGAGGGACCTAGCAGGTAGGCTCAGGGGAATGTATTACCCTGTTGTAATTAAATAATTGTATTTAGAACCTTAGTCTTGTGTGGCTACTGTTGTAATAAAGAGCAGTTTCTATCTTATTGTTCTGCTGCGTAACTCTGGTAAAGGCTTACTATTCGTTGGAGTAGTGTTCTATTGGGCAAACAAATAGTAATCCGTGTGCCTAAGTGTGATTACCCATGGGGTAATGACACGGGGCGTCACAATACCTCCAATGGGGTGCGGTAGTTGGAGCAGGACATTTTTGCGAGCCTATCTGCTGCCTCGTTGGCGCCTCTTGGGATAGCTTGGACGATGATGCCGAGGAAGTGCTTGGCTGCGGCTCGCATCGTTGTTAGGTACCTGGCCATCTTAGGGTCCCTAGCCGCGAATGTTTTGTCAAAGTGTCCCGTCGTGAGGCGGGAATTGCCTTTTGACCACGATGCGTTTGGCCCCTAATGCCTTTCCTTTGTGGAGGCCCAGTAGCCGGGCTTCGTACTCGGAGGCGTTGTTGTTGTTGTGGGGAAGTCGAGGCGTGCTGCGTGCGGCACGCTTCGCCCATCTGGGGCGACCAATATGGCCGCCGTGCCGGCCCCCGTGGCACACCAGGACTCGTCGGTGTAGACTGTCCATGGCGTCTCGACGATGCCTTGGGGCTGGCTTTCGGTTTTGGGGGTCCACTTGGCGACGAAGTCGGCTAAGGGTTGTGCCTTGATGTAGGTGCGCGCCGTGAAGGTTATGTCAAAGGGTGCGAGCTCTGCTGCCCATTTGTGTCGAACCCGGGAACGAAGGATCCCGGATTCTCTGTGTTTCATACACTAGTCCAGGAATAGCTAGTGTACACAGTCAACAAAAGTGATAGCAAAATCATATCACACATTTATTAATTGATAAACATAGTTTATTACATTATTGGGCACAAGGTCAAATATAAAGAAACAGCGGAAGCAAAATAAATAAGTAGGCCGCATGATTCGCCACAGGCAATCGTCTGGGGACGTAGCCTATTCGTCCTGATCCTCACCGTCTTGATAAAATTCTTCACCTGAATAAATGTTATTTAGCAAGAGTGAGCACAACTGCCGTGCTCGCAAATTACACCTAATAACATAATATAATGCATGTAAGTGTAATTAAATGAGGCTAATAGGGTTCTTTTGCATAAAGCAACATTTTCAATTTTAAATACTCATACTAAGTTTCAAGGCAATTTTTAATCTATAGCTAAAATCAATTTTTAAATTGTCACTTTTATAGTGGATAACCTCCGTAAATGAATGGTGAAGGATACCCTCCTAACACATGGCTGACCACCCAATTTTACCACAAGGATTAATCATCCTAAAATCATGTGCTAAATTTATTTTAAAAACAAAACCAAATTCTAACTTGAGTGGCTTTGCTCAACATGTCCATGACCGTGAACACAGCTATTCGAATAGTTTTATACTCTACAGAGGTGGTACAACTTTACCCACAAGAGATAATCAACTTTCACTGTTGGCCATGACACGCTAACGAATGCGTGCGACGAAGTGATTATCACAAGGCCTTTACAATGTTCTACCCTAAAGTATTCATGCCCGTTAAGGTTTCACTTCCATTGGGTTAACCACCCTCTGGGAGCCCCCTCTTGCGCCAAGTGGGACTACTGTCTAACCGACACCCACACAACAACATGGCATAAATAACAATAAGGTATCATAAACTATTAAGCCTAGTCCTGCCCACTCAGAATATGTGGTAGTACGGTAGAGCTTAGCAAGATGCGGCTCGAAGACCGGTCCTTAACTGACTTGGGCAATATTCCACAACCCTGGACTCGATCATAGAAATGAATCGATCATGTGCATCGACTTGCACCATACCGACATCCATTATAATTTATGCCCAAGTCTAAACCATTTTATTTTATTTCACAAGTAAAGACATTTTCTAAACCTTCCATGGTAAGACAATACCATAGACTCAATTTGAATACTTTGGCTAAACTCCCAAATTCAAGATTTTGGTCTAAGCATGATCTAAGCATATAATCTTTCAAATTTTATTTTATTTTAACTATGGTGACAAGTGAATGACAATTCAAACATGAACATTGGCCATACGAAGGAAATGGAGTAACTAGGGATTTAAAATAGGAATTTAAAATAACTGAATAGTATTACGCATGCAACAATAATTTAAAACAAAATTAATTAATTTAAAATTATAGGATCAACATGGTCAAAGGTATAACTTGCCTTGCTCGTAGGACTCTTCTTCTTCTAATTCAAATTCTCCTGAGTCATCGAAATCTATATGTGAAAATAAGCCAAATTCAAATATACACAAATAAATTGAAATGAAAACTCAAAAATAACTCCAAATTAAATAATTTTGGTTTAGTTGGCTAGATCTTGAATTTTATGAATTTAGAAATTTGAATCGTCGAAATCGGAGTTCGTATGGAGGACGAACCCCTGGAAGTTCAAACGCTTAGGAATTATCTAAAAAATTCAATTTCTGGATTTAACCGATTTACTTTTCTGAAGGAAATTCTCTTTATTGCGCATGCTGACGTCATCGCTCGGAAATCAAATAACTGGCTAAATTATTTTCTAAAGGAAATTATTTTCTATCTATGACATGTGGGCCCTACGGTCAGAGACCAGGTCCACGATCGGTCAAAGGTCTACCATGAACATTGCATGGAATAGTACGAAGGGGTACGTAGGCTGGCGCATTATGCCACGCAAGCGTACACGCGTATGCTGACTTGGCTTTTTGGGCCTACATGGCGCCTAGGTGGCAGTGACGTGGTTGAGCCACGTCAGCCCGTGCTTGGTGGCGCTCCGGTGACGAGCTCGCCGACGCTCTGCGCCATGGCAAGCCTCGTGGGTGTGTGCAATTGCAAGAGGAGGTCAAGGCGATCTCAGTGCTTACCCAATTAGCGATAGAGCGTGACGGTGTGGCCGGCGGCGAGCGAAGAAGCGTCGATGGGTTTAGGTTAACGGCGGTGACAGCGTTCCCGTGCGTCTCCGACGTAAAGGAAGGTGGCACCATGAAGCTCTTGGTGTGGTGATGCTGAGGGTGTAGATGAAGGAGGCTGGGCGAGCTTGACTGCGGCGGAATCGAAGGTTGAAGAAGTTCCGAACAGCGGCGAAGATCTTCGAATTCCAGGCGCTAAAGGACGGGAGGAGGGCTAGGGTTTGTGGTGGCAAGATGAGGAGGCTAAGGCAATCCCGGAGCTCCCTTATATAGGGCTCGGGCGTGGCCAAGGCCATCTCCGGATTTTTAAACTCTTTAGTGAATTAAATAATTCAGATAATTCGTTTTGGCTTTAGAAAATAGTAAGTAAAGTCCAAAAATTATGAAAAAATTCACAGAAATTCCCCGAGACATTTTGGACTTAAATAAAATATTTTCATCTTATAATTGGTAATTAATTTTGCAATTAATTTAGTTTGGCTTTGAAATAAATAAGAAAAAGCTTTTAAATTTTCAAAAAATCCCAGAAAAGTAATTAAAATTTATTTTTAGCTGGAACCTAAAAATTAGGCTGTTAAAAACCTACCCCCTTAAAGGAAATCTCGACCCCAAGATTCAGACTTGGTCAGCAAAAAGGTGGGGTTACTCGGCTTTCAAATCTTCTTCTCGCTCCCAGGTGACTTCATCTTCTGATTGATTAATCCATTGGACTTTGCATGAACGGATGACTTTGCTTCTGGTGATACGCTCTGCAACATCAAGGATCTTGATTGGCTGCTCCATATAAGTGAGATCTTCCTGTAGATCGATGTTCTCAAGTGGTGTTTTCTCTGTTGGAACTCTAAGACACTTCTTTAGTTGGAAGACATGGAAGACGTCATGCACTACAGACAGAGATGCTGGTAGCTCTAATTGGTAAGAAACTTCATCTCTTCTTGCCAAAATCTTATATAGTCCAACGAATCTGGGTGCGAGTTTTCCTTTAGTCCGAAATCTTCTTACTCCCCTGAACGGAGTAACTCTGAGATAGACAAAATCCCCTATCTCAAAAGACAAGTCTCTCCAACGATTATCAGCATAGCTTTTCTGTCGGGACTGAGCAACTTTCAACCGTTCTCTTATTGTATTTACCTTGCTTTTAGCTTCTTTTATTAATTCAGGTCCAAAGAGTTGATGTTCTCCCACTTGATCCCAAAGGAGAGGGGTTCTACACTTCCTGCCGTACAATGCCTCAAATGGCGATATCTGCAAGCCAGCTTGGTAGCTATTGTTGTACGAGAATTCTGTATAGGGAAGATTTTTGTCCCAGCTTCTTCCATAATCTATAGCATAGGCTCGAAGCATATCTTCTAGAATCTGATTGACACGTTATGTCTGGCTATCTATTTGGGGGATGATATGCTGTGCTAAAGTTGAGTCTGGTTCCCAATGCTTCATGCAGGCTCTGCCAAAATCTTTATGTGAACTGCGAACCTCTGTCGGATACGATCTTCTTAGGTACTCCATGTAGACAGACGATCCTAGCCATGTACAATTCTGTTAACTTACTATTCCTGTATGTGGTCTTGACTGGAATAAAGTGTGCCACTTTAGTCAACCGGTCAATTATCACCCAAATGGAGTCACATCCCGATTGGGTCCTAGGAAGTCCAATGATAAAGTCCATACCAATTTCCCCTCATTTCCATTCGGGAATTGGTAATGGTTGCAACAAACCAGCGGGTCTTTGATGTTCTACCTTGACTCTTTGGCATACATCACAACGTGCAACAAACTCAGCAATTTCTCGTTTCATGCTGACCCACCAATATTTTTCTTTCAGATCCTAGTACATCTTGGTACTTCCGGGGTAAATAGAGTAAGGCGATTCATGTGTTTCCTTCAAAATCGACTGTTTCGTTTTCTGATGATCTTGTACACATATGAGGTTTCTAAACCAAACTGTACCATGCTCATCCTCAGAAAATACTGGGGCTTTGCCTCTTCTCATGTTCTTCTTGATTTCTTTGATATCTTCATCTTCGTTTTGTTTTTCTCTGATTTGACTTTGAATGGTTGGTTGAACTTCCAAAACATTTACACAGCCTTGGCTGACAATCTCCAAGTTCAAATGCTTCAACTTTTCATACAACTTTGGCGGATTTTCCTGAACCAACATAGCGTTGCAATACGTCTTTCTACTCAGGGCATCTGCTACTACGTTTGGCTTGCCTGGGTGATAATGGATACCAAGGTTATAATTCTTTATCAGTTCTAACCATCTGTGTAACATCCCAGTTTTACGGGCTTCTTGAAAATTTTCCAAATCTAAAAGTAACCATTTGATTTTATTAATTTGCTAAATCTTAACTTGAAATTTTAGAATTAAAAGCAATTTAATTTGAATTAATTAAATTTCAATTAATTCAAAAGTTGGTTTATTTAAGTTTTCTGGATTTTATTTGAATTTAAAATCAAAAATATTATTTTAAGTATTTTATTAGCTTTTACGAGTTTTAAAAGAGTTTTATTGCTTTTCCTTAAATTCCTTTATTATAAAAAGTCAAAAATAAAATTTATTGAGTTTCTGATATTTTCTTGGATTTAAAGTTAAAAAGAAAAACTAAATTAATTTCTTGATTTTCTAGATTTAAAAATGGTTTTTCTGTCTTTCAAAAATTAAAAATAGTTATGTGTAAAATAAAAAGCCAACTTTAAGTTGGAAGTGATTTTGATTATTTCAAAGCTAATCTATTTGATTTTCAGGCCTTTTTGATGTTTTCCAAATAAAAATCACCATTCGATTTCTCTCGATTCGTTAAAGCTTAATTTGAGATTTCAAAATAATAAAAATAATTTAAACATGACTAAAATAAACTTCAATTAAATAAAAATTGTTTTATTTTATTTCTAGAGCCTTTTGAAGCTTTTAAAAAAATAATCATTTGGATTTTGTTCGATTTAATTTAAAGCTTAAAATTGAATTTCGAAAGAAAAATATTTTATATGGATAAAGTGAACTTCAAAAAAAATTCAAAACTATTTTATTTGATCTATTCAAGTTCCAAAGTATTTTATAAAATTTTCTTGAATTTTTGGATTTTTGTATTATTTGAATTTCTTTTTTTTACTTTTCCTTTTCTCTCTCCTCCCTTTCTTTCCTTTTTTTCCCTACTGGCGCTATTCTTCTTCCCGGCCTTCTTCTTCCTGTTGGAGCTCATGGGCGCCCATCTCCTGGTCGTTGGCGCCCCATGCCTTGCCACCACCTCCTCCATCCCCTGGTGCCAACCTGCCCTGTTGACCCGGCCGCCTCCCCATGCCCTGGCGCCTCTGCGTCGCCCCCATGCCGGCTTGCTGCGCCCAGCGCCTCCCCATGCCGGCTCCTTCCCTCTCCTTCCCCCACTATAAATGGGAAGGCCGCAGCCCCCTCCTTCCTCCCCCTTCCCTCCTCTCCTCCCCTCCCCTTGAGCCGTGCCAAAGCCGCCACCGAGCCACCCTTCCTCTTTCTTCCCTGCTGCCGGCCGGCGCCACCACCTCCATTCTTCATCGTCGGTCACCGCCTTGCCCTCCCGATTGCGTCACAGCGCGCCCTGGCGCCTCCTCTTCCTTTTCCCCACCTCCATTCCTCCCCTTCACCACCGAGTCGCCTCACTGACGCGAGCTTTCTCCCGCCGGCCATGGCTGCCGTGGAGCCGCCTCCCTGGACCTTCCCCGGCCTCTCCGACCGCACCTCCGGCTTCGCCACACCCGGCTGGTCCTCATGCTCGCGCCACCTTGGTTGGGCCCGCCAAAGCGCCCGCCCGTCGCCTCCTCCCTTCTTGCGTCGCCTCCAGCCACCGTGCTTGCCCATGCCGCCCCATCTTTGCCCACCGCGCCACCACCTCCCAAGAAACCCCACCTCGCCAGAACCCATTTTCCCCCTCGGCGAGCCTCCCCACCGCCCTCGCGGCCACGAGGCAGCCCCCGAGCCCCTCCTCCTTCGGTTTTGCTTCTTTGGAGAAGAAACCCCCCTTCCTTTTCCTTTTCTTTTATTTGTTTATTTATTTTGTTTTGACTCTATACCCTTTGGGACCACATGGCATACACCTCCACCCACCTTCCCTCTTTCCAACTCTCTCACCTCCATGAAGGGCCCACAAATCAACCACTTTATTGCAATCCATTCCAGAAAAATCTAAATTCCAAATATTCTAATCATTTTCTATTTCTATCATTTCATGTGATTTTCGAACTTCCGGACGTCCGTTCTCCTTCATACGAAGTCCGATTCTATCGATTCTCATTCCTAAATTCATCTAAAGGCGGTATCTTCCTTTTGGTATTTATTTGGTAATTTTTGGAATTTTATTTGGAATTGTTTTATTTATTTGGCTTTGTTCACATGTATAGATTCTGGCGTTTCGGAAGAATTGTTGGACCTGACGACCAAAACATCTCAAGCGTTCCGAAAGAATTGTTGGACCGGACAACCAAAGCATCTCAACTCTTCAAACGAAGGCAAGTCGTAGACCTTTGATCATGTCGTACCCATTTTATAAAACTATATTGATTTATATCAACATGCATTGCTAAGTTTATAATAAATGCTTTCGGGAATAGTTATATACCTAATTGTCATTATGCCTCCTTGGATAATTGCTATTGACATGTACCCTTGAATGACATAAATCCTTGGACACCATAGGATGGTTAATTATTAGTTGGACATTATTGTACTACCAACATAGGTATCGTATTATGCTTAGCCATGCTTAGTCACGATGGGATTCATGATCACATACTCAAAGAATGCTTGAATTTGACTAAATGAAATATGGAATTGTGACACGGCCACTGTTATTAAAAATTTGTTGTACCATGGCAAGGGTTGCCATTTGGTCGGGTTGAACAGAAAATGATTTCATACTCATGAATGATCGTGCAATAAAGGGGGAATTTTGGGATGTGGTTGCCTAGCCTGAGTAGTCTCTAAGGACTTAACTTTGTGCGCCATTGATCTGGGCCATACCGTGCAACCACATGTTCATTTATGGGGTGGATCTGGCCGACTAATTAGCAATGTTTTGATTTGGTTCTGTTTTGGTGGATGAATTGGCGCAAGAGGGGGCCTAGAATGGCGAAACCTTAGCGAGCAGAACCGGGTCAAAATAGAACTTTGTAAAGGCCTTGTCATGTGCTCTAGACTGCTTACCTAAGGTAGTGAGCAGTGGTATCGACGGATGCCAAACAAACTAGAGAAGTCATATCTTGTGGGTCAAGCTGTACAACCTCTGTAGAGTGTAAAACTATTCGAATAGTCGTGTCCCTGGTTATGGACAATGCCTGGTGATTTCACACCAGGGGTAGATTTTGATAAAAATATTGGAATAGTTTGGTTGGGAAGCGATCTAGATGTTGGTTAATGGTTGGGAAGTAAACAGGGTGTTCACTAGTTGTTTCAAAGAAACTTGATTACTTATGTATTAATCTTTTAAATAATGCTTTTCAATCTAATTACTGTATTTACTGTCAATACTATTTTTTGCAAAATAGCCATAAAGCTATCCTTGTCAAGCCTTGCATGAATACTATTTGCATACATTTTCCTACGACTTGCTGAGTACTTTAAATTACTCACGGCTTTGCGCCATTGTTGAACAGTCACAGAAGAAGAACCAGGGAATACAGAGATTTTTTATGGATACTTTGAAGACCATGCGAACTAGGATACGTTCTCCACTCGATTGCTTGTGGGCATGTCGGATGGCTACCGCAAGTTTGTTTATTCTCCGCTGCAAGTTTACTCTGTTATCTTTTCCCCTGCGTGGCAAAGTCTGTAAAACTTGACCATAAGGTCCTTTTGCTACAAACTAATATTAATTTGTCTGCTTCATCTATAGTTTGTTGTATGGTTATGATTACACTAATGTTGCAACTGTGTGAGCTAGCTACTGATCATGGGACTAGTTCAGAATACACAGAGGGTCCTGGAGTTGCATATCCGGGGTCCCGACAATCTGCTTTGTCTGAGATTGAGTTTTGATTGGGTAAAGATATACTTCAGGCTCTTGTGATCTGTGAAAATCTCACAGCGATTACCAATGAGATAATGCCGCCAGATTTTCAAAGCATTTAC
Source organism: Phyllostachys edulis (assembly GCA_036346405.1). Taxonomy (NCBI): domain Eukaryota; kingdom Viridiplantae; phylum Streptophyta; class Magnoliopsida; order Poales; family Poaceae; genus Phyllostachys; species Phyllostachys edulis. Next base: position 14,143,640 of record CM070563.1, read on the forward strand.
AATTGTAGCTAACTCCAAATCATGAGTCGGGGAGTTTTCTTCATGTGGCCTCAACTGACGAGATGCATTAGCCACGACTTTTCCTTCCTGCATCAGCACGCATCCAAGTCCCAAACGAGATGCATCACAGAAAATCTTAAAGTCCTTATGGATATTTGGTAAGACTAACACAGGAGCAGAAACTAGTCTTTTCTTTATTTCTTGGAAACTTTGCTCACAAGCAACTGTCCATTCAAATTTCTTTTCTTTCTTTAGAAGTTGAGTCATGAGTCTAGCGGTCTTGGAGAAACCTTCAATGAATCTGTGGTAGTAAACAGCTAAACTGAGAAAACTTCTTACTTTCATGACAGACTTGGGTTGCTTCAAATCTATTATGGCTTCAACTTTGATTGGGTCTACTGCAACTCCTTCTGCTGACACAATATTTTCCGAGGAAAGCCACTTGACTTAGCCAAAATTCGCTCTTCTGACTTTGGCATAAAGTTGATGCTCTCTGAGCTTTCCTAATATAATTCTGAGGTGCCTCTCATGCTCTTCTTCATCTTTTGAATAGATGAGAATATCGTCGATGAAGCACCACGAACTTATCCAAGAATTCCATGAACACTTTGTTCATCATATTCATAAAATAAGCCGGGGTGTTTGTCAAACCAAATGACATTATTGTAAACTCGTACAGTCCATATCTTGTTATCAAGGCAGTCTTCAGGATGTCTTCTGGTCTAATCTTCAACTGATGATAGTCTGATCGTAGGTCAATCTTCGAGAAGACGCTGGCTCCCTTTAGCTAGACAAAAAGGTCGTCGATCCTGGGCAAAGGATACTTGTTCTTGATTGTCACCTCATTGAGTGATCTGTAATCCACACATACTCTCATACTGTTGTCTTTCTTCTTAACAAATAGTACTGGTGTTCCCCAGGGTGATGAGCTAGGCTGAATATAACCTTTGTTTTGTAACTCTTCAATTTGCTTCTTTAATTATGCTAACTCATTTGCAGGCATCCTGTAAGATTGCTTTGAAATTGAAACAGTCCCTGGGACTAGATCAATAAGGAACATGTTGTCTCTATCAGGTAGCATACCGGGTAATTCCTCAGGAAAAACATCTGGGTACTCTTGCACCACTGGTATCTCTTCAAGCTTCACTTCCTTCAAACTTGTCAGGATGAAACTTCCTCCAGTAGAGGTCTTGGTGTGTTGGACCGAAAAGGCGACTAGAGGGGGGGGGATGAATAGGAGCACGATCTCTTTTTTACCTTGATCAGATTCAATACGATTTTTACTCCAATAGCTATGAAGATCAATATACAAGCATAGCGTAAGTCTTGTATTGAATCCAACCAAAACCAGGAAACAAAAAGACCAAAATCACCAAAAACTCAAATCCAAATGAGTTAGGTGGTCAGACCTCTCACCTGGGGCGGTCTGACCTCTCACCATGGGCGGTCTGACCTCTAGGCCAATGAACAGTAAAATCAGTTCGAACTCAAAATCACAAATTGGTCTAACTTTTGATCCACAACTCCAAACTTCACGAAACTTGAGACATACCTTCTTTAGGATGTCAGGAACCTATTCCAATCAACGATCATAAAGATAATTGCCAAAGTTCTGACCTTTTTCCTTTTGAGTGAAGGTTTCTTTAAAACCGAGTCAAAACCAAAACGTGATCTAAAAACTTGCTCGTGGGTAATAGATGATCAAGATGATCTTAGATGCATTCCCACATGTCACAGCAAGCAAGATCTGGGCCAGAAACCAAAGAAAAACCAACGGATCAAAGAAGGCTCCAAAATCACAAAATAGAGAGTAAGAACAAAAAGAGACTCATCTTGTGAAATCTTGCTTAGATTGATTTGAGATTGATGTTGGTTTACAACCACTCCATCCAGGAGGACAAAAGCTCAACACATGAGCACACAATCAATCCAACTCCCTAGAACCCTAACCTGTCCACTATGCTATCCTAACCCTAAAACACAAACTAGGGTTTTAGATATGAGGGTTGGGAAGTGCACAACTAGCACTCTCCCCTATTTATAGTGGAGGCTAGCTTTTAGAAGGATATCCCTAATGGGCACCCGTTAAGCCCACAAACAAACGGGTTTCACTTACACACGTATTTCAAAGCGTCCTCTTCATCTTCTCTTGACCTAAACCACTTCTCCTTGCGCCATCTTGCGCCGTGGGATAGCAAAAGGTCACCAAGGTGGTATTTAGGTGAAGTTATCAAAATACCCCATTTTCGATCCTTCTCCGAAGACCAAGTCCAATCTTCATGAAGCAATCCCATGCTTCGCCACGTGTAGGTTGATCAACGGCTCCCTTCATGTCATCAAGTCCCTCCCACCCGGCTCCCACCGAAACCACCATGGCGCTTGCACCGACCCCCGCGTCGCTTGATGCAACCCGTCGCACCGAACTTCCCGTTCGGTCATCCTTGTCCATTTTGCGCCATGCTTGAGTCTTCTGACTTCACCTGGCATCCTCGATCATCCTAAACCTCAGCTCTCCAAGCCTAGTCCCGATCATCCTCGTCGTTGACCTCCAAGCGTCCTGCACAACAATAGACCAAGAAATCGATTCCGGGAACAAATTCTTCGCAACTTGACCCACGTTAGTCAAAACATGTATCATGCAACACATATGCACTGAAACCCATGAACTTGACCTAACCAACAAACATCGCCGCCAAGCTGGCCGGCGAAACAAGTCAAAACCGGTCAGACCGCCACCCATTGGCCGGTCTGACTGCCCCCCTGGCCGGTCTGATCGTCCAGCCTAGGGACTTAGCCAAATTTCTATCTTGGAAATCCGAAACCTTCTGAAAATTTCAAACGAATAGAACTTTTGACTCGAAGCTCCAAAAATTCTGAGACCAAGTGTAGAAGAATCCCCTCTCTTGCCTATACCCTCTATGTTTGGCCCTGCTCCAAAATCGAAAGATCCTATATGGCTAGTCAGACCGTTGCCCATTGGCTGGTCTGACCGCCAGCCACTTGACCTGAGGCTTGGCCGTTCTGACCGCCACCTTGGTCGGTCTAACCGCCTGAAGCCTGACAGCATTTTAACTTTGCCAAAAACGAGTGTTTCGACAAATCTTCAACGCTATTACCAATTGTATCATAATCCTAAGATCGTGAGCATATCCCCATGATATCCACAATCTCCCCCTTGATGAACACATTGGCAATTTCTCAAAAATGTAAGTTTGAGGTTTGGAAATGAAAATACTTAACGTTTTCGCGCAAAGGCACAACTTGGTACAAAAGCAAGAGAAAGCAATGGAAATAACCAAGTTGGCTTCAGATTAGCATAGACAAGTGAGATCGAGTAAAAGAAAGCAAGAAAGTTTCAATTTCCAGAGAAGAGTAAAAAATCTCACTTAAGGTCCATATGAAATAATAATTGTTCAATTTGACCTTTGATCATTGTGAAGTTCCAAGAATTGCAATTCAAGTTTAGAACTGGCAATAAGATAGTAAGGATGCAAATTAAATGCCCCCCCTCACTATGATCATTAGTTTTTCAGAATTTTTTGTCTCCCTTCTTCTCCAAATAGCTTCCCCTTTTTAACATTTTTGTTACATCTTCTCCCTCTTTGACAATAGAGTCATCAAGGAATCACGCCTTCCTCTCATCCAAAGATGACAAATACAGAAATGAGGAAAAAGTATAAGAAAGAGCATGCAAGAAATGCAATGGAGTGGCTTCATTTTTTTTTTGTATTTTTCAAATTTTAGTACAAGAAGCTTTGGAGATTACCCAAAAGAGCAAGCTAGCATTTCTACTATTACTTAATGCATATCAAGCCTGAAGGTGCTAGCAAGATCATGTTAAGACATATATATCAAAACTAAGCTAGAAGGCTCAAGATAAAGTGATGAATTGTAACAATTTAAGCAAAACTTCAAATTTAGCAAGTTCATCAACAGGGATCTTAAAGTGATAATGGCCATGTCAGAATGTCAATGTGAGATCAAGAAGCTAACAACAACCATCCTAGAGACAAAAGGTCCTAAATCGAATCATTTTGCTCAAAGAACCTTAATCACCCAATTTTTACAACAATTTTTCATTTGTAATGAATATTGAAGCTGATTAAAGGTCTATCTTAGTGAAGAAGATCCTGGACTAGGAGCCATCCACAAACTCTTCATAATATTCAACCAGGGCGACAAATCTTGAAATTCATGTCAATTTTGACAAGCAGTCCCCATGAGATCATCTGGATCATCAAACTATCTCCAAGTTCATGTCTTTGACATGCAGTCTCGTGAGAGTAGTTTGGCACAATTTAACCACATGAGAATCTTGAAATTTGATTTTTCATTTTGCACAAGAGCAGTTTTTAGATTCACAGAGGAACAAGAAGCTCAAGAAATGTTCAATCCTAGATTTAAGAGCTAACAAAGCAATTTTGACAGGGCCAGTGTCATAAAAAGATCACTAATTGTGCAACTAGCTAAGAGATCCACAAATTATAATTTTTAGTTCAAGTTATCTTAAAGTTCTAGCTCATTTAGCAAATACTGAGCTACACATGTGAAAGCATGATAATTCTAGCAAGTCAAAGAACTAGACATGACATTGAGTAAGAATTGAAATACTAAAGCTCAAGAGGGTAATAAGCAAAGCTTCAACAATTTAAAAGACAAGTAGTAAAGCTTATATTACAATGCATCTTTTTGTGATTTTCATATGAAAGCAATATGATACAATGAGATGTAAGAAAAAGCTCAAAAAGCCGGAGAAGATCAAAAATATCAGCAAGTTCAGAAAAAGATCAAGGAAAGATTAGATGAATAAGGAAAGATCATATTAGAACCAACTCTCCCTCAAACCAACCCATAGGGATAAATTACCCCTAACTCACTCCTCAAGGTGGCAAACCTAGTTGGGTCTAAAAGTTTGGTGAGGATATTAGCTAACTGAGCCTCGGACTCCACAAATTCTAGTATAATATCACCCTTCTCTACGTGGTCTCTAAGGAAGTGATAGCGAATGTCTATGTGCTTGGTCCTAGAATGTTGCACTGGGTTCTTAGCAATATTAATGGCCGAAGTGTTATCACAGAGAAAAGGAACACTAGCAAAATTTAGCTCAAAGTCCTTAAGAGTGGACACCATCCACAAAATCTGACTACAGCAACTAGCGGCAGCTACGAATTCAGCTTCTGCAGTGGATTGAGCAACAGGGGATTGCTTCCTAGAGACCAAGAGACAAGAAAAGTGCCTAAGAAGTGATAAGTGCTTGAGGTACTCTTCCTATCTTGCCGATAGCCCGCAAAATCAGAATCAGAAAACCCCCGAATGGACAAGAAAGAAGAACAGGAATACCAAATGCCATACTGGAGGGTAGAGTGAAGGTATCTAAAAATACGCTTGATGTCTTGGTGATGGGAAGTCCTCAGAGACGCCTGAAACCTCGCACAGAGGCAGACCGCGAAGTGAATGTCCGGTCTTGAGGCCGTTAGGTAAAGGAGGGAGCCGATCATGCCGCGGTACTCGTGTTGATCCACGGCTTTTCCTTCCTTGTCTAGATCCAAAACAGTCGAAGTCGCCATGGGAGTGGCGATTGGCTTGCAGTCACCCATCTCGAAATGCTTGAGCAGATTCTTGGTATACTTCGTCTGATGGATGAAGATCCCTTCCTTGCATTGCTTGATTTGAAGCCCCAGAAAGTAGTTGAGTTCTCCCATCATACTCATCTCAAATTCCCTGGATATGGTCTCAGAAAAACTGAAAACAAGAGCATGAAAAGAACTACCGAAGATAATATCATCTACATAAATCTGAACAAGAAGAAGTCATTGCCATGCCTAAGAACGAATAAAGTCTTTTCTACCTTACCCATCTCAAATTTGTTCTTAAACAAGAAGGTCTTAAGTCTATCATACTAGGCTCTAGGGGTTTGCTTAAGACCATACAAGGCTTTAGATAGCTTGAAAACATAATGTGGATGCTTGGGATTCTCAAAGCCTGGGGTTTGCCTAACATACACTTCCTCCTCTATGTAACCATTTAGAAATGCACTCTTGACATCCATATGGTGCAGCCTAAAGCCCTTAGATGCAGCAAATACAAGCAGAATGCGAATGGCTTCTAATCTAGCAATAGGAGCAAAAGTATCATGAAAATCTAACCCTCCAACTTGGCTAAAACCCTGAGCTACCAATCTAGCGTTGTTTCTAACCACAGAACCATCCTCACTTTGTTTATTTTTGAATACCCAACGGGTTCCTATCACATTATGACCACTAGGAGGCTCTACTAGGTTCTAGACCTTATTCCTCTCAAAGTTCTCTAACTCCTCATGCATGGCATTGACCCAGCTAGAATTAGATAAAGCATGTGATATATCGCGGGGTTCGAAAGAAGCAACAAATACAGAATGGGAGTAGAGACTCAAATCATGATACCTGGAGCGAGTGACTCACTCGTGAAGATGACCAATGATCTGATCCGGAGGATGATGCCTTTGAATGTGAAGTGGAGCGCCCGGGGGAGATAGCATCTCTTCGACCTCCGCTGGTACTGCTGATGATGAAGACGCAGCAGGAGCCTCAACTGAAGGTGAAGTAGTCCAAGCAGGTTCTAGAGTTGGGACAGGAGCATCAGCAACAGGTGGAAGAGCACTATCGACTTCATCATCATCTTCCTCTACAAAAATGCTCTCCGTCACCTGTGTATCACCTGAAACGTCTGATCTAGCTCTAGGGCTAGTCTCATCAAAGGTGACATTGCATGTCTCCTGGACAACGTTAGTCTCAACATTAAAAACCCAAAAACCCCTCGAATGTGTAGGATAACCCAGAAATAAACTATCAGAAGTTCTTGACTAAAATTTATCTAGATTTCATGTCTTGAGAATGAAACACTTGGCTCCAAAAACTCGAAAATAAGTAACAGAGGGTTTTCTACCAAACCGAAGCTCATATGATGTCTTGCCCAAAGACGGTCTTAAGAAGACACGATTGGCAATATGGCAAGCTATAGCAATAGCTTCGGCCCAGAACCTCCTCGGAGTGCTATACTCATGTAGCATCGTCCTAGCCATCTCGACTAAGGTTCTGTTCTTCCTTTCCACCACGCCATTTTGTTAAGGGACATGTGGAGAAGAGAACTGATGCTCAGTACCACGCTCAGCACAAAAGGAGGCAAATGAGGCATTCTTGAACTCCGTGCCATTGTCACTGCGATTCGCTCTCAGGGCACCGGGGAGTTCAGAAGCCAATCGAAGAACAAGATCATGAAAATGATCAAAAGCTTCATCCTTCGAAGCAAGAAAGAACACCCAAGAATATCTCAAAAAATCATCAACTATGACAAGAATATACCATTTGCCACCGACTGACCAAACCCTAACAGGACCAACAGTATCCATATGAAGCAACTGTCCTAGTCCGTCAGTCATGACCATAGTCAATGAAGGGTGTGACTCGGCAACTTGCTTTCCATGCATACAGGGCGCACATACAACATTCTTGACAGCTTTGAGTTTGGGAAAACCTCTCATGAGATCAAGGCTGCTAACTCGTGTTAGATGATCAAAACTAATGTGCCCCAAATGACGGTGCCAAAGTCAGAACTCAGAAGAAGATGCAATCAAACACTTGAGAGATCCAGCAAGAGATTCAGAAAAATCAGCTCCAAAGATCCTACCAACTCTAGAAATCCCAAAAACAAGTTCACCAGCTGAATCAAGCACACGATAAACATTTTTATTAAATCTAGTCTCATAGCCATCATCAAGAAGCTGTGAGATAGAAAGCAAGTTGTACCTTAGTTTGTCCACAAGAGCGACGTCCTTTAGGATGAATTTGTCGTTCACCCTGATCGATCCCGTTCCTTCAATCCGCCCTTGTGTATCATCTCCAAAAGTGACGAAGTCATCACCCGTCGACTGCGTGAAGGAGGTGAACCATCTTGAGTCTCCGGTCATGTAGTGTGAACAGCCGGAGTCGACGAACCACGTGTTCTTCCCCCTTCTGCGGCGATCCTGAAAATCAAGACACAGAAGATCGATGTGTCTCAATACTGGGGTTAGTTAAACATGACTTGGGAACCCAGTACTGAGACACACGTCTGCGAGTAGTATAAACAGCAGAATTGCTAGTCTTAACCCTACTTGAGGTTCTATCATGAGCAATGGTTACACGAACATGAGAAACATCCTGTCTAGGAACTTGATAATGATGAGCATGTGAAACAAATCCTAGTCTAGGTTTCTTCTTTTTTAAATGACCATGTCTCATGAAGGGCTCTAGGTTGATGAGATGAAATTCTAGCAAGATGTTTCCTAGCATTTTTCAACCTACGCCAACAGAACTCAAGCAAATGCCCATCCTTCTTGCAATAGGTGCAATGGTACTTGGTACCACTAGGAGAAGCACCTTTTGGCTCAAAAGATGGTTGGACAAAACCTGCAGATTTAAAAATGGTTTTTGCAGGTTGGGTTTTGAACTCAACTAAGCCATTTTCCAAGACTTGAATGACATTTGGCTTGGACTAGTCTTGGGCAAAGTTGTATCCTAACCCTTGCTTCTTATAAGTAGTTTTGGACTTGTCAAGAATCATGTTTAACTGTTTCTCACCCTTAGAGAATTTTTCTAATGTATCCTTAAGATAAGCATTCTCTTTTCCAAGATTAAAACATGATTCACAAGTTTTGACCTTAATGGCTCTAGCATGCTTCTCCTTATGAATAGAAACTGCAAGCTTAAGGGCTTCACATGAAGAACAAGGAGCAGAATCAATTTTGTCCTTAAGCTTGGCATACTTAGCTCTAACTGCTTCTAATATGCCTTTTACTTCATGTTCATGTTCTAAGCAGAAAGAGCAAGTGTTAGACTCAACCTTATCAGAAGCGACCAACTTGCTAGATTCTAAGCATTTTTCACATGGAGCATATTTAAGTTCAATTAACTCAGTCCTAGCATTTTCTAGTTGGTGCAAGGCAACATCATGAGCAGTTTGCAATTTAGTAAGTTCAGAGTGTAAAGCATGGCAGGATGAACATTCATCAGCATCAAGATTCTTAGAATTCACAAGTTCTAGTGTGAGATTATCAACTTGTGACTCTAAGTCCTTATTCCTAGCCATGGTGAACTCTAACGCCTTATCCTGGCTAAGCAGTTGCTCAAAGATGGTATCACATCTAGCAGAGAGAACTTCATAGGATGGAGGTACCTCATCAATGTCATCAATGTTGACGGAGTCGGCCATAAAGCACATGCCGGTGAAGTCTTTTGCCTTCCCTTTCTTCTTGTCCTGAGGGAGCTCGTCCTCCTTGTCCTCCTCGCTCTCGGAGTCCACATCGCTCATGGATTGCTCTCCAAAAGCTGCAAGGACCCGGTGAACGGCCTTCATGAGCTTGGCAGCATCAAACTTGGACTTGTTCCCTTAAGACTTCCTCCAGGCTGCCTTCTCATCCTTGTGGTTGCCCTTCCCTTTCAGCTTGGGGCAGTTCGCCCGGATATGGTAGAGCTCTCCACACTCATAGCATGTCACAGGGTCGCCTCTCTTCTTGTTCTCACATTGTTATAAGCCTGTTCGAATATTTTGGCTAGAAGTGCTAACTCAGCCTCAGGAATACTCTCCAGTTCCTCTTCATGGATTGCAGATAAACAAGCAAGTGAAAATCCAGAGGAAGACTTAGAAGAATCATTAGAAGTTCTTTTAAGAGGGTCAGCCACCAAAGCCATGTTCTCCTTCTTAGGATAACTAACTCTCTTGATCTCATGAGACTTGAGCTTGCTATAAAGTAGCTTCAAAGAGAGATTAGAGAGATTGACATTCTCCTCAATGGCAGTAGCCTTCATCTCCCACTCCTTGGTGTTGATTGCAGCCAAGAGGTGGGTGGCATTCTCAGATTGAGAATACTCGATGTCTACTGCTCTCAACTGATTAATCACCTTGTTAAAGCGAGTAAATACATCATCGATGCTCTCCCTAGGACGCATCTCGAACTTGTTGTATTCTCGCTTGAAGATCGTCTGGCGTACTTGCTTAATTTGGGACAAACTCTCATGGTAGGTTTCGAGGGTGTGCCAAATCTCGTGCTCGGTCTCGAGATTACAAATCCTATCATACTCCTGTTTACCAAGTCCAACATATAGGAGATTTTTTGCTTTATGATTGTTAGCCAAGAGGGCTGCTGAAGCCGGTGTAGCAACCTCGGACAAAATGAGCGGGGCTCGAACAACCTCCCATACGGTTTGTCATTCGCTCTGAAGGAAGAAACACAAATGATTCTTCCAATAGGCATAGTAGAGCCCATCGAAGATATGCGGCTTGGTGGAGTACATTTCTATCGCCAAGTTCAGTGACCGGTTAAGATCAAGATTGAACTAACCGGGCTCTGATACCACTTGTTGGACCGAAAAGACGACTAGAGGGGGGGGGGTGAATAGGAATACGATCTCTTTTTCACCTTGATCGGATTCAACATGATTTTCACTCTAATAGCTATGAAAGCTATGAAGATCAATATACAAGCATAGCGGAAGACTTGTATTGAATCCAATCAAAACCCCGAAGCAAATAGACCAAAATCACCAAAAACTCAAATCCAAATGAGTTGGGCGGTCAGACCTCTCACCAGGGGCGGTCTGACCTCTCACCATGGGCGGTCTAACCGCTAGGTACATGGCGGTCTAACCTCCAGGCCAATGAACAGTAAAATCAGTTCGAACTCAAAATCACAAATTGGTCTAACTTTTGACTCACAACTCCAAACTCCACAAAACTTGAGACATACCTTCTTTAGGATGCCAGGAACCTATTCCAATCAACGATCATGAAGATCATTGCCAAAGTTCCGACCTTTTTCCGTTTGAGTGAAGGTTGCTTTAAAACCGAGTCAAAACCAAAATGTGATCTAAAAACTTGCTCGTGGGTAATAGATGATCAAGATGATCTTAGATGCATTCCCACATGTCATAGTAAGCAAGATCTGGGCCAGAAACCAAAGAAAAACCAACGGATCAAAGAAGGCTCCAAAATCACAAAATAGAGAGTAAGAACAAAAAGAGACTCATCTTGTAAAATCTTGCTTGGATTGATTTGAGATTGATGTTGGTTTACAACCACTCCATTCAGAAGGACAAAAGCTCAACACATGAGCACACAATCAATCCAACTTCCTAGAACCCTAATTTCTCCACTATTCTATCCTAACCCTAAAACACAAACTAGGGTTTTAGATATGAGGGTTGGGAAGTGCACAACCAGCACAGTCCCTTATTTATAGTGGAGGTTAGCTTCTAGAAGGATATCCCTAATGGGCACCTGTTAAGCCCACACACAAAAGGGTTTCACTTACGCACACATTTCAAAGCGCCGTCTTCATCTTCTCTTGACCTAAACCACTTCTCCTTGCGTCATCTTGCGCCGTGGGTTAGCAAAAGGTCACCAAGGCGGTATTTAGGTGAAGTTACCAAAATACCCCTTTTTTGATCATTCTCCGAAGACCGAGTCCAATCTTCATGAAGCAATCCCATGCTTCGCCATGTGTAGGTTGATCAACGACTCCCTTCATGTCGGCAAGTCTCTCCCATCCGGCTCCCACCGAAACCACCATGGCACTTGCCCTGACCCCTGCGCTGCTTGATGCAACCTGTCGCACTGAACTTCCCGTTCGGTCATTTTTGTCCATTTTGCGCCATGCTTGAGTCTTCTAACTTCACCAGGCATCCTCGATCGTTCTGAACCTCAACTCTCCAAGCCTAGTCCTGATTATTCTCGCCGTTGACCGTCGTTGACTTCCAAGCGTCCTACACAACAATTGACCAAGAAATCGATTCTGGGAACAAGTTCTTCGCAATTTGACCCACGTTAGTCAAAACATGCATCATGCAACACATATGCACTAAAACCCATAAACTTGACCTAACCAACAAATATCGCCGCTAAGCTGGCCGGTGAAACAAGTCAAAACCAGACCGACCGCCACCCATTGGCGGTCGACCATACTGGCGGTCGACCGCCCAGCCTAGGGACTTAGCCAAATTTCTATCCTAGAAATCTGAAACCTTCTTGAAATTTCAAACGAATAGAAATTTTAACTCGAAGCTCCAAAAATTCTGAGACCAAGTGTAGAAGAATCCCCTCTCTTACCTACACCCTCTATTTTTGGCCCTGCTCCAAAATCAAAAGATCCTATATGGCTGGTTAGACCGCTGCCCATTGGCCGGTCTGACTGCCAGCCACTTGATCCAAGGCTTGGCCAGTCTAACCGCCAGTGGTGGCTAGTTTAACCGCCACCTTGGCCGGTCTAACTGCCTGAGGCTTGTCAGCATTTTAACTTCGCCGAAAATGAGTGTTTCGATAAATCTTCAACGCCATTGCCAATTGTATCATCATCCTAAGATCGTGAGCATATCCCCATGATATCCACATGGCGAAAGTATCTAGGCCCCTAAAAATTGTTTTGGTAATTAATGACAACATGTGAATATAGGACTAACATGTTTATTGAGTGTTTAAAAGGTTTAGTCTCGGTGATGAATATAACAACCTAGAGATGCATGCTAAAGGTCAACATGAAGAACAAGATGATTCAAGACAAGGTATAAGTAGTCTAGGATCCCTTTGAATTTTACCGGTCTTAGGAGAAAAGGATGGAAGACCGAATTTTAGGTTAAATGCCGTACTATTAAGAGGGATCAGGACTAGTAGTTTGATAGCATGTTCTTGTGTCATTTGGATCAATCTAGGATCATCCATGCCCTTAGAGTTAATTTTGAAAGCCAACTTTGCTTTTCACAGTAAAGTCGGTAGTACCGATGTTTACTTGACGGTACTATCGTACAGAGGTATGACCAGGAAAGTGGTGCGGTACTACCACAACCTGGTCAGACCAAAACCTAGTTGGCGGTTTGTATTTTGTAGAGAGAAACCTTTAGGAGCATGTTTGCTCCCCTAGAAGGCGGTAGTACCAGAGTTCATTTGGCGGAACTACCGCATCGCGGTACGACCACATATCCTGAGCGAAACTACCGCAACCCGGTCTAACTAAAACTTAGTTGGTGGCATGCTATTTCCAGATAGGGCCAGTTTTGGACCTCTAAGGGAAGAGGTAGTACCGCCCTATGTGAACGGAATTACCGGAGAGTTGAACTACCGCATATACAACGTCGGTAGTACCGTGCCAAAAAATCAACGGCTAGTTCAAAGGCATTAATTACGCTCGCTATAGCATTCTTGTGCGAGCGGTGGAAGTCTTGTAGTATCAAGCGATGAGCGGCGGTACTACGCTTCATGGTGAAAATTTCAGGTTCTTGCCTCCAACGGTCAAATTTGTTTGTGAGGGGTATAAAACCCCCTCCACCAGTTCAAGGATAGACAGAGGAGACCTCATTTAACATTCTTGAGCTAAGAGAATACTCTCTACACCTCATATGCACTTGTTGCATTCATTGTGAGGTTGTTGAGCAAAATTCAAGTGCATTCATTTCTAGATTGATCCTTAGCACTTGATTGCCGTCAAGCGAAGATTGTGGTTCATTACTCTTGGTGTTTGCCGACACCTAGACGGCTTGGTGGGAGTTTGTGCGGTGATCTCTTCAAGGAGATTGTGAAAAGGCCCAGCGCCAAATTGTGAGTGGCTTGATGTTCGCCATCTCCAAAGCGGAGGAAGAACAACAACTAGTGAAATCGAGAAGCAAGGCTTAATTCGTGGAGCCGGTCCAAGTTGCTTGGGCTTTCCTCAACGTGGACTAATGAAGACCGGCAAGTCTTCGATACCACGACAAAACATAGCGAGTCATCATTTGGTTATTTCTTTGCCTCTACTTTACGCATTTATATTTCTAGCAAATTGAGATTATTGAAATTATCCTTTTTAGTTGTGCTAGAGATATTTTTGTAGAGTCTTGTCTTGTGGTGCCTTAGTTTTACTAGAATTGAGTGGGTCTTGAATTGCAATATAACTTGCTTAGCTCTAAAATTGTAGAAATTAATGTTAGAAAGTAAGAATTTTTAGAACATCCTATTCACCTCCTCTAGTCGATTATCCTTGATCCTACAAGTGGTATGAGAGCTTGGTCTCTCATTGATTTAAACTTAACCGTCTAAGAGAGAAAAGGATGGCTAATGAGGGAATTGCTATAGGAAAGACTCATTTATTTGATGGCTCAAATTATGCATATTGAAAAATTAGAATGCCTATTTATTTAAAGGCCATGAGTCCAAGCATATGAAAAATCGTAAATGAGGGTTACATTTTGCCTCTTGATCCACTACATCCCATGAAACTTAAGGGGTGTAATGCTCATTTAGATGTTCAAGCAATGAATGCTCTCTTTGGTGCTTTGAACGCGGATAAGTTTAATAGAGTGAGTAATTTAGAAACCGCTCATGATATTTGGGCTACCCTCTCGGAAATCCATAAGAGAACATCCACGATCAAGGAGACCAAATTGTATAGGCTCCAGATTAAGTATGAGACATTTATAATGTTGCCACATGAGGATATAAATGAAATGTACTCTCGCCTCAGTAACATTGTAAATTAACTCAAAGGCCTAGGTACGTCACTAGTCGATGTTGATATTGTGAAAAAAAATTCTTAGGGCCTTGCCGGAGAAGTATGAGATGTTGGTGACGCTATTTCTCAACTCTCCTGAGTTGCTAAGAATGAAGCCAACCGGACTTTTAGACAACCTCATAACAAATGAGTTGTACAAGAAAGACAAGAAGGAGCTTTTGGAGTCATCCTCTTCAAAAAAAAAGATTACCGTTTTCAAGGCAAAAGCGGAATCAAGTGATGAAGAGGATAAAGATGAAGCCTCCGAAGAAGAGTTTGCTCTCCTTGTGAGGAGAATGAAGAAATTCATGAGAAGACGCCCATATCAAAGCTTTAATTTTGACAAGAGCAAGAAATGACAATCCTCAAGTGACAACAAGCGCTATAGCAATATTCATTGCTATGAGTGCGAAGAGAAGGGGTACATTGCCACTCATTGCCCTAACAAGAAGGATGACAAGGGCAAGTCTTCAAAGAAGAAGGAATACAATGGCAAAAAGAAGCTTTTTAAGAAGCTTCACAAATATGGCAAAAATGAATCTCATATTGGAGAATATGACTCAAATGATGAGTATTCCGACTCCGACTCCGATGATGACGAATCCTCCAAGAAAAGAGGACTAGTCGGCATCGCCATCAAGGAAGTGCCGTCACTATTCTCTACTCCTACTTGCCTCATGACAAAAGGAGATAAGGTAAAATCCATTAATGATAATGAACCTTCATATGATGAATTAATGGATATGCTTGAAGATTTGAATGATTATCTTGGAAAAGAGAAGTCAAAATTTAAAGTCTTGAAGAAAGAGTATATCTCTCTGAAAGACTCTTATGAGGAGCTAAATGAGGCTTATGACTCTCTTCTTCTAAATGATATTGAAAAATCTCATTCGAATGTTGGAATTACTTGCAATCTAATGAATGAGATGCCTAGAGTATAAGTTTTTTCAAATGCTATATCTATGACTAGTTCTTCTACATCATGTGATGACTTGTTATCTATGCTATGTTGTTCTAAAATTGATTCAATTGCTAATACCTGTGATCCATTGCTCATTGTTGAAAATCATGAGCTAAAAGAGCAAGTCACCAAGTTAAGTAAGAGCTTGGAAAGATGCTTCAAGGGTAAAGCGACCCTTGACAAGATATTGAGTGAGTAAAGGTGCTCATTCAAGCCCGCAAGGTTCATTCCCAAGAAAGGTAAGAAGCAAGTTTACAAGCCCGTAAGGTTTATAAAAGAGAATAACAAATATTGCAATAAATGTCGTAATATAGGACATTTGTCAAATACATGCTCTTATGGCATATATGATTCTTGCTACATGCTTAGAAAATCCAAAGATGGCAAGGTAGTAGCAAAATTTATTGGCACTTCAATTTTAGGTGCAAAAAAGAATGTCATTTGGGTGCCCAGAACCTTGGTCACTAACCTCCAAGGACCCAAACAAATTTGGGTACCTAAAAGAACTTAATTCTTATTTTGTAGGTGAACTACAAGACTGGTGAAAAACATTGGGTGCTTGATAGTGGATGCACTCAACATATGACCGGTGATAGAAAAATGTTCACCACATTCGAAAATGGAAAAGAAATTGACAAGATCACATTTGGTGATAATAGCAAAGGAAAGGTAATAGGATTAGGTAAAATTGTTATCTCAAATGACCTTTCCATTTATAATGTATCTTTAGTTGAATCTCTAAATTTCAATTTGTTATCCGTTGCTCGAATACGTGATCTTGGTTTAACTTGTTCATTCTCTCAAAATAGTGTTTCCATTTTAAATGAAAAAGACAATTCTTTACCTTTTGAAGGATTTAGATTTGGAAATCTTTACTTGGTCGATTTTTCCTCAAATGATTCATGCTTGAAAACTTGTTTAATTGCAAAAAACCTCTTTGAGTTGGCTTTGGCATGGAAGGCTAGGTCATGTTGGTATGATTCAACTTAAAAAGCTTTTCAAATATGATTTAGTTGTTGGCTTGAAAGATGTGAAGTTTGAGAAGAATAGACTTTGTAGTGCTTGTCAAGCCGGGAAACAAGTCGCAAATTCTCATCCTTCCAAAAGTATCATGTCAACTTCTAGACCATTGGAACTCTTACATATGGATTTGTTTGGACCAACAACCTATAAGAGTATCGCGGATAATAGCTATTGTTTAGTCATTGTGGATGATTACTCTAGATATACATGGGTATTCTTCCTAGATGATAAAGCCGAAACCTCCGGCATTTTCAAAAGTTTTGCAAAAAGGGCTCAAAATGAATTTGATTTCAAAATTAAGAAAATCCGTAGTGATAATGGTTCTGAGTTCAAGAACACTAAAATTGAAGATTTTTGTGATGAACTTGAAATAAAGCATGAACTTTCCACAACCTACATCCGGAGAAAAATAGAGTTGTAGAAAGGAAAAATCAAACATTAAATGAAATGGTTAGGACAATGCTTGATGAATATAATACTTCCGATAGTTTTTGGGTGAAAGCAATTAATACCGCTTGTCATGCCATAAATCGTCTTTATTTGCATCGTTTTTTGAAAAAGACTTTTTATGAGCTTCTTGTTGGAAGAAAACCGAATATATCTTATTTTCGTATATTTGGTTGCAAATGTTATATTTTGAAAAAGGGTGTTCGTCTTTCAAAATTTGCAAGTCGATGCGATGTTGGTTTCTTGCTTAGATATTCTTCAAATAGTAAAGTTTATCGTGTCTTCAATCAGAACTCCGGTTTAGTTGAAGAAAAACATGATGTTCAATTTGATGAAACTAACGACTCTCAAGAAGAGCAAGAGAATTTGGATGATGTAGAAAATGAAGCTTTAAGACAAGCTATGGAGAATATGCAAATTGAAGATATCAAGCCAAAAGAAGATCCAAACAATACATCATCTTCCATTCAAGTTGAACCTCCTATCTCTTCTACAACAAGTCAAATTTAAATTGATGAAGAGGACAACAAAGAAGATGATCAACCTTTCAACCAACCACTAAGAATTCATAATGCGATTGCAAAGATCATCCAATAGATCAAATATTGGGTGATGTAAGTAAGGGTGCTCAAACCCGATCTCGTGTCGCTTCTTGTTGTGAACATTACTCTTTGGTCTCTTCTATTGAGCCAAAACATATAGAAAAAGCACTCGATGATCCGGATTGGGTGAATGCAATGCATGAAGAACTCAATAACTTCATTCGGAATGAAGTTTGGACAATGGTCGATAGGCCCAAGGAACACAATGTAATCAATACAAAATGTGTCTTTAGGAACAAGCAAGATGAAAGCGGAATGGTTATGAGAAACAAAGCGATATTGGACGCTCAAGGATTCTCTCAAGTCGAAGGTTTGGATTTCGGTGAAACTTTTGCTCCCGTAGCGAGACTTGAATCATTTCAGATATTACTTGCTTTTGCATCATGCTTTGATATTAAATTATTTTAAATAGATGTTAAAAGTGCTTTTCTAAACGGAAAAATATCCGAACTTGTATTTGCTGAGCAACTACCCGGTTTTGAAGATCCTAAGAATCCGAATCATGTCTGTAAACTCTCCAAGGCACTCTATGGTCTTAAACAAGCTCCTAGAGCATGGTATGAACGCCTTAGAGATTTTCTAGTTTCAAAAGGATTCAAAATTGGGAAAATTGATTCAACCTTGTTTACAAAAGTTTTAGATGATGATTTTTTTGTATGCCAAATTTATGTTGATGATATCATTTTTGGGTCTACTAATCAAGATTTTTGCAAAGAGTTTGGTGATATGATGTCTAGGGAATTTGAAATGTCTATTATCGGAGAACTTAGCTATTTCCTTGGACTTCAAATCAAGCAACTCAAAGATGGAATCTTTGTGAGCCAAACAAAGTATACAAAAGATTTGATCAAGATATTTGGCATGGAAGATGCAAAACCCATCAAGACTCCAATAGCAACCAACGTCATCTCGACCTTAATGAGGGAGGTAAACTGGTAGATTTAAAGCTTTACAGATCTATGATTGGTAGTTTGCTTTATCTCACCGTATCTAGGCCCGATATCATGTTTAGTGTTTGCATGTGTGCACGTTTCCAAGCATCACCAAAAAAGTGCCATTTGACGGCCGTAAAAAGAATTCTAAGATATTTAAGGCAGTCCTCTAGCATTGGCTTATGGTATCCCAAAAGTGCAAAATTTAATTTAATTGGATATTCGGATTCCAATTATGCGGGTTGCACAGTGGATAGAAAAAGCACCTCAGGTAGTTGTCAATTCTTAGGAATATCCTTAGTATCATGGTCATCCAAGAAACAAAATTCCGTAGCCCTATCCACCGCTGAAGCCGAATATGTTTCCGCGGGTAGTTGTTGTGCTCAATTGCTATAGATAAGGCAATCTTTGATGGATTATGGAATCAAATTCGATAAAATGCCTCTATTGTGTGATAACGATAGCACCATGAAAATAACCAATAACCCAGTCCAACACTCAAAAACCAAGCATATAGATATACGCCACCACTTGAGAGATCATGTGAGCAAGGGAGATAATGTAATTAGCCACATTCGGACGGAAGACCAATTAGCGGATATTTTCACCAAGCCATTGGATGAAGGCCACTTTTACAAGTTGAGTAATGAATTAAATGTCATAGACTATTCAAATGTTGCTTGAACTCATGCCTTATGCACTTTGTTCCTATTTGGTGTTATTTGAAGCCTTCAAGAAAGATATTTTCAAATATTTTTTTTCTAAAAACCTCTATGTTCATAAAAATTATGTTCTTAGATATTCATTAGTCTCTTGAATTCATAATGATCTTGAATAACATTTATTTGAGTGCAAAACTAGGGATCATTTGCATATTTATCAATTCTAATATCTATCCTTGAAGTTCTAGAAAAATTGGAACTATCAGCTGTTTTTCAGAGGTACTACCACTGTGCGGTACTACCGGCGTGTAAGTTGCGGTACTACCGCTTTGGTTGTGAAATGCTTTAACTGCCATCGCACGGGTCTTTAACCCTCCATCTCCCCCTGAGTGGTTATTGCGCACCCTCGCTCTCTCTTTCTCTCGCTGAAGAACCCTCAAATCCTCTCTAGAAATCTTCAAAACTTTTTGAGTTTTCTGCGATTCTTATTGATCTCTTGCGACCTAAGGGTTCCTATCCCTCGGATCTCAAGGTAAAAATACATTTAATCCCATCTTTTGCATTGCTTTAGAACCCTAGGTCACAATTATGTTTAATTGAGAATGTGGATGATATAATGAGTTTTTCTTGGGCAAATAGCAAAAGCTAGTGTCCTGTGATGTCTACGCATCTATTATGTGGATTCAATCCATTTGAGACACCAGTAGAATTCAAGCATTTCTTGCCCTAGAACGTGTTCAGAGAAGGTGGTACTACCGCTAGTCATGCGTGGAACTACCACGGTGCGGTCGTACCAGACTTTAAGCGGTGGTACTTCCACATCCCGGTACTACCGTTATTTGCACGTCGGTACTACCGATTTCTCTAACAAGACAATCAATTCGTTCCATTCAATTTTAAACCGACTTTGGTTTATCTCTCTTTTTGTCCTTGTAATATGTCCTCTCTGTTTGAAGATGTCTAGGACCAGGATCGCCACTCGCAAGTTCTATGGCACTCTGAGAGCTCCGAGATCAGGTCCCACTCTCCCTGGTCAAACCTCCTCTTCTTCTCAGCCGCCTGCAGCTCATGCTCCTGCCCAAGAATATCTAGAGGAAATTCAGAGAGGAAGAGAAGATAGAGGCAAAGCTCCTGCTCCTAATGTTCAATCAGAAAATGAGGAGAGTTCAACCCAGACAGAAAGTGAATCTGATGAGGAAATGGAAGAGCCTGAGGAGCATCCAATCAATCTAAGGATGATCATAGGAGACGAATACGCTATACTGCGTCATAGAAATCAATTTGTGCTCCCAAGGACTTCTACAAATCCTAAATTCCACACTAAAATTCAGGAGTTGGTATTTGAACAGATGTATGGCCCCCACAGGCAATTTGCTGATCATAAATTTGTGGATTGGGCACATCTAAATTTCCTGGACAAGTATGATGGAGCATATCGGCTATTTCAAAGGGTCAGTATCCCTGACCTAGTAGTGCTAAAATGCGACTACGATGGGGAGATCATTAGGCAATTCTATGCGACATTAGATATATCTCCTGATTTCAATCATATGGCATGGATGACAGGGACCACTTACTTGGATTGCCAGAAGCACGAGTTTGTGCTAGCTTTAAGGACAGAGTCTAGCAGATATGAGAAAATTTATGACAGAGCTGCCCTTTTGGTTCCAGCCTGGACGTAGTACTATGATGAAAATGTTAGATATACTCCAGGCAAGCTAGCCGGTCTCTTGCCAATTTCCAGCTTGGTCAACATGATCATTAACCATACCATTCTCCCTAAGAGCGGGAATTTTGATGTCATTAGAGGACATGCTTGGAACTTTATAGATAACATCATGCACGGCAGGAAATTTGATGTGGTAGATGTTGTCCTTCGGGAGATTGCTTCTTCCAAGAATGATCGGATCAAAAGAATAAATTATGCTCCTTATATCATGGCTTTGATCATCCGGAAGACTGGATATCGTGGAGGCTTGGGATCTGTCCACAATCCATACAAGTGTAAGGACCCCGAAATATTGGAAATGTGCCGAATTAAAAATTATACTAGTAGCATGATTCTTAATTAAGGAACAGTTCAGTTCCTTCATTAAAATCATACTAGAGGTATAATCATAATAAGTAACAAATCCAATCTTGAGTTCCGGATATGTGCCTCATGTTAGCTCCCGAATCACCGCTAACATACACATATCCTCACAACATATATCACAAGCATACACGATTAGAATATGCATACACAGCTAGAACATAAATATCGATAAAATTTTACAAATGAAACATTTAGTAAATAAGAAATGAAGATGAAATAATAAAATAAACTTTCGATTGGGCGCCACAACCCAAGGGCAACTTGATCGGATTAAAGCCGAAGAACCAATGCAATCGTCTCAACTTGAAATATTAATTAGAACGTCTTCACCTGCAACAAGTGGACAATTTCCACTTTGAGTGCGAAGGTACTCAACAAGACTTACACAAACTACTAAAACGAAGTGTTTGATAGAACCTATACAAAGGATTAGAATTGATATATGCATAAGTTTAACAACAGGAAGGTTATAAGGGTTCAATTTTGCGTAAAGCAATACAACTTATCCTACCATTGCTAAATTTTCATAAAGCAGTTTAATAAATCAATTTGGACTAAAAGCAGTAAGTAAATGAAGAATAAACATAAACAATAAACAATAATGAAGTGGTGTTATACCACCAAAGACAACAAGATACACAATTAACCATATAACCGAAATTCCAGCCACCAAATAAATTGGAATGTAAAATCTATACAAAGTGCTAATCAAATTCAAGCATTATGCATGAATCGGGACACGGCTATTGAATAGTTTTAAACCTGCGAGGGTGTACATCTTTACCACACGACTTAGTTAGCAGTAAGCCGTCTAGAATAATAGCACACTACCTTTGGTATGCCGGTAGGGTAAACTAAGATTTGGTATTTTTCAACAAGTTAACACTATTGAGTTGGATGACCCATGTGAGGCCGATCCCGCTTAAACAACGATGATAGCATATATTCAACCGAGGCTCACATGTTGTACAGGAATGCCGACCAGTCAATTAAATGCAAACTCGTGTTAGCCACACATATTACACATGATCGGGGCCTGAAGAATGCGTACATGCGATGTAACACATCTCGCCCTTACCCTTCTAAGAACATCGATATCAATATAAGCTCCACATGGCATACGACACGGCCCAAGACTTAAGCATCTATGCCATATGAAATCAATACACATGTCCTTACTCTCAGTATCCAACTCAATAATATTAACCCTTTACTTAACCAAACAGCGCCCATACACCGCGTGTGGAAATGCGTTAGGGCTTGAATCATCCAAATGATGTTCACCCTTAATCAATCGAGACAATGGGGCGGGGAACCGGAGGAGGCGGCCGGACAATGGGCGGCGCGAGTCGGGAAGAAGGGCGGGCCGAGGTGGATCCGGCGAGTAGGGCCGGCAGCCTCAGGCGCCGGCCCTGTGTCCCAGTCCTGAGCCTTGCCATGACGGAGCCGAGGACGGCAGCAGGAGCTCCGTTTGCGGCGGCCTGCCGAGGCCGGCGGGAGGTGGTCAGACGGGAGCCGGAGGAGGTGAGGGGCGTGCAGACGGGACTCGGGTGGCGGCGGCGAGCCAAGCCGAGGCCGACAAAGCGGAGGAGGCGGCGACTGAGAGGAGGGAGGTGAGGAGGTGGCGGCGGTTGGGGGCGGCGCCGTGGGAGTAGAAGAAGGAAGAAGGAGATTTGGTGGAGAAAGGGAAAGGAAGACTGCCTGGATGGTCAACCGAATGGGAAAAAGAAAGTGTAGGAAGAAACTACTAGATGGTTAACGTGGCGTGCGTGTGTGGGAGAAGAAAGGCGGCGGTGTCCTCCTTCTCGGTTTCGGCAGAGGAGAGAAAAGGAAGAAGGTAGGAAAAAGAAGGAAGTAAGGTGTGCTGCTTCTTCCAAGATCAAGAGGTTTCTGGAGATGGGGGTGGCGTGGCACAGCTACAAGGTTGCGTCGACAAGGAGGTGGTCGCGTGTCCTCAGTCTTCTGCAAGGCGGAGGTATGGCGTGGCGTCGGCGCCGCGCTGAGGAAGAAGACAACCGAACCGGAGTGGGGCCCGCGAGTCAGCGAAATAAAAGAATGGCGCGGTCGGTTGGAGCTGAGTTAAACAGTGACTGGCTCGAGACGGTTAAGTGCGGACCATCCGATTGGAAATGGACGGTCAAGATAAGGTGGGCCGTTCGGACCATCCGGATCGGACATGGGATTTGAGCCGTCGATCTTCAATCTAACGGTCCCTATGCGTCGAGTTCGGCGATGCAGCAATTGACTCACCGAGTCAATTAGCCGGCCGGACTCGAGCCTAATGCACTGATAACAGAGTGGGTTTATGTCTAGAACTTTGGTGAGATTTTAATTCCTATTCCTACTTTGACGAGCTTTAAAAATAGAAATAAAATTTGTAAAATCCTGAAATAATTTAGGTGGGTTCTTGGGGATAGTCTAGTGTTTATAAAAATTATTAAACCTTCTGTTCATATAATATTTTGTATAATATAAATTCAAACTTAGTGTATGTTATAGGCGTGTTTTTGAATTTTACGTAGTTTAATTTAGTCCCAAAAATTTGGGAAAAATTATATTAGTTCATGATAATTATTCTAGTATTTAAATAAATTATTTTCCAAAGATCTTGTGAGTATTTACTTAAAATTTCTTTTGTGGCTTTAGTTTGAAGTTAGAGATTTACATTTGATTTTAAGATTTACATTTGATTTTAAGATTTTCTAATGCATAATTTATGCACATGCTCCAGAAATAACAATTATAATATAAAAGTGCATATAATTACTGTTTATTAAAATTGGGGCTGTTACAAACCTACCCCCCTTAACAGAATCTCGTCCCCGAGATTCCGGTGGTTGGGAATTAGGATGAAATGCTAGGGCGATCTAGCTAGGGTAGGTTACCAGGCCACACTTCGGATTTTATCACAACCAGAACTCAATCCGAAGCATGTGAAGTTATTGCTAAGAGTTAGGTAAGAGGATGGCATAGCTCTATTCGGTCTACTGAAGTAGGCATGGATCGATAGAACAGAGGGTCGGTTAAATGGTAATCTAATATTAATATTGGAATGTTGTGTAGAGACTAGAGAAGACAAAGCAAGGTTACTGGTTGTCTGATTTAACCCTTGCTTTTCTAGTTCTAATTGCCTGATTGGGAAGACAATGCATGAAAGGATGTATAAATGATTTCAGATTTATGTCAAATTAAATTGGATTAGTGAGAGTGCAAATAATTACATGCATGCTTACAGGAGTCTATCAAAATGCAATTAATTAATCTTATTGGTGTTAAATGAGCATGAGATTTAATAAACAATAGAAATTCACACTATCATGATCTGGTCCTTAATAATTAAAACCTTTCTATTTGTTTCAAATTTAACTTGGCTAGAATAGCCTTACAAAGCATTTGAATTAAATTCTGAGTATAACAAGTTTAAATAATTCTTGAAAAATTACAGTTGTGAAACACATACTATCAGATGCTTAGGTCGATATTATGAAGATTTTTAAGATCATCTAACATTACTGGAGCACAATTTCATCATTTTAGGTCAATAATTACACACTAACAAGAAATGGGTTTCTCTTTGAAAAGCATAGAACTACATGTATAACCTAATCTGGTTTAACTGCTTTTAGTTGATCAATACTGCAAATAGACTATCCTCGGTTCAGATTATGACATGTTCTGTCATCGACAATTTAAAAGACAAGCATTATTTAATTTTACAACTATCTAGCATCTCAAGTTACACATTCATGACCTTTAGATTTTTGAAATTTATGCAAGGAACCTATATGAGCATGGTAAATCATTCAATTCAAATTTAGCTAACAGCTTTAAGATAAAACAATTTAAGAAAAAATCAACTTATACTCCTATAGACTAGTCACCATGAAGAATACTAATCATGTATCTTGATTTATATGAATTCTTTTTAGTTATGATACTTGCTAACAACCTGAGTGACCAAATATTCTTAAGTTAACTCAAAACTATATGCATGATCAAAGTGTAGGAATCATGATGCTTAATACATGATTTGGGTAGCTGCTACCCCCCTTAACATGTTGGTGCATAAGAAATGAAATGAGGAGAGAATGAGCATAAGGTAAGTAAACGGGCAACACCTAGGCACTAATTTTCTATCATGAATGCATAATGCAGAAGCCTTTCAAATCAAGATCCAAATGGTTGTACTATGGCTCAAAGCCAAGACAAGATTCAAGCAAACCACAATTAGTTTTCCGACATAGTTGCTATATATCTTGCCTATAGGCGATCGCAACTACTTGGAACAAAAGAGACCAAATGATTATATTCCAAAATCCAACGTCTACAATATAATTAGGGTGTACATAATCTAAAAATAATCCCTAAATTAATCCTAATCTTGCTGAAAGGCAACATCTTCTTGTTCTATCACCATTGCCCTCACCAGTGGACTACTTAGCGTTTTTATTGTTAGAGAAATGAGATGAGCAACGGAGAAAATTCACTTTACACAAATCAAATGAATTGTGAGATAAAAATTAGATGCTAGGATGGGTAAGAAAGAAAAGAATTATATTACTTATATTTTGCCAAATTTTTGCTAGTTTTGAAAATACTTTTTGCAAACTAAATTCCTAACATCGTCCATTGCTACGGCTTTAACCTATAGTCAACACAGCTCTGATACCAACGCTGTAAGGACCCCGAAATATTGGAAATGTGCCGAATTAAAAATTATACTAGTAGCATGATTCTTAATTAAGGAACAGTTCAGTTCCTTCATTAAAATCATACTAGAGGTATAATCATAATAAGTAACAAATCCAATCTTGAGTGTTCCGGATATGTGCCTCATGTTAGCTCGAGAATCACCGCTAACATACACATATCCTCACAACATTATATCACAAGCATACACGATTAGAATATGCATACACAGCTAGAACATAAATATCGAGAAAAATTTTACAATGAAACATTTAGTAAATAAGAAATGAAGATGAAATAATAAAATAAACTTTCCAAAGGAGCGCCACAACCCAAGGGCAACTTGATCGATTAAAGCCAAGAACCAATGCAATCGTCTCAACTTGAAATATTAATTAGAACGTCTTCACCTGCAACAAGTGGACAATTTCCACTGAGTACAGAAGGTACTCAACAAGACTTACACAAACTACTAAAACGAAGTGTTTGATAGAACCTATACAAAGGATTAGAATTGATATATGCATAAGTTTAACAACAGGAAGGTTATAAGGGTTCAATTTTGCGTAAAGCAATACAACTTATCCTACCATTGCTAAATTTTCATAAAGCAGTTTAATAAATCAATTTGGACTAAAACAGTAAGTAAATGAAGAATAAACATAAACAATAAACAATAATGAAGTGGTGTTATACCACCAGCACAACAGTACACAATTAACCATATAACCGAAATTCCAGCCACCAAATAAATTGGAATGTAAAATCTATACAAAGTGCTAATCAAATTCAAGCATTGTCCGTAACCGGGGACACGGCTATTCGAATAGTTTTAAACCCTGCAGGGGTGTACATCTTTACCCACACGACTTAGTTAGCCCGTAAGCCGTCTAGAATAATAGCACACTACCTTTGGTATGCCGGCCGGGTAAACTAAGATTTGGTATTTTTCAACAAGTTAACACTATTGAGTTGGATGACCCATGTGAGACTGATCCCGCTTAAACAACGACTGATAGCATATATTCAACCGAGGCTCACATGTTGTCTTTGGGAATGCCGACCCGATCAATTAAATGCAAACTCGTGTTAGCCACACATATTACACCGCATTCGGGGCCCTGAAGGTACGTACATGCGATGTAACACATCTACGCCCTTACCCTTCTAAGAACATCTGATATCGATATAAGCTCCACAAGGCATACGACACGGCCCGATGACTTAAGCATCTATGCCATATGAAATCAATACACATGTCCTTACTCTCCTGTATCCAACTCAATAATATTAACCCTTTACTTAACCAAACAGCGCCCATACACCGCGTGTGGAAGTACGTTGGGGCTTGAATCATCCAGCCGATGTTCAGTCCTTAATCAATCCAGACAAGGCAACCACATTTCCCAATTCTCGTGCACTACGGCACCATCACTAGCATCCACTTGTCCAGATTTGAAATAAGTTTAACAACAAGATTGGGAGTCCTTTCAGATTTAAATAAATAGAACAAAGAATCAAAATAAGTAAAATTTATTTGTTGTTCCCAGGTTTGACAAGATAAGCTTGCCAAACACTACCGTTCTATGGACTGCATGGCTAAGCAAAACCCAAAACTAATTAGTATAATACCACAGACTACCTTAGGTTCAGTGTATGATCAAATTTAAGGTAAGCCACAATTTATGGGTTGTAACTAAATACTACACATGTCACAATTAATTTTTAAGAAATTAGCATGCAACAGTTATCACTGTATTTTGTAAATCTACAGTTCCAAAATTGGGATCAATATGGTGCAGAGAGGATGCTTGCCTTGGCAGAAGTCCACTTGTTCACTCATGTAGACGTAAATGTTCACTCCGTGCAATTTATAATCTAGAGAGAAAATGCGATAACGAATAAACACCAATAACATCGAGAAATCCAAAATGCTCAAAAATGCATGATAATTAGATATATTAATGAAGTTATGATTCTACATGTATTTAGGTATGGATTTTAATTTAATTTAGAGTTCAATTTCTTATGGATTTGTTAAAGTTAATTCGATTTCTAGGATAAACTTAATAACTGATAATATCTGGAGTTTAGGTGATATTGTTTTCCTTAACAGGACACCTAGTACTCACAACACTCTCTAGGCATTCTATGTATACATCTACGATGATCATACAGTCAAAATTAATCCTCTTATATGTTTTTTTTATCAATTAATCTTTTAAAGTCTTAATAAGTATTCAAAAGAATAGTTTATTTTACTATCTTACTAACTACTAAGACACTATTCACACAAATGGAAAGACAACAGTGTCCTGAGTTTTAACTTGACTAAACCTGTTTTGGTTAACCAAATTAATGCTTATTCTTTAGATGTTTAGCCCTAGTTAGTTTAAGGATTAAAGCTCAATTAGCTCAAAAGACTACTAAGGTCAAAATTTAGAAATGCTTTATGCTTACTAGCATTTGGCTAAAAGTCAGACAACAAGATTAATTTTAGTTAAACTCCAATTAGTTAGCTAGTTTAAACACCTTAAACAATTTATTTATTACTAAGCTATTTAGCTTCCTAATTTCACTATATTTCATATTAAAATGCTGCTTGCTAGGTGATGACTAAAAGACCAATTAGAATTATTAACACATCTAACTAATGAATTAACATTGCCATTAGCTTATTAACAAAATTGATTCCTTTTAACAAGTTGATTTAATGGAGTGATCTACGTAACTACACACAACATAAAGCATTAAATCTTTCTTTACTAGTTACATTTCATAACAGGTGAGTTAATTGACTTATTTAAGGTTCGAAAATTCAACTTCAAAGTGGATTTTTATATTTAACTTTCAGATTTGTGCACTTCTATTAGATAGGTTAAGTGTTCAAAGACTAAATGATTTGGAAATATTTCTAGTTATTGGATTAACCATACTATAATCTTACCTACAAAATCAACATCTTTAGATTACTATTCATGCATATATATAATAGCAGTTTTGCAGGATTAAAGTTCTATTAGCTAATCTTCTTTTAAGTTAAGCTTACAATTTAATAACTCAATTGATATTCACAAAATTAGTTAACAGCAGGAAATAGTGGTATGCGGTGGGTTTACTAACATAACAATTTTTTTATCACATTACTATTCATTCTCTGTTTATTTATTTTAATCAAGTGTTGTTACAGATTTTGCCAATTAGTTTTGCCACTAAATCAAACATGATTTACTAATTATCTTCAGGTTACTACTGTTCAAGTATTAAAGTGCTAATCTAGACTCTTATGAACTTAAACTCCCAGAAACCAATTTCAATTATCTATTTGCTAATCAATTTTTCAATGATCAAATAGTTAACTATAACTCTTAACATAAAAGAATTAGCCAAATAACAGGAACTATCTATTGTCAGGTCATACATCCTATAATAGGACAAATTTTATGAATTGGACAGCTGCCATCTATTTCATATTAATTTAATCCTTCAACTTTTGCTAGATCAATTAGGTGATTTAACAACATTTACAAGATTTATTAATACTAGTAGGTTTGACAAAATGGTTGTACTGATAATTCAAATTTTTATCAAAACCTTCGTCTGTTTAATTTCAGAAAGTGCATTTTACTGATGTATCAACTTGAGATGCTTCAGTTAGCTAAAAAGCTAAACAAAACAATAACCTTACGGATCTGATTTCAGGATTGACAACAGATCACTGCCAAATTCTAAAATTCTCTAGATTGTAGTTCATACACCTACAACAGCAAGCTTTTAAGAACTAAAGTTGTATTAACTAAACTTTCTTCAAACTCAATTATCAACTTTGTTAGTACACTTGAATGGCCTAGCTAACATTCACAATACTAAATAGAATAGGATAATGGGTTTAGCAATTCGGTTTCCTGACAATTCAGATTTCACCCCAAAACACCATCTCTTCTCTGTCTAAAACTTCACCAACATGAGTTTTGTTGGTTTTCTGAAAATTCACATCCACTATCTATTTCTTGCTAATCCAGTTCATCAAGCTTCACAGAAAGGAGCAAGACTTCAGTTTTTGGTTGGTTTGAACGACAAAAACAGCAAAGTCACAGATTGATTCCTTTTTGCTAAAGGAGAAACATACTAAGCAAAAGATCTAACTTGGAGCTACAGTTGATCTTACTGGTGGTTCCAATTTTTCAGCATGAAGGATGAACACAGAGAGGAAGAAACAGTTGTTGCCAATAGCTTGGGCAGCTCATGTCGCCGACATCCGAGCGGCGAGTAGCTTGCATACCACGCGACGTCCTCGCCGTCGGAGAGGCTCTAGGTGCGGTGGTCTTGAGGGAGATAGAGGCGACGGCGGCACCAGTGAAGCCATAGGGGCCGGGAACCGGAGGAGGCGGCGGACAATGGGGCGGCGCGAGCTGGGAGAAGGGCGGCGCGAGGTGGATCCGGGCGGAGCAGGCAGGCAGTTCAGGCGCCACGGGCCCTGTCCACAGAGCCAGCGCGGCGACGGAGCCGAGGACGGCGGTGCAGAGAGCTCCGTTTGGCGGCGGGCCAAGCCGAGGCCGCGGGAGGTGGTCAGACGGGAGCCGGAGGAGGTGAGGGGCGGCCGGTACGGGGGACTCCGGGTGGCGGCGGCGAGCCAAGCCGAGGCCGACGGCAAGCGGAGGAGGCGGCGACCAGGGGAGTGGAGGGGAGGTGAGGAGGTGGCCGGCGGTTGGGGAGGCGGCGCCGTGGGAGTAGAAGAAGGAAGAAGGAGATTTGGTGGAGAAAGGGAAAGGAAGACTGCCTGGATGGTCAACCGAATGGGAAAAAGAAAGTGTAGGAAGAAACTACTAGATGGTTAACGTGGCGTGCGTGTGTGGGAGAAGAAAGGCGGCGGTGTCCTCCTTCTCGGTTTCGGCAGAGGAGAGAAAAGGAAGAAGGTAGGAAAAAGAAGGAAGTAAGGTGTGCTGCTTCTTCCAAGATCAAGAGGTTTCGGAGATGGGGTGGCGTGCTTGACTACAAGGTTGCGTCGACAAGGAGGTGGCGCGTGTCCCTAGTCTTCGCAGCCAAGCGGAGGTATGGCGTGGCGTCGGCGCTTGTGAGGAAGAAGACAACCGAACCGGAGTGGGGCCCGCGAGTCAGTGAAATAAAAGAATGGCGCGGTCGGTTGGAGCCGAGTTAAACAGTGACTGGCTCGAGACGGTTAAGTGCGGACCATCCGATTGGAAATGGACGGTCAAGATAAGGTGGGCCGTTCGGACCATCCCGATCGGACATGGGATTTGAGCCGTCGATCTTCAATCTAACGGTCCCTATGCGTCGAGTTCGGGCGGTACGCTTAATTGACTCAGCCGAGTCAATTAGCCGGCTCGGACTCGAGCCTAATGCACAAGAACAAGTGGGTTTATGTCTAGAACTCGACCGAGATTTTAATTCCTATTCCTACTTTGACCGAGCTTTAAAAATAGAAATAAAATTTGTAAAATCCTGAAATAATTTAGGTGGGTTCTTGGGGATAGTCTAGTGTTTATAAAAATTATTAAACCTTCTGTTCATATAATATTTTGTATAATATAAATTCAAACTTAGTGTATGTTATAGACGTGTTTTTGAATTTTCTCGTAGTTTAATTTAGTCCCAAAATTTGGGAAAAATTATATTAGTTCATGATAATTATTCTAGTATTTAAATAAATTATTTTCCAGAGATCTTGTGAGTATTTACTTAAAATTTCTTTTGTGGCTTTAGTTTGAAGTTAGAGATTTACATTTGATTTTAAGATTTACATTTGATTTTAAGATTTTCTAATGCATAATTTATGCACATGCTCCAGAAATAACAATTATAATATAAAAGTGCATATAATTACTGTTTATTAAAATTGGGGCTGTTACAACAAGCCACACAAGGGTCCTCCCAATCCTCCAGATACTCGTCCCCGGAATCAATAAAGGGAAGATGCACCAGAAGAAGAACAAGTTTCCCTTTCTCAGATGTACTCAGCCGTTCTCCATATTTGTGACAATCAGGCCGAGGCGTTTGCATTTCTTTCCACCAGGATGGACTCCATTGGTGATCAAGTGCCCTCCCTCACTGAGAGAGTCACTTCCATTGAGCACACCTTGGCTCATCCTCCCTCTACAGTACGTTTTGGACGTCGTCGCCACCATGATCCTCCTCCTCAGGGACCGCAGGAGTAACCCTTTTTTGGTATTTTGATGCCAAAGGGGGAGAAGGAAAGGAAAGGAAGGCGAGATGGGGAGAAGCAAAGAAGGAGGAAGTCTAGAAAGTTATTATCTACTATATAATACCTATATATATATATATATATATATATATATATATATATATATATATATATATATATATATATATATATATATATATATATATATATGTCTCATTGTGATGTAATGGACTCGTGAACCTTGTTATGGTATTATGTTTTTATGATATCATGGTAATATTATTGAACTTGGTACTTGGTAATATGGTTAAGTTATTCTCGGTGAATTGCAATCTCTATCTTATGTTTATTTATAGTATTGTCAATTCCCTCAAGTTTCAACAAGCAAAAGAAACTCTGTAAAGTTTTTAAAAAAATCTCTACATATGCTTGCAAAAGCATCTTCTCATTTATATGCACATGTTTAGGGGGAGCCTTCTTTGAACTGACTTTAAAAAGCAAATAATTCTCAAAACTCATTTGAGCTCATTGCAAGAATTATTTTGTTAAGTCACAACAAGAATATACAACTCGTTTTTCAACAAGTGGTATATTTAAAACTATATCTTTCTCACATATTGATTGGTGTCGTAGTTGAAAAGACTAAACAGTAGATAAGGGGGGACCCCTCCGGTACCCGAGGGGTCCTCAGGAGAAGGGACTCGGTGTAAGTAAGCCAAAGGACTTGTATTGCAAACTCTCTCTCACCAAAAAAAATCCCCCCTCCATGGGGGGAGAGTGGCTATTTATAGCCTTTTCATGAGTACACCTGGAATTACAAGCTTGCCCCCCCACAGGGCCCTATGCCGGTAGGGGCTGCAGGGACTTTTCTATCCCTAGGTCTAGCTCCCGACGCGTGGTGGACCGGCCTGGGCCTGGTCCACCTTGCTGGTGCATCTGGTCTAGGGGCACAGTACGCTCTCCGGGTTCTTCGGGTCTCTGGCTCCTCGGGGTTCTTCGGCACCCTTCGGGAGCCCTCCGGAGGTCTCCGGGACCCTCCGGGTTGCTTGGACCGTCTAGATGTTCGGGCCTTCGGTCCGGCGGGCACCAGGGCCTTCGCCAGGTCGTGGGGCCGTTGTGCCGCCCCTACGACAAGCCCCTCGCGGTCGAGGTCTTGCTTCGTCATGGCTGAAACTGCGTTCCCTCCGAAGGATACAGGTACACCGTCCCCTTCGGCCTGGCGAAGCGTTATTATGGTGTCGCGCGGTTGTTGGGTTATGCGCCTCATAAATTTCGTGCGCCGTTTGCTTGATTGGCGCGTGCTCCGAGGCGACTGTTGACATTATGGCAGCCCGGTAGGCGGGTTTTCCGACGAGACGCCTCGTTTTTGGCGCGCCTTAATGGCCTGAGCGCCACGTGCCATGTTGCATGCGGTGTGTGGCTCCTCGTTATCTGTGCCACACGGTTACTGTTCCGAGTATCCGCCTATAAATAGGCGCCCCTGGGTCCCATTCCCAGCATGTGCTTGTGCTGACCGCTTGCTAACCTCGCGTCTTTTGCTCATATTGCCGTTCACACCCCTTCGTTGGCGGAGAGGCACTTGCGCGTCCCGACATGACCAAGCGGGTCAAGGACGTAGGTGGCGCCGTGTCGTCTGGCGGCAATGGGCCGCTTCGGCGGTGACGGACTCCGTTCTGCGCGCCCTGAAAAATGAAGGGAAGATAGGGACGTTGGAGGACGTCCGCGCGCCAGGGCCGGAGGTTACTCCCTCCCCCGAGGAGGAGGAGACGATCGTGTTCGTGGCGTATCTGGATGCGGGCCTTCGCCTGCCTTGTGTTGACATGCTCCACGGGGTGCTCCAGTTGTACGGCGTGGATTTGGCCCAGCTGACGCCCAACTCGATCGTCAAGCTTGGCGTTTTCAGTGGTCTTTGCGCTCTGCGGGTGGCGGCGGCGGCCTTGCGCGGCCATTGTCACAGTATCTTCACGACGGGCGGTGCCAGCCCAAAAAGAAAAAGGATACGGGGGAGACCTTGAACTTCGGCAGCGTGAACTTCCAACCGAAGGCCCGCCTTCTCCACTACTTGCCATGGCCGCGTGAATAGGTGGGACATCGATTGGACCCGCGCTGGTTTTACCACAAGTGTTACGGTGGCGCGGGCTTCGCTCGTCGGGGCCGATTCAACTTATCGCGACGCCCACCATCGAACTATCTGCTCGGGAGGAGGGCCTTCTCCGCGTGTTGCTCAACGCTGCGCGCCATATGTCTACGATGGACTTCGTGGAGGAGTTCTGCGCGCTGCGAATCTGGCCACTGGCTCGGGATTGGAAAGTGGACCTCGAAGCGCCGAGGGATGGGATGCCCGTTTTGGAATTTGGGGAGCGCTTAGGTGCTTACTCTGAGTGGATACATGTGTTTTTTTTCTTTTTTTTTCTTTTTTTTTAATATTTGTAACTATTTTCAGCTGCTTCGCCCTTGTGTAGTGTTGCCACTGACCGAGGCCGAGCGCATCGCGGAGCAGCTTCTCGGCCCTTACACGGGGGAGGAGCACTCGAAGCGGGCGAACGCAGTGCACGACCGGCGGTTGAACCACGCGTACCGGGATCCTACCATTCGTTTGTCGGAACGGCCCGACCCCGATGCCGAAAAAAAGAAGCGCGCTCGAGGCCCTGAAGAGCTGGAGGGTTCGGGCCCGATTAGCGCTATACCGCTGCTGGTGG
The DNA here is from genome assembly GCA_036346405.1 of Phyllostachys edulis. Lineage (NCBI taxonomy): Eukaryota > Viridiplantae > Streptophyta > Magnoliopsida > Poales > Poaceae > Phyllostachys > Phyllostachys edulis. The sequence goes on from CM070563.1 coordinate 14,178,443, forward strand.
ATGCTCTGCTGGGCCGTCTTCGAAGAGGGCTTCGCGGGAGCCCGGTGCTCTGAGGCAAGCGGGCAGCGTGGCCAGTTCGTCTGCTGGGTCCTTGGCCGCTGCTGCGGCGGCTCCAGCTGCGGAGGCTGTAGCGAGCTCATTTGGGATTGTGAGTATGGCCCTCGACGAGGTGTCTGGTGGAACCCCCTCGCAGGTTTACGGTGACGTTACGGAGGACACCGTAGTGGAAGATCGCGACGATCTCCCAGCCGCGATCGGTTAGTCTGCTCTCCCTCGCATTGTTTGTGAGCTCTGGCTGACTTGGGTTGTGTCTGCAGAGCGGGACGCTGAGGGCCATGTCGGTGTCTCTGCCTTCGTCGGCGCGGCGCCTGCGGAGAGTCCCTGAGGTGGGGACAATGCCGGGGCGGCCGGTGGTGGCTCTGACCGCGAGAGGGGAGAGGTTGGCGCTGCGCCTTGCCGCCATGAACTCGCAATTTGGGGCCCCTCCTCCTCCGATTTCAGGTCGGTCTTGAGGCGGCCGCCGTGTCGAGAAGTGTCTAACTTTACAGGCCTGCCCTGCGTGTCCGAGTTATTCAAAAAGTGGAGCACGCAGATGATGTTCCGAAGCATGGATGCGAACGCGATGAAGGTAGGTTCGTGTAAGCACGCTCCGCCGCCGTGAACAAAGTCCTGATGGTTTTATTATTTTGCAGACCATCATTCTGTCTCGCTCGCTTGAGAGGGACATCCAACGTGGCTACGCGGAGATCCAGCAGCGGGTTAACTCGGAGTTCGCTCGGAGCACCGAACTTGCTGAGAAGGCGGAGCGGCTTGAAGGCAGGGTAGCCGAGCTAGAGGGAGAGCATCGGACGCTGCAGGAGGAAGTGGAGTCTCTCCGCGAAGCCCGCACCGTGCTTGAAGCGGAGCTTTTGACGGAGCGATCTGTTCTGTCTGCCGCAGCTCAGGCTAGTTGGGAGGCGTTGGACCGCATGGAGGGGGCCATGTCTGAGCTTGGCGCCGTGCCCCCTCCGCGAAAGCACACCTCGGATCAGCTGCCCGCCACTCTGGAACGTCTGCGCCGTGCAGGGGAAGTGTTCCTACCGGCCGCTCGTGCCTATGGCAACCACTGCGCGAAGGCGGTGTGGACGGCGGCCCTCGTGTCTCTGCAACGTGGCGGGTGTGGCCATGTGGATGCGCTCGGAGGGGGTACGCTGCCCGTTGCGTCCGCTGCAGACGTGGTGTCGGGCCAGAAGCATGTGCGGCGGGCCAGCAATGCCCTTGCCAAGGAGTTCTAGGCTCCGTCTGGTCGGGACGCCACCATGGAGTCGCTCCGGACGTCCCTGGCTCTGAAGTTGAAGCTAAAGGCTCCTGCGGATGTTGCGAGCGCGGTGGAGCGGAGGGCCGGCGCCGGAGACAAGGTGTGACCCTCCGCACTATTCCTAGGGGACCATTTTGTTCTAGTTTTTAGGGGCCTCGCCGCGCGGGCCGGTCTGTTACCACTGGTCGTGGCCTGTAACCGTTATTTTGCTAATTAATAGAAAACGAACAGGCCTTGTTTGCTGGTACGTGTTTGGTTCATGCTGGTGTTTACATTGCTCAGGGGAGAGTCTTGTTTCGTCGTACCGCCGGACGGGGCGCGGTTCCTCCGTGGTGGCGCACGAAGTCTTATGCCCCTTTGCGCGGTACGAAGCAAGTGGCCTCAGGGTATTTGTTACCGCGGTATAGTATGCCACGGCGCGAAATGGAAACGGTGGAAGAAAGCAAACCCGGAGGGTTCTATGAAGCGATTCTTTCGCTGGTGCGAACAACAGGCTTTGGACGCGCAGGAGGAGATACAATCTTTCTGGCTGGGTCGAGGTGTGGGTAGTGTGGCGGGCTGCAGTCGCCCTGCTCCCACGATATCTTCGAGCTCTTCGGACACGTCGGATGACTGTACCGAGGAGGAATATATGATGCTAATGGCCACCTACCCATCCGACGAGGAGGTACTCGAGTGGGTGCTGCGGGAGCAACGAGAGCGCGCGGCCGACGATTTCGCGCCTGCTCGCGGTCCTTGAAACGTATGCCGAGCGCCGAGCTGCGCAGGTTGTACTTTATAGTGGGTTGTAGTTAGGCTTGTGGTTTGTTGTATTGCTCCGTGGGTCGCCGCTTCAGGCGATTCCCTGCGTGTAATTGTCACATAATAAAATAGCAGAACCTTGTGGTTCCGTGGCGGCCTAAGTGTTTAATTTGAGCGAGGGGGAGGGAGAGCCTCGCGCTCTCCCCCTTACTCTTTTAGGTAGGGCTTCGGGGAGCCTTAACCCAAAATTTTCGCGAGGGGGAGGCGGAGCCTCGCGCCGTCCCCCATACTTTTTCAGGTAGGGCTCCGGGGAGCCCTAACTTGATTTTTTGCGAGGGGGAGGCGGAGCCTCGCGCCGTCCCCCATACTTTTTTTAGGTAGGGCTCCGGGGAGCCCTAACTCGATTTTTGGCGAGGGGGAGGCGGAGCCTCGTGCCCCCATACTTTTTCAGGGGCTCGGGAGCCCTAACTCGATTTTTGAGGGGAGGCGGGCCTCGCGTCCCCTATACTTTTTAGGTAGGGCTCGGGAGCCCTAACTCAAATTTAGCTGGGAGGCGGGCCTCGCGCGCCCCCATACTTTTTAGGTAGGGCTCGGGAGCCCTAACTCGATTTTTATGAGGGGAGGCGGGCCTCACGCCGTCCCCCTACTTTGGTGGGGCTCGGGAGCCCTAACTCGAATTTTATATGGGGAGGCGAGCCTCGCCGCCCCCCCATACTTTTTAGGTAGGGCTCGGGAGCCCTAACTCGACTTTAGTCTTGGAGGCGGGCCTCGCCGATCCCCATACTTTTTTGGTGGGGCTCGGGAGCCCTAAGTCGAATTTTATGAGGGGAGGCGAGCCTCACTGCCCCCCATACTTTTTTAGGTGGGACTCGGGAGCCCTAACTCGAAATTTTATTGAGGGAGGCGAGCCTCACCGCCCCCATACTTTTTAGGTAGGGCTCAGGGGAGCCCTAAGTCGAATTTTTATGCTGGGGCCTCGGTGTGCACCGGGGCGGGGCCATGCACGTGGCCGTTTAGACACCGGGCCCTTGAGAACCTCGGTGTGCACCGGGCGTGGGCCATCTTGTGATGGCCGTTTAGACACCGGCCCGTGGGGGCCTCGGTGTGCACCGGGTCAGGCCATCTTGCGCGGTGGCCGTTTAGACACTCGGGCCATGGGGCCTCGGTGTGCACCGGGTCGTGGGCCATGCAGTGGCCGTTTAGACACCTGGCCCTTGGGGCCTCGGTGTGCACTGGGGCCGTGGGCCATGCGCAGTGGCTTCGTTTAGACACTCGGGTCCGCGGGGGGCCTCGGTGTGCTCTGGGGCCGTGGGCCATGCGCGGTGGCTTCGTTTAGACACCCGGGCAGTTACCAGGCAAAACGCTGCGAGGCGCGCTGTATTTACAAAAACTGATTACAACAAAATGCTTATACATGCCCTTGCTTGCCAGCGGTGGCGGGGCTGTTCTCCAGGCGCAACCGGTTGTAAGCGATCGCTAAGGGTAGAACTTTCGGAGGGTCTTGATGTTCCAGGTGTGGCCCAGCTGGTCTCCCTCCGGCGTAGCGATACGAAAAGTGCCTGCCCGTGTCACGTCCGTGACAACATACGGGCCTTCCAACTTGGAATCGAGCTTGCCAAGTGCCTCTTGATTTGTGGCCCGCTTGAGGACTAGGTCGCCCAGGGTGATGTGGCGGGCTCGGACCTTCCTATTGTGCGCCCTAGCGACCTGTGAGCACCCGGATTTATTAGGCTCATAATACTTAGTCATCCAATTGACCCTAGTATTATCAACCAAATAAACCCGGTCTCGAGAGATGTATACTTCCCAGAATGCAGTATACATACCTCACAACAAAAGAATGTATCAATTCCATACAACACATAGTACATAAGCAACAAACCAGAAGTTAATGTTAATATGGAATAGCTATTACAAAAGAGGGCCCTTAGGCCAAATAGCAACAATTCTAAAAAGATAACAATGAAGCAAAAGTGCCATAAAGATGGCTATAACACAAAGCCAATCGGTGTGCCTTAACCCTAGGCATCTCGACCGACCGCCAAGCTAGTCGTCAAGAAGTCGCAACACATAGCACAAAAGTGAGGCTCTTGGAACTCACCCCTTCCTCTGCAACAATAGCCACAAAAATGCCACAACCACGCAGATGATGTACATAAAGTACTCCGCAAGACTTACGTGTAAGATAACAGCCTATAACATATGCTACATGCAAGCTTTATGTAAGTGGAGGTTGTATGTCTCATTTAGCATAAAGCAACATTTATTTGCAATAAGGTAATACATTTAAAGGCAAGTTGTCAAATCTGTTTTTAACATTCAAACATCAAGTTTGACAACGATAATAACAATAAGTAGATGACAACAACAATCCCGAAGTGACTAACCCAATAGTCACCACAACAATAGCATGAACTCCCGCTCATACCACCCATGTCAAATTTTAATTAAAGGTTGTAGTCTAATTCTTACGGAAATAACCAAGCGTGTCCATAACCTAGGGCGAGGCTATTCAATAGTTTTATCCCTGCGCAGGTGTACCACTGCACTCCACACGCCAGACCGCCTTTCCTTTACGCACACTTCCGAAGGTGTGCCGCACGGCTAAGTCCTACGAGACATTTCCAAAGGATAATGCTAATTACGAGTCAAGACAACCCACGGGAGAAAGAGACATTAGACGACCTAGCCGGAAGCTAATGTTCCCTCCCACACTATACATATACGCTTTCATTTAAAACACACCAACCGAGCAGCTCATAATTAACACCTCCTAGAGTACTTAGTCAAGAGGGGTTCCATATGCCCTCGCGTGGTTAGTACGCATAATTGCTTGGATCAATGGCGCAAGAATTCGGTCCTTGTTGACTCGGGCATACCACCACATCCAAAAACCACACCATCCATCCAATATGCCCAAGTCCAATCCACACATTTATTTTCAGATTTTGTATTTACAAATTAACAAAGCACAAGATGGACATAATGGAATAATAATTTTAGTGTGATCAAGGTCATCGACATAATGTCGACAACCGCCCATTTCTACCGTTATCTAAGCATTGCTAAGCATTTTAAGTCGCAATCTACTAAGTGATATGAGCTCATCCAACGAGCTCAAACCACAGCAAGTAACCTAGGCGTAAGGTAGTAAAGACATGGCATTCCTACAGATTGTGCAACTATAGGATTCACTAACCATAATTAAAACAAAGTAGCAATGCATACATAGAGTTTAAACAATATAATAGACTTGCAAATATAGGATGAATCATGGTCAAACTGCTTGCCTGGCTGTTGAGGGTCACTTTGTTGCGGAGGATCGTTCTCGGGATTACCACAAATGTCTAACCCTAACGAAAAGGCGATAAAGAGTCGATAAGAATAAAGAAAAGCAACAAGACCCAACAGCAAAAGTTCTCCGAATGACTTGAAATTTTTACAGCAGCAAGATAAAGATTTATCATGAATTTAGCAACAAGAATCAATCAATTTGGATCCTTGATGCAAAAGATATGACCAAAACAACTCAATTCGGCCAGAAAAATAACAGTTTAAATTAAAAGGGCTACTGTTCACAAAATATTTTCTAGGGTCTTCTGGACATGAAATTTTTATGGTAGATAGGTAATGACATTCTAAGACTAATGGAAGTGGTTTCAACCCTTTTGGAGTTACATTGCAACTTCTACAATTTTTCAAAGACAAGAACTTGAACAAAATTATAATGCATAATTATTCTTTCTAAAAACAGTAACATGCTCAAAACTATTTTTCCTAGCAAGTTCATTATTAGAGGAACCCAACAAACTTGGATTCACTCAAAAATCATTTACAGAGAATTAGTTATGTATTTTACAAGTTGCAATGTTTTCTAGTAAACAATTAAAGCCTATGCAAAGTTAAAGTTAATTCTGGACATTCTTGCAACCAACACATGATTACAAGTATTTTTAGATTAAAGTATAGGTAATAACAGAATTAACAGAGTTGAGTTTAACTAAAAAGGAGTTATATAGAATTTGTTATGCATTTTTCCATTTAACAGGAATTTTATTGCAATTAATAAAGCTGAGAAGGTTCAAAATCTAATTTCATGCTTTTCTGGAGTCATATTAATCTTCTAAACATTTTTAGATTAAAGTTTAGAGCATAACAGAATTAATACAATTGGAATCAACTAAAAATGAATTAACATGAAAAAGATATACATTTTCAAAGTTTATACCTTTTTCCAGTTTGAAAATAAAGCCCTCGGGAAATTCTAAATACTTAACCGACGTGGCCGTTTGTGGGCCGTTGATGCTGCATCGGACGGCCAGAACACAGACACGGCGCACGCCTACGAGAAGGTTTCAACGTGGGCCGTTGATCGGAGATCCAACGGTCCACGTTGAACCAAGCGCGCGAGGAAGAACTCAAGCGACAACGAAGCGGAGGATGTGGGCGTAGATTTGGAGATCAACGGCTCACGGCGGCTGAACCAAAACGAAAACGAGGAACAAGAAAGCGAGATCCGACGCGCGGACGACGGCGATCTTGACCCAATCGCCGGCGATCGAGCCACGCAGCCATGAAGTGGTTGCTACCGGTCAAATACCTCAGCACACCCTCTGGTACCACCCACATCTCCGGTGGGGACCAGAGCGGCAAGGACGGCGAGGGGCGGCGGCTATGCTACGGAAAAGGTGACAAGAAGATTGAGCTCCGCAGACGTCTCATCATACGGGTGCCCGAGCCAAAGCCATGGGGAACCTACCGATGACGCGGAGGTCTTGAGGGCAGGCGAGTCTGGCCGTGAGCCGGCTAAGGCGATGGGCAATGGCAACAGACGGGAGAAGTCATACGATATCTGAAGAAAGGGCAACCTCAAAATGGGACCTCGAGGTCCAATCTCGCTTCGAGGAAGGAATCGGTGAGGTTTACTCACCGACCGGAGAAGAAGAATTGCGAAGCGGCGAAAATGGGAATCTCAAATCCAAAGACTTGCTCGCACGGTGAATCCAAATGGGGTGAGGGCTTAGCTCCAGAGAGAGGTGAGGAGCCGAGGAACACTAAACAGAGAAGGAGGAGCTCGGGTTACCGCTTTCACCAAGCTCGAGATCGCAATGGCGGCGATGGCGAGTGAGGCGAGGAGCTCGAAACCAGTGCGCGGTGCTCATTGGGGATTCACTAGTGCGTAAAGGAACCCGAGGGAGCAAGCTAACGAGCTTAAGTAGCTAAGGAGGAGGAGAGCCACGGAGTGGGAGCCTCGGTGCTTTGGGTCAAAGGAGGCCGAGGCGGCGACGGGCAGTGGAGAGGTGACCTCCGGATCACGGTGCACGAGGGCATTCAATGCGTCGCAGAGGCCCGTTGAAACAGCGGTGGTGACGAACTTGACGCACGACCCATCCTCGCCATGGCTCGATGAGAGAGAGCGAGCGGAGGTCACGCGAGGACGACGAGCGAGGAGCCGCCGGATCGACATCGCGCTGGCCGGGACGAAAAATGATTGGCGAAGGGTGCATTTCGGCCGTCGCGATGGGGATCCTCTGACCCACGATGCAAGCGCCAGCGCCGAGCCCAGTGCGGTTAGGTGGTTAGCCCAAGTCAAGAGGCTCGAGCAGACTCGGGTTCAAGCCAAGGAACAAAGATCCCAATTTGAGTTTTGAAATTTGGACAGTAGAATTTGGTGATTTAATTGGAGTATCAAATCAACACCAAAATCCATGAAATTTTATAGTAGCTTGGTGACTAACACATTGACCTCCCATAAAATTTCCAGAAGATTTTGTGCAATGGATTTTTCTAGGAAATTCCAGAAGGTTGCAAACTAGGGTTTGACCTAGTTTGACTTGGTTTGACTTGCTCTAAAAATATTCAAACAATTTCTAAAAATTGTGAGAAAATTCAGAGGGGTCACAAGGCTTCCTTAGAACTCAGGAAAAATATTTACAAGTGTTGGACAAAAGATTTTTATCCAGGAGGTTTTTGATTGGAGTTTAAATTGGGGATTTGATTTCTATTCCCATAATTCTTTTACAAGAATTACAGAAAAGGTTCAAGAACCTAAAGATAAATAAAAAGTTTTAATTTACCCTTATTTTCAGAATTGGGATGTTACAAAACCTCCCCTCCTTACAAAAATCTCGTCCCGAGATTTGGCTCACTCGGGGAAGAAAGAGGGATAGTCCGCACGCAGACGATCTTCCCTTTCCCAAGTAGCCTCATCCTCAGAATGGTTCGACCACTGAACTTTAAGGAACTTGATGGTCTTATTCCTTGTCCTTCGTTCAGACTCATCGAGTATGCGAACAGGGTGCTCGCGATAGGTCAAATCTTCCTGAACATCGAGAGTTTCCAACGGAGCTTCCTCGGTTGGAACACGGAGGCACTTCTTCAGCTGGGACACATGGAAAACATCATGTACCCCCTCAAGTGCAGATGGCAACTCCAACTTATAGGCAACAGCTCCTTCTTCTCGATGACGCGTAGGGACCGACATATCGAGGAGCTAACTTGCCCTTGACGCCGAAACGCTGATGGCCCTTCAAAGGGGAGACTTTGAGGTAAACAAAGTCATTGGGCTCAAAGCTCAACTCACGACGCCGGCGATCCGCATAGCTCTTTTGCCTGGATTGAGCTGTGCGCAAACGCTCACGAATAAGCTGGACTTGGCGCTCGGCCTCATTGATCGAGTCCGGGCCAAAGAGAGGTCTCTCACCGGTCTCTGACCAGTTCAACGGGGTTCTACACTTTCTCCCGTATAAGGCCTCGAAAGGTGCCATGCCGAGACTGGCCTGAAAACTGTTGTTATAAGAAAACTCGGCGAATGGTAAGCATTTCTCCCAATGCTTCCCATAGGAAAGGACACAAGCACGAAGCATGTCTTCCAAAACTTGGTTGACCCTCTCGGTCTGACCATCAGTTTGAGGGTGAAATGCCGTGCTAAAGGTAAGACGGGTTCCCATAGCCTTTTGCAGGCTATGCCAGAAATGGGAAGTGAAGATGGAGCCACGATCGGAAACGATCGCCTCTTGATCGCCATGTAAGCTCACAATCCTAGAGACATAGAGCTCGGCTAGGCGATCGGTGCGAATCTTGGTCTTTACCGAAGAAAATGAGCCACTTTAGTCAACCGATCAATGACGACCCAAATGGCATCATTTCCTTGGCGACTGGGTAGACCGGTGATAAAATCCATCCCGATCGAATCCCACTTCCACTCGGAATAGGCAAAGGTCAAGCGATCTGCTGACGCCGATGTTCGGCCTTGACACGACGACATCGTCGCACTCTCGACAACGAACCGCGATCTCCTCTTCATTCGGGTCCACCAAAATCTCTGGCGGAGATCTTGATACATCTTTGTGGCCCCGGATGAATGGATAAAGGTGAATCATGGGCTTCATGGAGGATCATATTCCGCAACTCCATGACCTTTGGAACCACAAGGCGTTGCCCAACCTCACAACACCATGCTCGTCCTCAGAGAAGCACTTGGCTGTCCCGTTCTTGACCTTTTCCTTGATGTGGCTCACACCATCGTCCGACCTGCTGAGCGGACTTGATCCGATCCACCAAGGTTGGTTGCACAACCAAGGTAGCGAGGAACCATGCTCAACTATACTTAAGTTGAGACGCTGGAAATCCTCCAGAAGGGTAGGCTGACGCCCCATGTGAAACAAGGCATTGCAATGCGCTTTACGACTAAGCGCATCGGCAACGACATTAGCCTTGCCTGGATGGTAGTGAATACCCATATCATAATCCTTGATCAACTCCAACCACCTCCTTTGCCTGAGGTTCAGGTCAGGTTGGGTGAACAAATACTTGAGGCTTTTGTGATCCGAATACACTTCACAACGATTACCGATTAAGTAATGTCGCCAAATCTTAAGTGCATGAATCACAGCGGCCAACTCCAAATCATGGGTAGGATAGTTAAGCTCATGAGGTCTCAATTGCCTTGATGCATAGGCCACTACCTTGCCTTCTTGCATAAGGACACAACCGAGGCCTCGACGAGAAGCATCGCAATAAATATCGAAACTTCGATGGATATCGGAAGAACGAGGACGGAGCGGTGGTCAAACGCTTCTTGAGAATTTGGAAGCTCTGCATGCAAGCATCGGACCACAAGAACTTCTTGTCCTTTTGAGCAACTCCGTCATCGGCCATGATCTTAGAGAAGTTCTCGATAAAGCGACGATAGTATCCCGCTAAACCAAGAAAACTCCGCACCTCGGTGACCAAAGTAGGCGGACTCGAGAAAGAACATCGTCGACCTTGTTAGGATCAACGGCTCGCCTCCAATGAAAGAACATGGCCTAAGAAGGCTACTTCCTTCAACCGAATGCACACTTGTCAACTTCACAGACAAAGGTGCTCACGCAGCTTTGCTCAACACAAGCTTCAGATGCTCGGCGTGTTCCTCATCGTTCTTGGAGTAGATAAGAATATCATCGATGAAGACCACGACAAACTTATCCAAATACTCCATGAATACCGAATTCATGAGGTTCATGAACAAGGCAGAGCATTGGTTAAGCGAAAGACATGACGGTGTACTCGTACAAGCCGTGGCGAGTAGAGAATGCCGTCTTGAATATCCTCGTGTCGAATCTGAACCTCGATGATATCCCACTCTCAAATCAATCTTGGAGAAAACTCGGGCTCCAGTTAATTGATCGAAGAGATCGCCAATGCGGGCAATGGATACTTGTTCTTTACCGTCACTTCATTAAGTGGGCGGTAATCAACGACATGCGTAAAATATCGCCCTTCTTCTTAACGAAGATAGCGGACAACCCCAAGGGGATGAGCTAGGCGGATGAAACCCTTCTCTTGCAGCTCACTTAATCGCTTCTTCAACTCCACCAACTCGTTCGGTGGCAACCGATAAGGCCTCTTTGAGATAGGGGCGGTACAGGAGCCAACTCAATGACAAACTCGAGGTCTCGAACGGGTGGCATCCCTGGAAGATCTGTGGGAAAGACATCAATGAAGTCACAAACTGTTGGGACTCCATTAATATCTAGAACGGACTTCGCTTCGAGGGCTAAGAGATGTGGACCTAGCAACCGGCGAGAAGGAAACGCGAACACCAAGGGACTAGAAAGAGAGACGGACTTCTTGGCGCAATCGATTTGTCCCATATGGCGAGACAACCAATCCATACCAAGAATCACGCCGGACTTCGCAGACTTGAGGAGAATAAGATTCACCGAGAATCCCACCCTCAATCTCGATGGGGACATCCTACACTCAAGCTCAGCTCTCAACTCCGATCCGGGAGAGCGAATGAGTAAGCGGGACCGACAATGGAGAGAAAAGAAGCTCTCCAACAGCAAAGAAAAGACTTCGAAACAAAGGAATGTGATGCTCTGAATCAAACAAGACGATGGCAGGGTGAGAGTTAACGAAAGTGTACCTAGCACGACGCCGGGTGTCTCTGAGCCTCCTCCGCGGTGATGACGTTGACGCGACCACTACCCACGCCTGGTAGCTGGGGCGATCTTCCGTCTGCGAAGATCCACCTCCTTGCCCGTCCTCCATTAGGACGAGGGCGCCCGTCTTCTTAGGGCAATTATTTGCATAATGGCCCTTCAGCTCTGAAGAAACAAGTGACATTGGCCCGGATTGTGGGGGCCACTCTGCTGACCGGCAGGCGTACGTGACTGGGGCACGGCCTGCGAAGGACGAGGAACAGGGGCAGGTGACCTCGGGCGCCGAGGATCGAGATCGAACCTCAAGATCGTCCGGCGAGGCGGGAAGAACTGGGCCTGGAAGTCTTGTAGGTCTCCCACTTGCGCTTACGGGAATCCATAAGCTCTCGAGCCGCATGCTCAGCAACGATGGCCTTGTCGACCAAGGTCCGGAAATCGAGAAAGTCGACAATGGATAGCTTGTCCTTCACTCCTCGGACAAGCCACGCTGAACTTGGCACCTTAGCCATATCGGTGGCCACATCCTCAGGAGCATAACGAGCTAGATGGTTGAACTCGTATACATACTCCATGATCGAGCTCGCCCTTGCTTGAGCGCAAGAAACTCCCCTTCTTGATCTCCATCAAGCCGCGGGATGTGAGCCCGACGGAAGGCAAGACGGAACTCCTCCCAAGAGACGGTGTGGTCTCACGGGCTGCATGGCGAGATAGCTCTCCCACCATGACAAAGCTGCACCCTCCACCGGTGCGAAGCAAATAGCGCCTTCTCGTGCTCACAGCACTGCGCTATCTGGCTTCCGCCCACCGACGGCCAATCGCTCAGACGAGCGGGTCCTCGATCGAGAAAGGTAGGGGCTGAGTACGAAGAAACTCAGAAGACCCCACGAGGCCGATGGGCATTCCTCGCCCAGATCTGAAGCTCCGGAAAGTGCGGTGGTGTTGCGCGATGACGCCCAAGAGAACTCTCTCACATCCGCGGTTGCGCTCAATCTGAAGAAGAACCTCGGCCATGGTCGGAGGAGGAGGAAGCTCCTCGTCCGGACCAGCTGACTGGCCTTGGCCGCTACGAGTGCGTCCAGCCATCCTGTTACAAGAAACCTTGGTTAGCAACTAGACTCGAAAACAAGCTTTTAAAAGAAAGCCAAAAGGCGATCGACTAGGGAATGGAATATCACCCTAAACGAAGGCCAAAAATAGCAAGTAAAAGACTTTAAAAGCTTCTAAAAGGGCTCCAAAACAGCAAGGAAGGTATCAAAACCAAGGCTCAACTTCTCAATACAACTAACCCGTATTGAATGAACGAGTAGTTGCTCGAGAGGATTAAAATCAGATTGTAACGTAAGGGTTAATACTAGTAGGGAGCAATGTTAATTCTGCGAAATACGTGTTAGATACTTAGCTAACTAGTATCACATCTTACCCTTTTATTCCCCAAGTTTTAGTTGGATTAACCTCTCATTTTCTACCCTATTTAGAACTTATGAGCTCGCTGTCCGAAATTGGCGATCGCTGTCCAGATTTTGCATCCAAGCCTCCAAGCCAATTCTTCAACTTCGAAACTTCAAAACCTTGTAGAGGGCAGCTAACACTTCAATTTGCCAAACTCATTAGTTCCCAAAACCCAATTAATCGATAACACTATCTTTTAACAAGGAAGAGAGGAAACAGCTTTTAAAACTCAAATTAGAGTGAGATGAGAAGAAAAGCTAAGATAGATGAGGAGTAAAATCTGAGAATTACTTAAGCTTTCAAACTCATTTAACACTTTGAAATTAGGTTTTCAAAATATCCTAAAGACGACCAAGCTTATGTTACTACGGTCGGGACGGCTCGATACCAACTTTTAGAGCACGGATTTATTAGGCTCATAATACTTAGTCATCCAATTGACCCTAGTATTATCAACCAAATAAACCGGTCTCGAGAGATGTATACTTCCCGAATGCAGTATACATACCTCACAACAAAAGAATGTATCAATTCCATACAACACATAGTACATAAGCAACAAACCGAAGTTAATGTTAATATGGAATAGCTATTACAAAAGAGGGCCCTTAGGCCAAATAGCAACAATTCTAAAAAGATAACAATGAAGCAAAAGTGCCATAAAGATGGCTATAACACAAAGCCAATCGGTGTGCCTTAACCCCTAGGCATCTGACCGACCGCCAAGCTAGTCGTCAAGAAGTCGCAACACATAGCACAAAAGTGAGGCTCTTGGAACTCACCCCTTCCTCTGCAACAATAGCCACAAAATGCCACAACCACGGGCGATGAGTACATAAAGTACTCCGCAAGACTTACGTGTAAGATAACAGGCCTATAACATATGCTACATGCAAGCTTTATGTAAGTGGAGGTTGTATGTCTCATTTAGCATAAAGCAACATTTATTTGCAATAAGGTAATACATTTAAAGGCAAGTTGTCAAATCTGTTTTAACATTCAAACATCAAGTTTGACAACGATAATAACAATAAGTAGATGACAACAACAATCCTGGAAGTGACTAACCCAATAGTCACCACAACAATAGCATGAACTCCCCGTTCATACCACCCATGTCAAATTTTAATTAAAGGTTGTAGTCTAATTCTTACGGGAAATAACCAAGCGTGTCCATAACCTAGGACGAGGCTATTCGAATAGTTTTATCCCTGCAGGGTGTACCACTGTACCCACACGCCGCATCGCCTTTCCTTTACGCACACTTCCAAGGTGTCTTGCACGCTAAGTCCTACGAGACATTTCCAAAGGATAATGCTAATTACGAGCCAAGACAACCCACGGGAGAAAGAGACATTAGACGACCTAGCCGAAGCTAATGTTCCTCCCACACTATACATATACGTTTTCATTTAAAACACACCAACCGAGCAGCTCATAATTAACACCTCCTAGAGTACTTAGTCAAGAGGGGTTCCATATGCCCCTCGCGTGGTTAGTACGCATAATTGCTTGGATCAATGGCGCAAGAATTCGGTCCTTGTTGACTCGGGCATACCACCACATCCAAAAACCACACCATCCATCCAATATGCCCAAGTCCAATCCACACATTTATTTTCAGATTTTGTATTTACAAATTAACAAAGCACAAGATGGACATAATGGAATAATAATTTTAGTGTGATCAAGGTCATCGACATAATGTCGACAACCGCCCATTTCTACCGTTATCTAAGCATTGCTAAGCATTTTAAGTCGCAATCTACTAAGTGATATGAGCTCATCCAACGAGCTCAAACCACAGCAAGTAACCTAGGCGTAAGGTAGTAAAGACATGGCATTCCTACAGATTGTGCAACTATAGGATTCACTAACCATAATTAAAACAAAGTAGCAATGCATACATAGAGTTTAAACAATATAATAGACTTGCAAATATAGGATGAATCATGGTCAAACTGCTTGCCTGGCTGTTGAGGGTCACTTTGTTGCGGAGGATCGTTCTCGGGATTACCACAAATGTCGAACCCTAACGAAAAGGCGATAAAGAGTCGATAAGAATAAAGAAAAGCAACAAGACCCAACAGCAAAAGTTCTCCGAATGACTTGAAATTTTTACAGCAGCAAGATAAAGATTTATCATGAATTTAGCAACAAGAATCAATCAATTTGGATCCTTGATGCAAAAGATATGACCAAAACAACTCAATTCGGCCAGAAAAATAACAGTTTAAATTAAAAGGGCTACTGTTCACAAAATATTTTCTAGGGTCTTCTGGACATGAAATTTTTATGGTAGATAGGTAATGACATTCTAAGACTAATGGAAGTGGTTTCAACCCTTTTGGAGTTACATTGCAACTTCTACAATTTTTCAAAGACAAGAACTTGAACAAAATTATAATGCATAATTATTCTTTCTAGAAACAGTAACATGCTCAAAACTATTTTTCCTAGCAAGTTCATTATTAGAGGAACCCAACAAACTTGGATTCACTCAAAAATCATTTACAGAGAATTAGTTATGTATTTTACAAGTTGCAATGTTTTCTAGTAAACAATTAAAGCCTATGCAAAGTTAAAGTTAATTCTGGACATTCTTGCAACCAACACATGATTACAAGTATTTTTAGATTAAAGTATAGGTAATAACAGAATTAACAGAGTTGAGTTTAACTAAAAGGAGTTATATAGAATTTGTTATGCATTTTTCCATTTAACAGGAATTTTATTGCAATTAATAAAGCTGAGAAGGTTCAAAATCTAATTTCATGCTTTTCTGGAGTCATATTAATCTTCTAAACATTTTTAGATTAAAGTTTAGAGCATAACAGAATTAATACAATTGGAATCAACTAAAATGAATTAACATGAAAAAGATATACATTTTCAAAGTTTATACCTTTTTCGGTTTGAAAATAAAGCTCTCGAAATTAAAATACTTAAATCGGCGTGGCGATTATGGGCCGTCGATCTTGGATCGTCGGCACACAACCACGGGACAACGCACACGCCATGCGGGGCGATGAACGGGACCGTTGATCGTGGATCCAACGGTCCACGTTGAATCCAACGCGACGCGTTTGGATTCAGCCGACAACGAGCGGAGGTCGTGGGCCGTTGATTTTGAGATGGACGGCTCACGACCACGCCCACACAGTGAACTACAAATGTCCGAGCGAATCTCAACCACGAGATCGCGCGCGGACGGTCCATAGTGGACAAAGAACAAAACGCGGTGAGATCTAAGCCGCACATCCACGAAATGGAGGGCGACAAGGAGCCACGCCGCCAGACCAAAATGACGACGGACGCCCCAAGTACCTACCGACGCCACCGCGGCTAGCCAGCGATGCACGCCATCTCGCGGCGGCTAAGGGCACCTACGGTGCAATTAGCACCGTGTCACGCCAAGATTGAGCTCCGCAACGGTCCACATACAGGCGCGCGGCGAGGAGCGGCAGCGAGCCATGGAAACGATGATGAATGAAAGGGGAGCTCCGCAGGACTAAACCAATGGGTGCCCGAGGGTCCAAAGACTACCAGAGGCGCACTGGAGGTCGCGGAGGGACAATGAGGTCGGAGGAGCAGAAGAGGCTTGCGTCGGTGGAGACGACGACGCGAGGAGAGACTGAGCCAATTAAGCGAGACCGCGAACATCAGAATGGGTTCCTACGACCTCCAATGATGCTACCGAGGAAGGAATCGGCCGAGGAGCACTCACCGGAGGTGGAGAAGAAGAATTGCGTGACATGAGCTATAAATCCCGATTCAAATCACTCTGCAGGGAAACCCAAAATTGGGAGAGGGTTAACCACCAGAGAGAGGTGAGAGAGCCGAGGAACACTAAGAGAGAAAGGAGGGGCTCGAGCACCGCTTTCACCGTGAAGCTCCCGAGATGGCAATGGCGTGAAGCCGCCGAGGTGATTAGAGCCCGAACAATGACCGTGGGTGCTCTCAAGGGTTCACTAGAAGCTAAAGGAAGCCGAGGGAGAGGACCCGGAGCTTAAGTAGCAAGGAGGAAGAGAGCACGGACGGGGGTCCTCGGTTCTTTGGGTCAAGGGAGGCTCCGAGGGCGACGGGCGGTGTAGAGGTGGACATCCGAGGCGGCCGCATGTGCATTAAATGCGCCGCAGGAGTCCCGCTGAAACCGCGAGGTGGTGACGACGCTCGCGACACCCTCCGCCATGGCTCAACAGAGAGAGAGCGGGGGAGGTCGCGAGGAGGACGACGACAGGGTGCCGCCGGATTTTGATCGCGCGGCCGACAGAAAGGATCGCATGGGAAGTACGCACTGGTCGGGCCGCTCGATCAAATCCAACGGTCCACAATGCAAAGCGCCAGCGCCCGAGTCGCCGAGTGCGGTTAGGCGGTTGAGTCAAGTCAAGTGGCTCGAGTCGACTCGGGTCCAAGCCGGTGGAACAAGTGAAAACCAATTTGAGTTTTGAATTTTGGACAGCAGACTTTGGGGATTTAATTGGGGTATCAAATCAACACCAAAATTATGAAATTTTTACAGGAGCTTTATGACTAACATATTAACCTCCCATAAAATTTCCAGAGATGTTTGAACAATGTAATTTTCTAGGAAATTCCAGAAGGTTTGAAACAAGGGTTTGACCAGATTTGACTTGGTTTGACTTGCCTCTAAAATTATTCAAACAATTTCTAAAAATTGTAAGAAAATTCAGAGGGGTCACAAGGCTTCCTTAGAACTCAGGAAAAATATTTACAAGTGTTGGACAAAAGATTTTTATCCAGGAGGTTTTTGATTGGAGTTTAAATTGGGGATTTGATTTCTATTCCCATAATTCTTTTACAAGAATTACAGAAAAGGTTCAAGAACCTAAAGATAAATAAAAGTTTTAATTTACCCTTATTTTCAGAATTGGGATGTTACAATTTCCTTCCCGTCAAGACTAACCTTCGGGTAGGTCTTTTGGCGGAACTCTATATCGCCCGCATCGTGAGTTTGCACGGTGTGCGAAGACGATTGTATCGGATCGTGGATCCCTTTTCACGTCTCGCTTTTGGCATAGCTTGCAAGAAGCTATGGGAACTTCGTTTGCTTTCAAAGACGGCATTTCACCCCAAACCGATGGTCGACCGAGAGGTCAACCAAGTTTTGGAAGACATGCTTCGTGCTTGTGTCCTTTCATATGGGAAGCATTGGGAGAAATGCTTGCCATTCACCGAAGTTTTCTTATAACAACAGACTTTCAAGGCCGCCTCGGCATGGCACCATTTGAGGCCTTGTACGGAGAAAGTGTAGAACCCGTTGAACTGGTCAGAGACGGTGAAAGACCTCTCTTTGGCCGGACTCAATCAATGAGGCCGAGCGCCAAGTCCAAATTTTTATTCGTGGCGTTTGCGCACAGCTCAATCCAGCAAAAGAGCTATGCGGATCGTCGTCGACGTGAGTTGCGTTTTGAGCCTAATAACTTTGTTTATCTCAAAGTCTCTCCTTTGAAGGGCCATCAACGCTTTGGCGTCAAGGGCAGTTGGCTCCTCGATATGTCGGTCCCTACCGCGTTATCGAGAAGAAGGAGCTGTTGCCTATAAGTTGGAGTTGCCGGCTGCACTTGAGGGGTACATGATGTTTTCCATGTGTCCCAGCTTAAGAAGTGCCTCCGTGTTCCAACCGAGGAAGCTCCGCTGGAAACCCTCGATGTCCGTGAAGATTTGACCTATCGCGAGCACCTGCTCGCGTACTCGATGAGTCTGAACGAAGGACAAGGAATAAGACCATCAAGTTCCTTAAGGTTCAGTGGTCGAACCATTCTGAGGATGAGGCTACTTGGGAAAGAGAAGATCGTCTGCGTGCGGACTATCCATCTTTCTTTACCGAGTGAGCCAAATCTCGGACGAGATTTTTGTAAGGGGGGGAGATTTTGTAACATCCCAAATGTATAATTGGGGTTATTCAAGTATAATTATATGTGTAGAAATTAAAACTTTTTCTCACATCTTGAAAACCCCTAATCTCTTATGTAATTCTTGTCCAAGAGTTGTGTAATCCAAAAACACCAAGCTCTTGTTGACCCAAAAGTCAAATTTATTTTTCCAATTGTCTAAATCTGGTGCCAAACATTTGAAAATATTTTCCTTGGTCCCAAAACTGATGTGGGACCCCTTTGAAAAATATCACAAGTTGTAAAACTAGTTTGATAAATTTTGGAGGTAAAACAATCCTTTAAACAACCTTCATGAATTTCCTGAGAAAAATGTGTTGCATAATAACCTCTGGAAATTTTATGTAAGGTTAATCTCATTGTCAACAAGCTCCAGTTAAAATTTCATCAAATTTGGAGTTCAATTGCTATCTCAAATAATTCTGCTAAGTTTCAGCTGTTAAAAACTAAATTTAAAAGCCTACACTGTTCCTTGGGCTAGCCACTTTGCAAGCTGGTCCAGCCCAACCGTGTCTGCACCTCAGCAGACCTCCTTCTCCACCTTGAGCAGGTCGCAGCCGTTGGATTTACATCCAACCGCCACGACCTCCTCCGCGGTCAACACCGCAAAGGCCTCCCCACCTCACCAGGTCATAGCCCTTGGATTAAGATCCAACCGGCCCTGACCTCCCCTTGTTATCAAACCTCAAAAGCACCTTCCACCTTGTTGAGGTCGTAGCCCTTGGATCCAAGATCCATGGCCATGACCTCCCCTCACTGTTAAACTAAACCAACCTCCCACCTAAACGAGGTCGTAGGCTGTTGGATCGAGATCCAACACCCACCCTCCCTCAAAATATCTAGCGACAAGACCTCCCCGATCTTGTGTTGTGTACCGTTGGATTAAAAATCTACGGTCACGACCTCCTCCTTGTCTTATGCGCATCAGATCTCCCCGCGCACGTGAGGTCGTTGCCCTTAGATCTAAATCTAATGGCCATGACCTCCCTTGTGTGTTGTGCGAGGCTCAGGACCTCCCCTGTTTTGATCACCACCGTTGGATCAAAATCCAAAGGTCTTGACCTCCCTCGCGCTTCACGCAAAGCCTCAGACCTCCTTTGGTTGTGTGCCCTTGGATTTAAATCCAAAGGCCATGACCTCCCCCTCATGTTCTTAAGCTCATGTGCGGTTAAGACCTCACAGGAGGTCCGCACCGTTGGATGGAGATCCAACGCTTTGGACCTCCTGTCCCATTTTTCCACGTGCGCTTACACATTAAGGAAATCGGAGGGCCACGACCTCCCCATCCTTGATCGTATGGCTGGGACCTCCTCCCAGTCAATTGAGCGTAACGGTTCAAAATTATCATCCGATGGTTAGGACCTCTCCTAGGTTTTATCCAACGGCCATAAGGACCTCCCCTGTTCTTCTCCTTCCTCGGGCGCGCCTGCGAGCTCTGAGCAGTGGAGTTAATGCACGCCTGTCCACTAGGTACCTTTAATGACTCTTTGTCGACCAAGATTTAATGCAGTCGACCTTCCGCCTCTCTCAGTCACTCAGTTCAGACCTTGTCAATTTCATGTCCTTGCCACCCCATGGACCAACCCGTGGGCTAAGCTCACCATGGAGCTTAGCCCCAGCTCATAACCTTCACCTCAGGCTATAAGTTATCCCTTGGAATCCTCCCTTGGCTTCCTTTGCACACAATCGATCTCAGCCTTGCACTTTGTGCGTGGCTGAGCTCCTCATCCACAGACTCTCCAATCCTCCCACCGCCATTGTCGAGCTTGGAGCTCCTCGGTGGCAAAAAGGGTTCCAATGGCCTCTTCCTCCCTCTCTCTTGTTTCTATCTGAGCCTTTCTCCTCTGCGACCTCAACCCTAACTTCACTGGTTGGGGCATTTGCAGAGGTGGCCTAGTGGAGCTTGGAGCTTGGAGTTGAAGGTTGGACTTGAAGCGGTGGAGCTCCCCGTCTTCTCCAACTCAGGCCGCCACCGTCATCGACCTCATCGGCATCTTTAGGACCTCCAGGTAACTCCCCTGGTAATCCCTTAGATGCTGGGCACCCGCTTGAATGCATGTTGCAGAGCTTTTACTTTGGGCGCACGCATGAATGTCGTGCGGAGCTGCTTTTTGCATTTTCGTATTTTGGCCGTGCGGGTCATCTCTGCCCTCTCCGGCTCGCCGGCGATTAAGGCCGTCGTCACCGTCGAGAGAAGCCCATGGTGTGCGCAACACTATTGCGCACACGGATGTCTTTGTTGTCGCCATGAGGTCCGCATCGCCGCAACAACCACTTCTTTGGGCTCGGGATCTTTGTCGGACGTCCCGACCGTGCCATCGTCATTTTAGGACAAACATTCACCATTTTAAATGCCTCAATCATTGCAATCATGGGGTTAGCGTTAAATGCCATTAACCCTGTCTTTTGCGCGCATTTAAGACCTCCCGCGCGCGGACCTCCTTGCTGTCCCGCGCGCCTTTATTCCATGTCCAAGCGCGTGCGCGCTGGGTCTGGACATCCAGACCTCCTCCGAGGAGATTTGGAGCGTCCAAGACCTCCTTCTTGAATCAGGCCGTCCTGCACCTACCGGAGGTGCAGGACGTTATGACCTCCTTGAACATCTGGACCGTCCCGTAACCTCCCCGTGAGGTCTTGACGATGTAGATCTTCCTTAGGGAGATCTTGATAGTTTAGATCTTCCTTTGGAACATCTCACCGTTGAGGACCTCCCCCTTTAGATCTGGTCCGTCCCGGACCTCCCCTCATCGTTGTGGTCCGTTGGATTCTCCATCTGCGGCCACGACCTCCCCTCGTCTCGCACTTGCGCGTGTGTGCAGTTACCTCTCGGGAGGTCTCGAGCCGTTAGATCTATGATCTGTGGCTCACGCCCTCCCATGTCCTTGTGAGTTTTAGAAATTCCAAAGAGCTCTAGTTATAACTAAAAATGGTATGAACTTTAGAATTTCATATCTTTGTCGTTTTAAATCCAAATGAGGTCGTTCAAAGTGTGTTAGCTCTGTATTGAACTTGACTTTAATCCAAAAATGATTGTAAGTTGTGTTCAGCTCCAGAGCACAGTTTGCCCTTAGATTTTAAAAACCAACTTTAAATATACACTTAAATCAATGCTTAACTTGTAAAATACATAACTAATGCTCTGTAGATTATTTTTGGGTGAGACCAACTTTGTTGGTTTCCTCTATTAGTGATATCCCTGTGAAAATTGGTTTTGAGCATGTTGCTGTTAGGAAAATGAGGACTTGTGCATTATAATTTTGTTCAAGTTCTTGTTTTTGAAAATTTATAGAAAGTACAATATAGCTCCAAATGAGATGAACTCAATTGTGTTATTCATCTCATGAGGTGCTGGTTTCACAGTAAAAATCTCAGTGTCACTACTGTTCTAGAAAATGTTGCCTCATAATTAAATTAGTGAATAGTGCAGTTTGGTATTTTAAGGGCTGAGCAGAATTGTTTTGCTCATAACTTTTGCATTGAGAATCCAAATCAATTGGTTCTTATTGCAAAATTCCCTAAAAATCACCCTCTTGCTGCTGTAGAAAATTCAGCGAATTTGGAGTTGGTTTGTTGTGCTGTCTTTGTTGTGTTTCGTCGTTCTTATCGGTTCTTTCTCGCTTTTCCGTTAGGCATCGACATTTGTGGCGATCCCGAGAGTGACCCTCTACCACCACTTGGCCAGCAACATCAAGGCAAGCAGTTTGATCATTTCCATCAATGTCCCATTACTTAAAGCTTAATACTTTGTTTTACTTCTATGTATGCATGCTACTTTGTGTTAAATGTCGCTAGCAATCCTATAGTTGCATAATCTGTAGGAATTGTTTATCCTATACTACCATGAGCCTAGGTTATTTGCTGTGGTTTGAGCTCGTTGGATGAGCTCTTATCACTTAGTAGTTTCGTTTTAAATTGCTTAGACATGCTTAGTTATCGGTAGAAATGGGCGATCATCGACTTAGTCGATGGTCTTGATCACTCAAAACTGATTATTACTCCTATATGTCCAGCATTTGTGCTTTGATTAATTTGTAAAATCAAAAACTGAAAATAAAAGATTGATTTAGACTTGGGCATATTGGATGGATGGTGCGGTTTTTGGAATGTGGTGGTATGCCTGGGTCCCTAAGGACCGAGTACTTGGGTCACTAAGCCAAGCGCTTTTGCATGCTAACCACAGGAGGGGGATATGGGACCTCTCTTGACTAAGTACTTTGGGAGGTGTTAATTATGAGCTGGTCGGTGGGTGTTTTAAAAGAAAATGTGTGTGTGTGGTGTGGGAGGGAGCATTAGCAGGCCGGTTAGGCTGTCTAATGTGTCCTTGTCCCCGTGGGATGCGGCTCATAATTAGCATCGTCCATTGGAAATGTCTCGTAGGACTTAGCCGTGCCGGCATACCAAAGGTAGTGTGCTTAAAGGAAAGGCGGTCTGACGTGTGGGTACATTGGTACACCCTTGCAGGGTTAAAACTATTCGAATAGCCTTGTCCTAGGTTATGGACATGCTTGGTAAGGTCGTTCAAGACTAGACTACAACCTTTAATTAAAACTTGACATGGTTGGTATGAACGGGGAGTTCATGCTGTTGTTGTGGTGGCTATTGGGTTAGTCACTTCCAGGATGTTCTTGTTGTTGTTACTATGTTACCTATCTCGTTGTTACTTCAACATTTAAAAAATGCTTTGCCAAATTGCCTTCAATCTATTTTGTTATTGCAAATAAATGTTGCTTTATGCTAAAATGAGTCCAAAGCCTCATCCACTTAAATAAAGCTTGCATGTAGCTATTTATAGTTCTGTTATCTCACACGTAAGTCTTGCGGAGTACTTTATGTACTCATCTGCCCGTGGTTGTGGCAATTTTTTTGTGGCTTTTGTTGCAGAGGAAGAAGGAGAGCTCCAAGAGCCTCTCTTTTGTGCTACGTGTTGCAGTTTCTTCGACGACTAGCTTGGCGGTCCGGTCAGATGCCTAGGGGTTAAGGCACACTGATTGGCTTTGTGTTATAGCCATCTTTATGGCACTTTTGCTTCCGCTGTTGTCTCTTTAGAATTGTTGTTATTTGGCCTAAGGGCCCCTCTTTTGTAATAACCTATCCTTATTTATATTAACTTCTGGTTTGTTGCTTATGTTCTATGTGTTGTATGGAATTGATACATTCTTTTGTTGTGAGGTATGTATACTGCATTCTGGGGAGTATACATCTCTCGAGACTGGGTTTATTTGGTTGATAATACTAGGGTCAATTGGATGACTAAGTATTATGAGCTTAATAAATCCGGGTGCTCACATGATCGCAGCCGTTGAGGACCTCCCTCGCTAGATCTGGACCGTCCCAGTCCTCCCCCTTTTGTTGTGGTCCGTTGGATGCAGCATCAACGGCCACGACCTCCTTCCCAGTTTGCGTGCATTGCTGGTAGTGTTGGGTCACGGGGTAGGCTACGATAGCTACAAACAAAATTTCTACCACGCAAACCAGGAAGCCATGCAAGTAGATGATCATAGATCGTTACCACCAGACGCGCAGAACAGCGGAAGAAGGGTTGGAGCAGCCAGGTCCAACGAAGAGCGCGTCGATGTAGTGGTCGTAGTCGATCGTCCAATGTCCTCACGAGTCGATCGTCTCCTCCAGCAACGTCTGCGGTTCCTTGTGAAGATCGCGGATCGTCCTCAAGCGCAACAATCGTAGTAGCGCCTCTACGGTATCCACACGTCCAGGGAAGGAACAATGGTACGCCGGTGTGCCAGCACCAAGTCACACGGCTAGGGTTTCGGTGGTGTTTCACGCGTATCTCCCAATAGCCTCATGCACCTCCTTATATAGTGCTCGTGACGGATTCTATCCGGACACGCCATTTAATCGTATTCAGATTTGTTTGTTCCAACCTGCTAAGTGTGTGACCAGAGGTTCATGTGTAGTTCGGTTGTGACTCGGAAACCCTTTCCGACCACGAGTCGTAGCGGCTCCTAGCAGAACATATCGATTCCCGAATACACACAAATTATATCGGACGAACCTTAATGCAATATGATCTACGACCAGGTCTTCATCACCTACGACCAGGTCCTATCTGTATACGACCAGTTCGTATGTGGTTACGACCAACTCGTAACTCCTTACGACTTGGTTTTGACCACTCTGTGATCAGGTTCGACCAGTCTATGACTTGCTTGTATCTCCATACGACCAGTCTGTTACTGTTCGACCTGAGCGACCTACTCGTGTATACTCCCTTTGCCTCACGATGTCTGGTTGAA